>CH003284.1:289038-324640 GCA_000149265.1 Ciona savignyi
GGCTGCGACGATATTTGTAAAAAAAATATCAATAATCGCTGGTCACTTATCGCGATAATCGATAGTGTTGTGGAAATGCATTAATTTCTATCCCTGTAGTATTACCGTAATACTATTACGTGCAGGTTTCCAGACACTTATTTTGTTATACTAGCTAATCCCCACAAACACCCAGTCCCACCTTTCCCAAGTTGCTGCTGTTCAATAAATGGTTTGTGTTTCAGCACGTTCCACCCTCCAGGCCAATTCTCGAACTCATCATCCATAACTCGACTGGGTTTTTGGAATCCATAGTGATCTTTCTGTGGGTGAATGATAGGATAGGATATTTATGTTTATCCCCGTGAATAAAAAAAGCAAGGGGGTTAACACACATGCAATCATCAGATTACCTCGCGCCCATGGTCAGGTTACCGGAGCTATTGCAGTGTGTGGTGTACGATAGACACGTTCCTTTAATTTGGCAGAACCCTTTAATCCGCTGGATCAGGCAATGTCTTGCCCAAAGACACAACCGACTAGCTAGCGACCAGTTTCGAACCTTAAACCTTTCGGTTGAAAGGCGTCGCATTAAACCACAAGACTAACTGGTCGGTAAACATAAACATCCTAGGTTCTAAAGGCCTACAACTTACCCGAAACTCATAGAATCTGGATTTGCCAAGAATTCCACGCAGTCCGCCATATTTCACTGACAAGGTTTCGAACAAACATATAATCACACCTCCAGTCATACCGAGAGCCAGGAACACGTACATTCCAATAAACGCCTAGGTACGACGGATTTATAAATATTACAAAGTTTAAATATTAATACTTGATCTGCTGGTGGGTTTAAAAGCCTTTTCTGCTTGTTTCGATTGTTTTTTATAAACTTGATTTTGTGGAGAAATATCTTCAAATGATTCGACAGTTTAGGATAGGATAGGATATTCGGGTTTATCACCGTAAATGGAAAACCCGAAGGGGTTAACACCACGGCAATCGTCAGATCACCTCGTGCCCACCGTCGGGTTACCGGAGCTATTTTAATGTATTGTGTATGATTGATTCACATGTTCCTTTAATTTGGTAGAATCCATTAATCTGCTGGGTTCATGTAATACCGTATCTATAAAGTGCTTTGTCCAAGGACACAACCGACTAGCTATCGACCAGTTTCGCACCTGCAACCTTTCGATTGAAAGGCAACGCACTAAACCACTAGACGAACCTGTCAGACAAATGAGAGAAATAATGAACTCTTTCACCTTTAGATCAAGCTGGCCACCGTCACCGGAGGTCAGTGTTGATTCAGTGTTTTCACATTTCTCCTCAATATTTCCAAACCTGTACGAACAGGTGGCTGAATGGTTAACGCGACCGATACATATACAGACTAACATTAAAAAACGGTCCGAGTGACAAGCCCATCCGGGGTTCGAAACTTGGCTCGGATAAAAAAAAAATCCGAACCTGTAAGGTTGTTCCGCTGAATTGGTTAAAGCGAATAATACATGTATGGATATATGTGTGTTTTTATTACTTTTGTAGGACACACCAAAGGATAAGTTTAAAGGGGAACTGAAGTCAATTTTAAGAATATCTTAATAAATGGAAAAAAATACGCTGATTTCAAAAATCAAATCAGTTTCTTCCAATATTCTTTTGTTAAAGAGTTATGAGCAAATATGCATTTTATTTTATGTTAGGGGATTTCCCGTATTACGTCATTGACGTTGTTGAGATTTCGTGCCTATATAAATTGTATACAATCACGTGCCAGTTTAGAGGTGAATTAGTAACATAAGCGCCTGCAGGAGCGTTGTATTTTCGTTTTTTATGAAGACTTAGCATAACACTTGTCATATAGCCTAACTGAACCAATGTACCCGCGTGACAGCTTACCTTAAGTGCGCTCATTCAGGCCTGCACGATCCTGGACCTAAGCTAAATGCTGAGGTATACAGGTCTCGTATTTAAATGACTTTAGAATAATAAGTCTTAGCAATTTATATCATAAATCATAGAAATGAAGACAGAACAAGAAAACTAGAACAGGAGGCAGTAAACTGTAACTGCCACCAATTTATAGAAATAAACCAGCCATCAATCAAAGATCAGACTATGCGGTGGGAACAGCCTATTTCTTTCATGATTGTTGCTTTTCAATATATAGCCATAATCTGCAACGTAGACTAGCAATGTTATTATCAACCCCTAGGCTACAAACTGAGAGTGTGAGAGATTTGGTATACATATGCATAGAAGTTTTAACAAATTTCTTTTGTTTTCTTCATTTCTAGAGTAAATTTAAGTTAATGTTGTAACACTAAAATGGAACAGTTTTCAGCATTCCGGCATGGATGAAAGAAGTTTTATTGTACACAATAAAACAACACAAATTTAGTCATGTGCGTTTGAACCAAGGAAAACGTCTGAAAGTATCTTTGAAGATGCAAGCCCCATAGAAGAAAATTTTTATTTAGAAACATTACCTATTGACATGACTTGGTGCCGTTGCAAAAACTGTATTCTTATGGACACACCGCAAGAATGTTTATGCTGCATGAATGTACATGCATTTGTGCACAAAATAATGCCAGACTGGACTTGCAATACTAAAAGCCCTTATTTTTCAATTATCTGCTTGGATAAAGAAGTTCTTGAAGTTGCACTTGATGTACTGGGTTGATCACTATGTTTAAAATCATAATCAGAAAAATTTAAAATTGTTGGAACTGTATTTTTCACCAAGTGGTTTGTTTTCATCATCTTGGCTACTCCATTGGAGTCAAATACAATTTTACTATGATAATCCTTGTCACAAATATGTGCACTACACACTGCGGTTCTTTTTCCAGGTAGTTTAGAACGCTTGCATTGTTGTATCCGTTGCTTCAACCGTTTTTTGTCGTTGTGAGGAAATCGATGGAAGAGCACAGGTGGATTGGAATTTCGTGTGCTGTAATAGGAATTTGTACATCCTGGAGCAAAACAATATACTCCAATCACTCTTTCTTCCTTCTCAGTGGCTTAACTTTAGGCATTTTACAATATCTAATAAAAAGAACTAAATTAGAAATGTGGTATATTCTTATTAACTTATTTGGGTAGTTAAGTAAAGATCTATTATATATATTCTTTACTTACTTATCTGAGTGCTTGCTGTGTACTTATTGTCAGACTACACATCAGCTACTCAACTGTGGATTAACTGGTTTTTGCAATAAGTGGTATACTCAACCAGTAGGCTAATGCTCAGTTTCAATAACAGCAGACATTAAATGCACCACATACACAACAGCAAAACATTATACAAACAGCCAAGGTAAACCATGAAAGAAATAGGCTTTTCCCACCGCATAGTCTAGCCTTTGCCTAATAGCTGGTTTATTTCTATAAATTGCTGGCAGTTACGGTTTAATGCATTCTGTTATAGTTTTCTTGTTCTGTTTTCACTTTGATTATTTATGATATAAATTGCTAAGACTTATTATTCTAAAGTCATTTAAATACGAGACCTGTATACCTCAGCATTCAGCTTAGGTCCAGGACCGTGCAGGCCTTAATGACCGCGCTTAAAGTAAGCTGTCACCATGTACATTGGGTTCAGTAAGACTATATGACAACTGTTATGCTAAGTCTCCATAATAAAAACGAAAATACAACGCTCCTGCAGGCGCCTTCTGTTACTAATTCACCTCTAAACTGACACATGATTGTATACAATGCATATAGGCACGAAATCTCAACAACGTCAGTGACGTAATACGGGAAATCCCCTAACATAAAATAAAATACATATTTGCTCATAACTCTTTAACCAAAAAATATTGGAAGAAACTGATTTGATTTTTGAAATCAGCGTATTTGTTTCCATTTATTAAGATATTCTTAAAATTGACTTCAGTTCCCCTTTAAACCAATTAAATTGGCCATCTTATAATCTATGTCCATAGGGTCACCGGAGCTATTGCAGTGTGTTGTGTATGATTCACATGTTCCTTTAATTTAGTAAAACCCAATAATTCGCTGGGTTCAGGCAATGTCCATTAAGTGCCTTGCCCAAGGACACAACCGACTGGCTAACAACCAGTTTCGTACCTACCATTTAAAAACTTGAAATGTTAGGTTACAAATACACGGGGGCTACCATTTAAGCTCCAAATTATGTAGGATCCCAGTATCTCGTAGATTCGCAATATTATCGTTGATGCCGGGTAGGAAGATCATTCCTCGTCGCACTGGTAGTCCACTCTGGTACGGATAGAACCCGTTCCCAACCTGGGGCAGGATACTCATAGGATGGGGTGGATAGGATATTCATGTTTATCCCCATGAATGGGAAAACCAAGGAGGTTATCACACGGACAATCGTCAGATCACCTCGCGCCCATCGTCGGGTTACCGGAGCTATTGCAATGTGTTGTGTATGGTTCATTCTTCCTTCAGTTTAATAGAACCCATTAATTCGCTGGGTTCGGGCAATGTTCGTCAAGTGCCTTTCCCAAAGACACAACTAGCTAGTGACCAGTTTCAAACCTGCAACCTTTTGTTTGAAAGGCGATGCACTTTATTGCCAGACTAAACGGTCGGACGATTGAGTTCATATTGGGTCATCAGGGGATTACCCTAAAGATGGAATTGGCCGGGGTATGTTGCAAGTTTGGCTGACCGGCTAGTTTGGTGGTTTAGTATGACGCCTTTCAACCGAAAGGTTGCAGGTTCGAAACCAGTTGCTAGCTAGTTGGTTGTGGCCTTGGACAAGGCACTTCTTAAGGGATATTGCCTGAACCCAGAGGATTGATGGGTTCTACTATATAAAGGTATGTGTGAATCATACACAAAACATTGCCTAACTCCGGTAACCCGACTGTGGGCGCAAGGTGATCTAACGATTGCCCGTGTGGAAAACTCATGGGTTTTCCCATTCATGGGGATTAACATGAATATCTTATCCTATGTCAGAAAAATTGTCAGATTACCAGGTTCCCATATTGGGGCAACAAAGTGAGACATTGCAGCCATTTTTGTTCTAGGGCAAAACCAACTTAAATATCTGACCAACCAGACTAGGTTTTGAACCCACCACCATGTCAGCTTATCATCTAAGGCTTAAAGGTGACACAATACAAAGGAGGATAGGATGGGATAAAATAGGATATTCATCTTTATCCCCGTGAATGGAAAAACCAAGGGGGTTATCACACGGGCAATCGTCAGATCACCTCGCGCCCATCGTCGGGTTACCGGAGCTATTGCAGTGTGTTATATATTTGATAGACACGTTCCTTCAATTTGGTAAAACCCATTAATCCGCAGGGTTCAGGCAATGTCCTTAATGTCTTGCCCAAGGACACAACCGACTAGCTAGCGACCAGTTTCGCACCTTCAACCTTTCGATTGAAAGGCGACGCACTTAACCAATAGACCAACGGGCCGGACAACATAACCAAGCTATTTGTCTGTACAGCTATTGAATTTAAATAGTTGGTTGCAAATCAAAGTAAGATTAAATGAGGACCACAATGTGATATCTTATCAACCCACTGTGATGACTCTGACACAGGCATATATATGTGTTGATTATTACTTTTGTTGCACACACCATATGCATCAATTTGGACCAGTTAAATTGGCCATCATATAATCTATGTCCATCATGATTTATTTTTACAAAAATATTTTTTATACATTAAGGTTTTCCTACACTTAGTTTGTTTTTTTTACAAGTTTATTTTACACTAAACCCAAACATTTGGGCGCGAGGTGATCTGACAATTGACCGTGTGTTAACACACTTGGTTTACCCATTCACAGAATAGACATGAATATCCTACCCCCCTATTATTACCTTATCATAGACGCAGCTCTCAGCGATTGCGTTCACAACATCTTTGAAGGATGCGATCAGAATATAATCCCCGTTCCTAACTTTCGTCAATCCGGTTTCGATATCGCTAAGAACACTGGTTTCTGGGTTGCGCTTCACATAATCCCACAAGATGCTTCAAAATACAAGATGCAGGTAAGTACACCAGTTTAAACCTGGTCGCTAGCTAGTCGGTTGTGTCCTTGGGCAAGGCACTCTACGGACATTGCCTGAACCCAGCGGATTAATGGGTTACACCAAATTGAAGGAACGTGTCTATCATAACCAACACACTGCAATAGCTCCGGTAACTTGTGATCTGACGATTGCCCTTGTGTTAACCCCCTTAGTTTTCCCATTCATGGGGATAAAGATGAATATCCTATCCTATCCAGTTTAAATAAGTTATATGATGCGGTGTGCTGGTTATCTGGGTAAACTGTTAATTTTAACATAGGGAAATAGGAAATAGGATATTCATGTTTATTCCAGTGAATGGGAAAACCAAGGGGGTTAACACCAGGGACAATCGTCAGATCACTTTGAGCCCACTGTCAGGTTACCGAAGCTATTGCAGTGTGTTGTATATGATAGACCCGTGTGCTGATTATCTGGGTAATCTTTTCATTTTGAGGAAGATCTGGTTTTAAAGCAATAACCGCTTAATAAGATACTGTTGGCTTGTAATTTTGATCAACAAAAAAAAATATATTAAAAAAAAATTTATATAAAAAATATGTTATAAAAATGGTAATAACGAAAACTTATAAACATGCCATTAAAAACCAATAAATAAAAACAAGTGCTACATCAATTGTTTTTTTTCTATTGTTGACTGGACCTGCTCACAGTGTGTTGTATATCTTTAATATATTCTATTGTTTCAATTCAACTAAATAAATCACTGGATTAAAGCAATGCCCACAAGAAATCTAGCTCAAGGACACCACCGAAAAAAAACCAGAGGTTGGATTCGATCCAACCACCCTTTTGGCTGTTTGTGAACCAGACCTTTTTTCATATTACCTTAGATATTGTTTATTTACCCAGGTTTGGCGGCCGCGTCCGCTATATTCATTAATTTATATCCTTTTTTTAATGACGTGTTCTAACGACTGTTCGTTTTGCCGTCTTTTCCCGTTCCTGTATCGTGATTATATTCGTTGGCCATTTTAAAAAACTGGGGCAAAAAATGAATAAACTAAACTAAGATACAAAAGCTAGTAGTGTACATTGCATAGTATGTAGACATTGATACGTCTTTTCTTAATCCATAAATCCCCTGGGTTCTCAATTCACCTACAATATCTACAGCGGGGGTGGGTATCTTCTCTAGTCGGCAGGCCAGATGTGGAAAAATGAAGTTCTTGGTGGGCCGGATTATTACATAGTACGGTATTTAATATCTTAACAGGGTATGTTAATTACTGAATATATTTTACTAATATTCAATATTTCAAGTAATCTTAATTACTGAATCTTAATTACAGGGTATGGTTCTAAAATACACTCTGCGGCCAGTTAAAATCCCTTTACCGACTGGACCCGGCCCGTGGGCTGTATGTTGAGCATGTCTGAACTACATCATCATAACCTACCTATACGGGCTTTCCTTGGCTCGTGGTAGAAACTTTGTAAGCATCGGGTTACCCTCTATGAACCCATACCTCACTTCTGATTGGCTGGCCAGCTGGGTCAGAGTGGTGATTCCCCCACTATTAACTTGGGTCATGAACGCTGTTGTGGTGAGATATTCACAGTTAACGTTGTTAAACTGTATTTAAACGGCAGATTTTTTAGCAGAACCCACCGGATTAATGGTTTCTACTAAATTAAAGGAATGTGTGAATCATATACAACACACTGCAATGGCTCCGGTAACTCGACGCTGGGCACAGGTGATCTAACGATTGCCTGTGTGTTAACCCACTTGGTTTTCCCATTCCCGGGGATATACATGAAAATAGGTTTGCCATGTGTGTATTAAAGCCAGGTAATTTATCTCGATTTGCTCATATAATAGCTCGTGTAGCGAATCATAAAGCGGAAGTTTCATTTTATTCCTCACATTCAACACAAACTTTTATACTATGCGCCACAGCGCAAAAGGCGCCCAGACGTTATCAAATTAAGGACAATCAACTAATGAACAGGACGAAATGCAATAATTGTTACACTTGATTATCCTTAATCCAGCCGGTTAGTCTGGTGGTTTAGTGAGACGCCTTTCAAACGCCCAAAAAAACTAATTAATTATAAAGTTTTTGCATATTTATGAGTGGCCGCTAAACCCACATAAAAAAATAAATAAGTAAAAAATGGCGATAAAAAATTACACCTTGAAAAAAAGTGTGCGGTAAGAGACCCGTGCAATGGGGGAGCCGGCTTTAGAAGAAGGGGTGGCCCAGAAAGTGGGGGCTAAAAATGGAAAAAGAAAAACCCCAAAAATGAAATTCCACTAAAAAGTTTTAAGTGTACCACTTACCAAGGCATTAAAAGGTAAATTAAGTAAAAAATAAAATAAATAAAACTTGCATCAAACAAGTCACTACTCACATATCATATTTGCTGTATAAGCAGCTACCACCAACATCACATAACACCACCATGTTCCAGCTAATATCTTCAATGACGCTGATCTAGACAAAGTAGTTTTTGATTAGTTTTTTGCCATCTTTTTCCCGCTGTTTATCGTTAAAGAGTGTAAAACCACTCACCCGTTTGTCATTTGTTTTTTTAACAGTTTCTTTAGAAAGTTTTGTTTTACTATTTGTAGCTTAATAATCATTTAAGTTATCCAGTGGATTAGTTGGTTGAATAAGAAATAAAGAAAACACAATTTTAATCTGATACACCATACTGCAATATTGTCAGAAACTTAGAAAGGAAATTCAGAAAACATGAGTATAGAATCCTATCCTGAAAACTATGTACTTCTATTTCTGACCGGTTAGTCTGGTGGTTTAGTGCGGCGCCTTTTAACCAAAAGGTTGCAGGTTCGAAACTGGTCGCTAGCTAGTCGGTAGTGTCTCTGAGCAAGGTACTTAACGGACATTGCTAGAACCCAGCGGATTAATGGGTTCTACCAAATTGAAGGAACGTGTGCATCATACACAACACATTGCAATAATTCACTTAATAAAAAAAATGAATACTACTTCTATGGCTTTCGTAATTTACCCCTAATGTTTATATATCAAAATCTGTACACTAAACATCTGTAGTAACAGAATGTGGTTTGTAAACTTTTTAAAATAAATGGGTAGGATATCCATGTTTATCCCTGTGAATGGGAAAACCAAGCGGGTTAACACACATGCAATCGTCAGATCACCTCGTGCCCACTGTCGTTACCAGAACTATTGCAGTGTGTTATGTATGATTCACATGTTTCTTTAAATTAAAACCCATTAATCCGCTGGGATCAGGCAATGTTCGTTAAGTGCCTTGCCCAAGGAAACAACAGACTAGCTAGCGACCAGTTTCGAACCTTAAACCTTTTGGTTAAAAGGTAGCGCACTAAACCACCAGAATAGACGATCGGAATTGTGCTTTAATGACTAAGTAAGTTCCATGATAGACAAGTCCTACTTCGGCAGCATTTGCGAAGATTGTTCAACCAAGGACGCAAAGTTGAACCACATGCTGTGTAGGAAGCCAAGGTGATCGGAATGTTTCGATCCAGTAGGAAGGTCACGTGAGGCTCGTTTGAACTCATACGGGTTGTTCTTGTTGATGTAGGTCATGAGGAGGCAAACCTGTGGTGAAATTGGGATTTTATTAGGGGAAAACTAAAAGGAGGAAAAGGGGAAGGAGGGAAAATACACACTAAACTGAAGATTAGGGCGTTAGAGTTAGTTTTAAACATGGGGTTGGGATTAGTGTTTAAAGCAGGGTAAAAATTACTTTTTATGATTTTAAAGAGAAGTTTCCCTTCTTTCCTCTTTTCCGCTTTCCCTCTTTTTAGTGTTGTCCGTTAAATTGGGATTTTATTAGGGAAAAACTAAAGAGGGAAAGCGGGAAGGAGGGAATCTGATTATGACATTAGAGTTAGTTTTAAACATGGGGTTGGAGTTAGGGTTAGTTTGTGGGGTTGAGATTAGTGTTTAGGGCAGTGTTTAAATTAGTTTTCGTAATTTAAGTGTGCCGTTTCCCTCCTCCTTTTAGTTTTGTCCAATTAAATACCAGCTGAAGTTTTAGGGAGATTAAGGAAGACCAAAACAATATAATATAAATGCCTAAAGAAGAGTGTACAGTAAAGCATACATGCTTTTTTGTATGTTGTACTATTCTATTTGTTTTACGCCAAATAACGAACTTTGCATTCATTAGGGATCCGATGATTCAGCATGTCTTATCTCCGACATCCCGAAGAGTATTGTGAATCCTCCATTGGAAATCAGAACCACCTAGTCCACAACTCCACCCACACATAACACAATAAAATTAGTGTAGCGGTTCAGCCCAATTTATTGTTGCTCGGTCTATATCCTCGACCGCCACTATACAACTACACGCTCACAACTACACAAATCGGAATGACACAACTGTACAACTCACATTACTGTACAGACCTACACTCTTCGCCCTTCGCCTAACGCACAAATGGAAAAGCCAAATATACAGAAAATCAGGCAATCAAGTAATCAACGAATCAAGTCAATAACGTAAAATCGGCGAGCGTCCAAAATGCAAGGAATTTAAACTTATAAAACTTTACATTAGCAACAAGTCCTCACCGCAACCAAAGAGGTCCAGAGCACCAGCCAACTATCGTTCCGAAACGGAGCAAGGAACTGCCAGATGCTCACATCATGGTTCTTTTCCACCCTCTCTGTGATAAAGTACAGCCGTGAGGTCATCAGTGATGATGTAATCGACACGGTGTCTGAGAGAAGTAACCTCCCACCATAGATTGTCTTGTCATAAAGGAAGATGTCGCACTGTGTTGGGTAAAAATAAAGCTTTAGGCGTTGCACTATGGCCTAGGATAGAATATGATATACATGTTTATCCCCTTGAGTATATAAAGCAGTGTTTCTCAAACTGTGTGCCGTTTGAGATTCTCAGGTGTGTCGCGAAACTTTTTGGAATTTTGCAAAATTATGTAGGAAATCTATTTGTGTTACGAATGGGCAAATTGGGCATACGCGACTTTAATGCACAGAAATGTATTTTCCCTAGTTTAGTAGCAAGTAAAGTAGATAGTATTGCTATGGATAGCGATGAATAAAGGGTGATTGTCATGTCATAAGCACAATTCATTGTTCAGTGTGGTGTATTAATGTAATTTTAACACATGCATCACATTTTGTCCTGCACGCTGAGTTAAACAGCACGAAAACTACCTAGATGACACGAGATTAACCATTTTATTAATAAGATTATTTCATAAGCAAACTTTAGTTATTTGATCCCATTTAAACTTTTATTGAGTACTCAGTTCGAATTGACGATTTTATTCAGCAAATCCTATTAGAATTTGCTGAATAAAATTCTTTGATTCAATTTGTTTTGTTCAAGTGTGCCGCGAATTTTTTAGAATTTTCTTAGTGTGCCACGAGCTGGAAAAGTTTGAGAACCACTGATATAAAGTGCAAAGGAAATTAACACACGGTCAATTGTCAAATTACCTAGCGCCCAGCGTAGGGTTACCATATCCAATGTAGTTAATCAATCACACATTTTTTTTTGTAGAACCCATTGTTCCACTGGGTTCAGGCAATGTCCGTTAAATGCCTTGTCCAAGGACACAGCAGTCTGGTCAGCATATGGGTTTGTTCCTGCAAACTTGGTGGTACCTACAGGAAACAATTTCGAATCTGCAACCATCCGAATGTTATAATGCCACAGAATGTGTTTAACTTTCCCAAAATGGACGTGGCCACCCTTCTATACAACTCAACCTACTATATCGGCTTCAAATAATGTGTTCATTTCGAACTCCAGCATCTCGTCTGTGTGGTTGAAGCCTTCACCAAACGTTACGGCAGTATCGTTGTGAATTACAAACGTAAAGCCCATTTGTTCAGACAGCTTGCTTATGACATCATAAAGAAAGCCTTTGTACGTCCCTGCAACAGGCAAGCCATCTTCTATGTCCCATGACAACCAAGGGGGATTCTGCGATGCAAGGTTTTTTATTCTCAATATAAACTCGTGGTGTGCAACTAGATAGGCCTAGGGACAGGATATTCATGTTTATCCCTATGGGTCAAGAATGTTAAATCATGGGTGTTAACACATAGGCAATCATCAGATTACCTCGCGCCTACCGCCGGGTTACCACAGCTATTGCAGTGTGTTGTGTAAAATTAACATGGTTCTTTAATTTAGTAGAACCCATTAATCCGCTAGGTTTAGGTAATGTCTGTTAAGTGCATTGCCCAAGGACATAACCGAATAGCTAGCGACCAGTTTTGAAGCTGCAACCCTTCGGCTGAAAGGCGATGCACTAAACCACCAGACTAATCTGTCGTACATTGCCCCAAACCAAATAAAAAAATAAATCAACACAAAATATAATAAACAACTTTTTATCATATAAAGCACTCTGCAATAGCTCTGATAACTCGACTTAGGGCATTCCGGGCTTCCCTTGTTATAACATTCGTTGCCTTTAACTCTTGCTTGAAATTAATTAAACCCAGTGATTATGAAATAAACAAAAAAACTCTTGATCGTAAACCAAATAATAAAACACACCAAGGTCATTTTAAATCTAATAGAACTGCTAAAAAGAAATCTAATTTTATTAAATAACGGAACAGATATTTACCCAAACGACCCCAATGACCAAGTCTCTCTTGGGCAGGTCAACTGCTCCAACGGCAAACTTTGGGTAGGTCACGTCAATGTGACTTCGAGCGCCGTTCCACCCACCAACGGCAAGCAACTGGTGAACCTACATATAAGATAAACTATAAGAACAGGATAGGATATTATGTTTATCCCCGTGAATGGGAAAACCACGGGGGTTAACACACGTGCAATCGTCAGATCACCTCGCGCCCATTATGGGGTTACCGGAGCTATTGCTGTGTGTTGTGTATGATCCACATGTTCCTTTAATTTAGTAGAACCCATTATTCTCTGGGTTTAGGCAATGTTCGTTAAGTGCCTTGCTCAAAGACAGGACCGACTAGCTAGAAACCAGTTTCGGATATGCAACCCTTCGGTTGAAAGGCGACGCACTATACTAAACCATCAGACTAATCAGTCGTACAATAAGAAACCCGATCTCTGAGTTTAGGCTACCACGTGGTTGTTTAAAGTGATTGAAAATAACACGGAAATTGGCGGGAACATAAAAGACACATTAACTCCGGGGTCAAAATTTAATCAAACAAACATATTTATTTGTAACCGCACAAAAAAAATAAAAATAATCAAACTAAAGTTTAACTAGAAGACCCTGAAAAGCCATGCGGTTATCGAAAGCGTCCAAACATAAAGAACGTACCGGCGTTGGGCCATGACTTGCACCATGAACATGTTCAATGGTGTAAACAGGGTTTGAATCAGTCAACTTGAACTTTTGCATGATATCAAAATCTCTTGAGCTGTTATTGTAACCCTAGAGAACATTTACTATGGAGTTAGTTAAAATTATTAAAAATTGCTGACGGTTGCTCTTGCTACCCTACTTTCAGATATATACTTAACGGATCTAGTGGTATAAGTAGAGTTAACTAAATTAAAATAATGTACAATATTAAACAAAATGACACCAGTTAAGATAAAAACATAATAGTTATTTTAAAATTTCGTAAGACACGCCGTGGTCTTTTCTTTGGTTACTTTAAAAAGTATGTCCGGCCGGTTGGTCTAACGGTTAAGTGCGTCGCCTATCAATCGAAAGGTTGTATGTGCGAAACTGGCCCTAGCTAGTCGGTTGTGTCCTTGGGCAAGGCACTTTACGGATATTGTCTTAATCCAGCGGATTAATGGGTTCTATCAAATTGAAGGAACGTGTCTATCATATACAACACACTGCATTAGCTCCGGTAACCCGACGGTGGGCGCGAGGTGATCTGACGATTGCCCGTGTGTTAACCCCCTTGGTTTTCCCATTCACAGGGATAAAAATGAATATCCCATCCTATCCTATCCTATCCTATCCTATCCTATCCTATCCTATCCTATCCTATCCTATCCTATCCTATCCTATCCTATCCTATCCTATCCTATCCTATCCTATCCTATCCTATCCTACCCTATCCTATCCTATCCTATCCTATCCTATCCTATGGAGGGGTTTAACACATCGACACTGGTCAGATTATCTCACGCATAACCTTACGAACCCATTGCAGTATGTTGTGTATGAATAACCAGTTAATAAATCCGTTAATAAACTTGACTTGGGCAATGTTAGCGAATTGCCTTGTTTAAGGACACATTGGTCAGCTTACAGGTTTGATCCCACAAACTTGCTGGTACCTTCGAAGATACGACCACCGACTTAGCTGAACGACCGAACTTGATATTTGATCAACTTACCCAGACATATTTAGATGCAAAAGGACACGGATCAAAGCTCGTCACGATCTCAAAATCCGAAGAATGGTGTGCACCGTGTGCGTTATGTGTCGGCGGAGTTGTGGACTGGGTAGTTCTGATTTCAAATGGGGGATTCACAATACTCTTTGGGATGTCGGAGATAAGACATGCTGAATCCGTCAGAACCCTTATGAATGCAAAGTTTGGTTTTATGTTGCAAAAACATACAAAAAAGTACAACATACAAAAAGGCATATATGCTTTACCGCACACTCTTCTTCGGGCATTTAGATTATATTGTTTTGGTCTTTAATAAACTGTGTTGCTTTTTATTGTTCTTTCGCTTAGGTTTGGCCGCAGCGTCCGCTATATTTATTAAATTATATCCTTTTTAATGACATGTTTTAACGACTGTTCGTTTGCCGTCTTTTCCTGTTCCTGTGTCTTGATTTTATTCGTTTAACATTTTTAAATACTGGGGCAAAAATGAATAAACTAAACTTAACTATGACATCTATAATATAATAAAGAACAAAACATATAATTGGGTTGTTTATGACGAATATACTTACAGGCTGTTCTTCCGAGTTTGCATGAGCATTGTGGCCATTAGCAGATGGTGTATTTACCATTTGACCATGACCGTGATCAGATTGCGTTGTAGTTGTCATATGACCGTGAATTGTTTGCGTTGTGGTTGTCATATGACCGTGATTTGTTTGCGTTGTGGTTGTCATATGACTATTATGTTCCATGGCCACCATTCGACCTTGTGCAAGAGGTGTTGTAGTTGTCATATGACCGTGATTCGGTTGTGTTGTAGTTGTCATACGACCGTGATTCAGTTGTGTTGTAGTTGTCATATGACCGTGATTCAGTTGTGTTGTAGTTGTCATATGACCGTGATTCAGTTGTGTTGTAGTAGTCATATGACCGTGATTCGATTGCGTTGTAGTTGTCATATGACCGTGATTCGGTTGTGTTGTAGTTGTCATATGACCGTGATTCGGTTGTGTTGTAGTTGTCATATGACCGTGATTCGGTTGTGTTGTAGTTGTCATATGACCGTGATTCGGTTGTGTTGTAGTTGTCATATGACCGTGATTCGGTTGTGTTGTAGTTGTCATATGACCGTGATTCGGTTGTGTTGTAGTTGTCATATGACCGTGATTCGGTTGTGTTGTAGTTGTCATATGACCGTGATTCGGTTGTGTTGTAGTTGTCATATGACCGTGATTCGGTTGTGTCGTAGTTGTCATATGACCGTGACTATTTGCTGTTGTATAAACACGAATGTTAAAATCAGCAGTCGGCAGGTCCAACTTTTCAAGTAAGGCAGCATAAGAAACGTTGCTCAAAGAATGATACAAGCTTTGGCTTAGGTTCGGGCCGCAAAACTCCATCTAAAAATACAAATGTATATTAACCCGACATATTATTAATAACACAAGGTAACATTTGGGAAATGGCAAAAACATTAAGATAAAGATTTCACCTATCCATTAAAGATTATTACGGCAAAGGCAGAATCAAAGAAGCAAGTACATAAAGGGCAAATTGGGGGGGGGGTGTTATTTTTTTCTGAGCTTTTTTGCAAAAGCTGTTAATGTGTTTAAATCATATATGAAAGGATATTCATGAATTATATTCACGTGAATGGGAAAGTGTACGTTGTTATCCACTATCCTATCCTATCCTATAACGCCTCAAGCAAACTGTCTTGGCTTTTTATATGCGCTATGTGAACGGTTTCACTAACATGGTAAAATGTATTACATTTTGCAATTTAAAGCAAGATAATTTGCATCACAAATTCACACCACTAACCTTCTGACGGTGAACCAGGACTTGATCCAAACTCTCAGCGCGGTCTGAATCTTTGTATTCATCGCACATCTCCAGAACTGAAGTCGCTGCGGTGCGAACGATCAGTTGTACAATCCTTAAAAACAATTTGTCTCCGTCGTTTTGTAGCTCTGGGTTGTCTTGTATAACAGCCAGAGTAAGCGGGGTGATAAATGAACTGTGTAGAAACGTGATCCGAACGCCGTCGTTGAGAAAATCGTGTAGAACTTGAGGGTTCAAAAGCTGAGATAAAATGTTTTGTTTTAGATAATTCTATATTATGTTATTTAAAAAGTTGGGATAAAAGGATAGGATAGGATAGGATATTTATCTTTATCCACGTGAATGGGAAACCCAAGGGGGTTAACACACTGGCAATCGTCAGATCACCTCGCGCCCACCGTCGGGTTATACCGGAGCTATTGCAGTGTTTTGTGTATAATTTACACGTTCCTTCAATTTGGTAGAACCCATTAATCCGCTGGTTTCAGGCAATGTCCGTAAAGTGCCTTGCCCAAGGACACAACCAACTAGCTAGCAACCAGTTTCGCACCTAGGAAAGGACAGGCGATGCCTTGAATTCAGTGAAACGGGATGTCAAGCGTGGCGAGGGCACACAGTCAGTAAAACAGATGCGAGTTTTGTTTACCACTTAAAGTGAGTGTGGCACAATAAAACTATAATTAACAACTAACAGGTTGCAAGATGCCCAATTAAAAACACATGATAGTAATTGTCCGACGGTTAGTCGTTTAGTGCGTCGCCTTTCAGCCTATAAGGGTTGCAGGTGCGAAACTGGTCGCTAGCTAGTCGGTTGTGTCCTCGGGCAAGGCACCTAACGGACATTGCCTGAACCAAGCGCATTAATGGGTTCTACCAAATTGAAGAAACGCGAGAATCATACACAACACACTGCAATAGCTCCGGTAACCCGACGGTGGGCGCGAGGTTAACTGACGATTGCTCGTGTATAACCCCCTTGGTTTTCCCATTTACAGGGATAAACAAGAATACTATCCTAATGAATAAAATCCAACTTACCACGTTTGGTATAAACCAATGGTAATTCTCAGTTGAAAGACGTATCTTTCTTGCCACCGACATGATTTGTATAAGACGAGTGTAAGAGCTAATCAGGACGTAGGTTCTTTAAAAATAATAAGACATAAGTGCTTATAAATATTTAAATGACTTGTTTTAACGACTGTTTTTTTGCCGTCTTTTCCTGTTCCGGTGTCGTGATTGGCTCCATTTGCCATTATTTCGTAATGGGGAAAAACAAAAACAAAAATAAACTAAATACATTAGGCATAGAATAAGTGAATGCATCATTTTTACTTATTTGAGAGTTTTATCTTTGCCGTGCAATGCTTTTTTTACATTTAGGATAACGCAAATAGTTCCCTAAACTTCAAAAAATATAGCAGATTACTAAATATAATACTGTGGTATCTACTGGTATCGTAATGTATCAGGATCAGAGTTAAACGTGCCAGCCTTATTTATAGTAATAGACTTTTAGAGAAAAGAATAGGATTGGATAATGGTTATTCATGTTTATCCCCGTGAGTGGAAAAACCAAGGGGGTTAACACACAGGCAAACGTCAGATTCCCTCGCGCCCACTGTTGGGTTACCGGAGCTATTGTAGTGTGTTGTGCATGATTTTACACCTTTGGTAGAACCCATTAATCCGCTGGGTTTAGGCAATGTATGTTAAGTGGCTTGCCCAAGGTCACAACTGACCAGCTAGCGAACAGCAGTTTCGTATATGCAACCCTTCGTCTGAAAGGCGACGTACCAAACCAGCAGAGCAAACACTAATTTATGCTCGAGACCCACTGGTTTGACAACAAACAAATTCAAACAATGTTATCGTTTCAGTGCCCAGGATATGGATAGGGGATAGAAGATTCATGTTTATCCCCGTGAATAGAAAAACCAACGGGCAATCGTCAGATCACCTCGCGCCCACCGTTGGGTTACCGGAGCTATTGCAGTGTGTTGTATATGATAGACACGTTCCTTCAATTTAGTAGAACCCATTAATCCGCTTGGTTCAGGCAATATGCGTAAAGTGCTTTGCCCAAAGACACAACCGACTAGCTAGCGACCAGTGTCGTACCTGCAACTTTTCGATTGAAAGGCGACGTACTTAACCGCCAGACTAACCGGCCGGACCCACCATATCAAAAAAACACATACTAGCCCACGCGGCTGCCACAAGACATCCACATACGGTGCTAACTATAAATACTTGTGCTTACCGTATTCCTTTTCTTCTAGCTTGTATAAGTTTGTTTTTCGTGCTTTCTTCCGTTCTTTCTTCCTCGAATGCCACAACGTCAAGACCGTGGGTTCGGGCTTCTTGTATATCTTGAAATGTGAATTGAACCTCTGAAGATTAAATTTTGGTTAAAATCTCAAAAATGTATAAAAATTCACAATTTTAACTGGGTTTAAATTTTAATTAAAATCTCAAAAATGTATAAAAATTCACAATTTTAACAGGGTTTAAATTGTGGTTAAAATCTCAAAAAATGTATAAAAATTCACAATTTCAACTGGGTTGAAATTTGAATTAAAATCTCATAAATATATAAATTTTCACAATTTTAACGCGGTTTAAATTTTGATTAAAACCTAAAAAAATAAATAAATTTTCACAATTTGCAACTGGGTTTACGTTATATTGGCAGTGCAGCTTCTTATCGCTAAATTAACCACGCAAATTTAACCTGTAACAACCCGTATAATCGTTATGAAGAGACTTAAAAGGATATCCGCGCGATTAGCGTGACGTGTAGTGTGTCGCCTTTCTGCCAAAAGATTGTTGGTTCAAAGCTAGCTAGTCGGTTGTGTCCGTGGATAAGGCATTTATTGGACATTGCCTGAACAAATTAGGGTAATAGTTTCACCAAATTGAAGGAACGTGTCTATCATACACAACACACTGCAATAGCTCCGGTAACCCGACGGTGGGCGCGTGGAGATATGACGATTGCCCGTGTGTTAACCCCCTTTGGTTTTCCCACAAACGGGGATAAACATGAATATCTTATTCTGCTTTGAACCTTAAGTTCATTAGAGATTGACTTGCGCAACATTACACTTATCAGTAAAACAATGAGAACTTGTGACCACACAATGTACCGTCATTCTTGTCATACAACACAGCAGCAGATTCCCACTTGTATTGTTTTACTGCTTTAAAGAATGTTGCCATTAGCCCAGAATCAGACGGCATCAGATAGAAAATCCTGAAAAGGTTGGTATATTAAAAGCAATCGGTATTAAATTTTCTAGTTAATAATATATATAATGATATTATGTAGAAATACACAAGCTTATTGTTATAAATAACATTGCCATTATTTAACTCTAAATATTGTCTGTAATTGTGGTAAATAGTACCAAAGTACTTTAGTTTTAGTTTCGTTAATTTTTTTGCATCTTCCACGTCTATTTTGTTGCCACGTCTATTTGAACGCCATCTCTATTTGGACGCCACCTCTATTTGAGCGCCACCTCTATTTGAACGCCACCTCTATTTGAACGCCACATCTATTTTGGCTCCATCTTTATATTAGCGCCATCTCTATTTGGCCGCCAAGTCTAATAAAACGCCCAATCCAAAGGAAGGGTTAAACACAGAGTGCCACTCTCTAATTGTAATATAAAGTCTCTTTAACATTCCTTATGCTAATTAGTAAATACAAGTTTCCTACATCAGAAAACAATAATTGACCTCCCTAAAATTCTGACCAGCTCGAAAATGAAGCGCCACAATTAAATTAAACACCACCCCGAATAGACCGCCACTATAAGGGAAGGGTTGAAAAATAAAGCGACGTGGCGCTTAAATAGAGGTTTTATGGTAATCAAAATGACTTGGAGGAAACACAAAATAATCGTGGCGACAGAAGACTGTAGTGTATAATTCGGTGTTTACACTTTCTTTTTTTAATTTTTATATTGTAATTCTTGGTTAATTTAGCGGTAACCAACAAATAATTTACAGTTTCCTCATCATTCGTTACATTTTTTTTATAAAATTAAAAACTCAGATTACTTATACGGTGGCCACTGTATTCTAACTCATGCACACCTGTTATAAGGTAGGTCTTGGTCACAACTACGACTGGAACCGGTGACTTGTATGAAGGGCACGAGGTGAAAATATGGAGCTAAAGCCTCGCAGTCAATACGCCGCGCTGCCAGTATAACAGCCGAGTATCGAGTTTCGTTCAAGATTGCTGAGAGGAGTGATTAAAACTGTTAGGATAGGATATTTATGTTTATTCCCGTGAATGAGAAAACGCAAAGGGAGTTAACACACGGGCAATCGTTATATTACTTCGATTAGGACGTTTCTTTAATTTGGTGGAACCCGTCATTCTACTGGGTTCGGGCAATGTCCGTTAATTTCCTTGCCCAAGGACACAGCCGACTAGCTAGCAAGCAGTTCAGGACCTGCAACCTTTCGGCTGAAATCGGTCCGAATGGTTTTTGGCTGTTGGCAATAAAACCGTTTTACTGAGTAAATCACTATCAGTAAACTTTTTTGTATAACACATAATGTTATTTGTACAAGGTTTATATATCAGGCAAGAAATGTGGAATCTAAGGTGGCGCATGGCTACACTTTATTTTTAATTTTTAAAGATGTTACCAACGTGTACGGTCGTGTGGCCGAATAAGAAACGCGACCGATACATAGACCGACCTCAAAATTGGTCTAACGGTTAAGTGCGTCGCCTTTCAATCGAAAGGTTACAGGTGCGAATGCGATACTGGTCGCTAGCTAGTCGGTTGTGTCCTTGGGCAAGGCACTTTACGGATATTGTCTGAACCCAGCGGGTTAATGGGTTCTACCAAATTGAAGGAACGTGTAAATCATATACAACACTGTAATAGCTCCGGTAACCCGACGGTGGGCGCGAGGTGATCTGACGATTGCCCGTGTGATAACCCCCTAGGTTTTCCCATTCACGGGGATAAACATGAATATCCTATCCTAAAATATAAAACGGTCTTGGTAACAAACACATCACGGGTACGTAGCCCGGTAAAAAAAAGATGTTTCTATCGTGTTTTGGCTTATACGAATCGTAATTCTATAAATTTGACTCAATTATAGTACTATTTGCGCTAGTATTTTAGAAGTAATAACACCCCAGCTTACTACTCTAAATTACGAACATCCCACAAATGGGAGATTATTTGCATAACTCTCACCGGTAGTCGACTTTCACTGTAGTTAACACACTGTAATAGCTTCGGCTTTTTGAAATGCGGGACAGATTCTGTTGCGCATAAATTTAATGTATGTTTTGTAGATTTGTATTTTCGTGGATAATTGAAAACCCGACTAGTCCCGCATTTAGCAGTAGGTCGATTTTGTCCTACGTTTGTTGGCAGTTTATAATACTATAAGTAAGATATACCCTATTTTTTCTGTTTTTTTTGGTTGTTGTGTGGACTGTTATCGCTGTTAGCACATTGTCACCTATCAACAATAGTTTAACACGAGCGTTTAAACTTTGTGTATTTATTTTTAGCTTTTACGGTTTTGAAGCGCTTATAATGATTATCTAAACCCGTTTTCACACGCTTTTAATTTCTTAATTGAGAGGATTTGTATAATATAAATAATACAATTTTATCTGTGTCAAGGATAGGATATTCATGTATATCCCCGTTAGTGGGAAAACCAAGGGGTTTAACACACGGACAATCGTCAGATCACCTCGCGCCCATCGTCGGGTTACCGGAGCTGTTGTGTTTGTGTGTGTTCCTTCAATTTGTTAGAACCCTTCTTAATCCGCTGGGTTCAGGCAATGTCCATTAAGTGTCTTGCTTTATCGAAGCTTATGGTAAAAAAGGAACTCGAAACTTACGGTATAAAAGGGATATTATTGTTGTGCATCATGTGTTCTATTCCGCTTAATAAGTTCTTCGTGTATATATACATATATATAATATATATATGAACGCGCATTGTTCTTCATTGGACCGGAGAAACGAGATTTTATTGCGAAAATATGAGGTGCAAAATGGAAACTGTTAACTCTGGATAAACAGCTTATAAATCAAATTGAGACTAAAAATCTCCATACCTCCAAAATCAGGAGTGTTTTCCTGCATGTGAATGTTCACTTGGAATGTATGAGTCTCGTCGAGTCCATACACACGTGTGTATTGTAATAAGGTGTCTCGGATATGCGACGATACAGCCAGATTGTAAGCATCGTGGTACACAGCTAGATAAGTAAAAAGGAAGTTTGGATAGGATAGGATATTCATATTTATCCCCGTGAGTGGGAAAACCAAGGGGGTTAACACACGGGCAATCATCAGATCACTTTGCACCTGCACCGTCGGGTTACCGTAGCTATTGCAGTGTGTTGTGTATGATGGACACGTTCCTTTATTTTAGTAAAACCCATTAATTCGCTGGGTTTAGGCAATGTCCGTAAAGTGCCTTGCCCAAGGACACAACCGACTAGCTAGCGACCAGTATCACACCTGCAACCTTTCGATTGAAAGGCGACGCACTTAACAGTCAGACTAAACGGCCGTTTGCTTTATGCTTTTACAGTTAAATGAAAATCTACTTACCGAATCGTAACAGGATTTTTAATTTTCCAGCGTTCGCGGAAGACCACGCAGAAATAATTAACATTAATCTCAATAATAACAGCATTCTTATAGTATTTGAATCCCTCAAAATACAAACTATTTCACCTATAATAAATATTTAATCTATGGGGCAATAAAATGTTATTCAAAACTAATTATAACCGTGTTTTAGAAAAGTATGGCTTGATTAAAACAATCATGATTATTACAACCAACTTAGACCTGCAAAATTACATTTAGCAATTTTTTTAACTTATTTTAAACTGAAACCACACAATTATATTTCTGACCTATTCTGAATCTGTTCATCTATTCAACTATTTCGTGGCGATTACAATTCAGTGTTATGTCAAACAAAATAGGGTTATGTTGCTATGTGATTAAATGTTTCAGCATATTTGTTGGGAATTGTCTAATTATTTAATTACGCAACCGTGGCAACCCTATATTGACATTCAGTCGACCGACCAAATAAAAAGGAAATTGGTTTACATTTTAAAAGACCAAAGCGAACCGGTTAGTCCGGTGGTTTAGTGCGACGCCTTTCAACCGAATGGTGGTAGGTTCAAAACTGGTCGATAGCTAATCGGTTGTGTCTTTGGGCAAGTCACTTGCCTCACCAGCGAATCCTACTAAATTTAAGGAACGATTGTATCGTATACATCATAATAAGTAACCCGACAGTGGGCTGATGATTGCCCGTGTGTAAACCCCCTTGGTTTTCCCATTCACGGGGATATGCATGAATATCCCATTCAGCAGATATGTTTGTGGGGACGAAATCCGCAGCAGACCTAGCTTGGACAACGTCACTTTCTACTTTGTCAAGTATGTTTTAGGCAAGTCACTTTACGCTTACTATCCCAAACGAGGTAATTCGGATGGAAATGGGGAAATGTCATAATTAAACGTTCCTTTCGTTTAACGAACCATTTCCCCCCAACCTACACTTTAACCCTAATCGGACCTTCCTCTTCAATAAACCCTTAAATTTTTTCCCTTTTTTTTATTCGGTCTAGTTTTTAATCCTCGCTAAGCTCATTGCAAGGATGTACGGGTGTGTGACCAAATGGTTAACGCGACCGATACATATACCAACTATTATGTAAAATACGGTCCTAGTGACGAGCCCATTATGGGTTCGAAACTTGGCTCGGTAAAAAAAAATAAAAAATAAAATAAAAAAAGCTCATTGCAAGGTTCGTGTTTAAATTGAATGTTACATATAAATCAGGAACCAGTGAGGCCAGCCATTGGACCCTACTGTTACGTGTTTAAGTTTCTATTGTGACACAGAACCTTACCATCATCTGTTCTTGTGAGTGTGTGCTTTCGCCACGTTTGACGCGTGTTTTCAGTTGAACATCGTAGCGCAATGAGTGGCACGAATACAAAACCATACAGCAAACATGGTGCAAACATGGTGTCAGAAGTAAAATAATTACTGCTAGAAGAACGAATTTGTAAGCGGCAAGCAAGAATGGAGACAAATAGCAACCTTCCGATTCCAAGACCGATGAAAATAATGGGAGGAAATGTTTCGGAAAATTGGACATTCTTTATAGAGCAGTGGCAGAATTATGAAATTGCCACGGGATTAAATGCTAAGCAAGAGGTAGTTCGTATTTCGACCTTTCTTGTGGTGATGGGTGAGGATTGCTATCGGGTCTATAAGCATTTGCCTTTAAATGATGAAGAACAGAAAAGTATGGATCGTATCATAAAGAGTTTGGAAGAGCATTTTAAACCCCAGCGTAACATTACATATGAACGTTTTATTTTTAACAGTGCCCGACAAGAAAAGGAAGAAACAATCGATCAGTTTGTAGCACGACTCAGGCAATTAAGCTCAACGTGCGAGTTCGGCGCTTTGCGAGAAGAGCTAATCAGAGACAGAATCGTCATCGGCGTGTACGATGCAGGCACACAAGCCCGTCTCCTAAAAGAATCCGAATTAACATTAACTCAAGCAATATGTTACGGCCGAAGCAATGAACAAGCCCAATCACAAATTCGAAATATCAATCGTCCCCAAACGCAAGAAGTCAACTTTGTTAATAAGTTTAGAAATACTCAAGCAGCGCAAGTGAAAAAATGTCGATACTGTGGAAAATCTCACCAGCGTGGAATACGACACTGCCCGGCTTATGGAAAAGTGTGCGGGTTATGCAACCTAAGAAATCATTTCTCTTCCGTGTGCGAACAGCGAGACAAGATCAAGCTCATCGACGCACAGGAAGAAGCGAACAATTCGGTTGATTCGTCGTATCATGTGAGAGAGACAATTGGCTCAGTAAGATCAACCGGAAAACGATATTTCGTCACTCTAAAGGTAAATGCCAACGATTGTTCTCCCATCTCCGTTAAATTCCAACTCGATTCTGGGTCCACATGCAATACCATTAATAAGAATATTTACAACCGAGCTGCACTCGGTTCTAACATCCGCAACAATGCTACAAGGATTACGGCATACGGTGGAGCGTCCATTAAGTCGATTGGTCAATGTACGCTAAATTGCTTGTACAATGGCAAGGTACATAGAATGGATTTTCATATTTTAAACGACGATTTGATGCCCCTATTATCCGGCGAGACGTGCGAAAAGCTTGGGTTAATGGAGTTTAAATTACCAGACCACTCGAATACCTGCCATTCTGTGACGTCATCTTTAAACATTGTGGAGAGATATGCTGATGTGTTCGAAGGTCTCGGAAGCCTGCCCGGCCTTTATCATATCGAGACGGACACTACAGTGTCCCCAGTGCAACATTTTCCACGGCGAGTACCAGTGGCTCTTCGGGAAGAGCTGAAACACCGAATTGACGATATGGTATCAATGGGTGTTTTAATTCCGGTCACTACGCCCACCCAATGGATTAGCAGCATGCTGGCTGTAAGGCGACCAGGTAAATTACGAATCTGCTTAGACCCTAAAGACTTGAATAAAGCAATTAAGCGTTCAAATTACCCTATGCCAACCATAGACGATATACTCCCTCAGTTGGCTAAAGCCAAAGTGTTTACAGTACTAGATGCAAAGGATGGGTTTTGGCAAGTAATATTGGATGAGGAGAGCAGTTTCCTTACAACGTTCTGGACCCCGTTTGGCCGCTATCGCTGGCTTCGTATGCCTTTCGGTATCTCATCCGCGCCCGAAGAATACCAGCGTCGACAACATGAGATTGTACAAGGTATGAATGGCATTGAAGTTATTGCGGATGACATTTTAGTCTATGGGTGCGGGGAAGATATGCAGCAAGCAATTAACGACCATGATACTAACTTAGAAAAACTGTTTAACCGAGCTCGACAAGTTAATTTAAAGTTTAACAGGAAGAAGCTTAAATTACGTCAGACGTCGGTCACTTATATGGGTCATTTAATCACAAGTGATGGTTTAAAGCCAGATCCTGGTAAAATTGAATCTATTGTGAAGTTAGATGCCCCGACAGACGTCACAGGAGTGCAAAGACTAATTGGATTCGTTAACTATCTTTCCAGATTCCTTCCAAAACTCTCAGAAGTGTGCGAACCCCTACGTCGATTAACCGATAAAGCTGCTAGCTGGGGAGTGGACCACAAAGCATGACGAAGCATTTAACAAAGTAAAAACACTTGTGTCACAAGCACCCGTACTCGCGTATTATGACGTACTAAAAGAGGTAATTATTGAATGCGACGCAAGCCAAATAGGTTTAGGTGCAGTTCTGTTGCAAGATAATCAACCGGTGACATTTGCATCGAGATCGTTGACGCAAACCGAACAAAAATATGCTCAAATAGAAAAAGAGTGCCTGGCGATTGTGTTTTCATGCGAGAAATTTGATCAATACATTTCTGGCCGTTCAAAGGTCACGGTTAAAACAGACCACAAACCTTTGGAAACGATCTTCTCCAAGCCATTGGTAACCGCGCCTAAACGGTTACAGCGTATGCTTCTACGGCTGCAAAAATATCCCATAACGGTCGTGTACATTCCTGGAAAACAACAAATCACTGCAGACATGCTGTCCAGAGCACCAATAAAGAATCATCTTACACCGCAACAGGAGGAGGAACAGATGGATAAATATGCGATATTTTGCAACAAATCTTCCCAATTCTGTCATAAACTGGAGGAAATTCAGTTTGCACAAAACCTGCCCGTCACAACCGAGAGATTAAGAGAGATTCAATCGAGTACACAAGCTGACTCGACGTTACAAATGCTGAAGACCATTATACTGAATGGCTGGCCTCGTCGCCAATCTGCGGTTCCGCCAGTTCTTCACCAATTTTGGAACTACCGCGATGAGCTCACTGAACAAGATGGTGTAATCTACAAAGGTCAACGAATATTGATTCCAAAAACATTGCGCGTGGACACGCTAAAACAAATTCATAGCAGCCATTTAGGAGAAGAAGCGTGTCTTCGGAAAGCACGCGAATTTGTGTTCTGGCCGAGAATGACAGAGGAAGTTCGTACCTTTGTTTCGCAGTGTTTAACTTGCAATGAAATGAAGCCGCGACAACAAAAGGAACCAATGATTTCACATGATCTTCCCGAGAGACCATGGAGCAAAGTGGGAATGGATTTGTTCAGTATTGGCGATAGAAATTTCCTTGTAATTGTCGATTTCTATTCCGATTTTTGGGAATTGTCGGAAGTTATAAGTATGCGTGCTCACTGCGTTATTAATCTATGCAAAGAGCATTTTAGTCGTCATGGCATTCCAGAAAACATAATCACCGACAATGGTCCGCAATTCGACTGCGATCAATTTCGAGAATTTGCAAGAGAATGGGATTTTCGACACGTTACCTCGTCTCCGCTCTATGCACCCTCAAACGGAAAGTCGGAATCTGCGGTCAAAATTGCAAAACTCCTTCTAAAAAAGTGTATGCACGCCAACGAGGATCCATGGAAAGCCATATTGGATTGGCGAAACACCCCAACTGAAGGAATGGCAAGCAGTCCAGTGCAGCGATTGATGTCGAGGAGAACTCGTACCGCGTT
This sequence comes from Ciona savignyi, assembly GCA_000149265.1. Classification (NCBI taxonomy): domain Eukaryota; kingdom Metazoa; phylum Chordata; class Ascidiacea; order Phlebobranchia; family Cionidae; genus Ciona; species Ciona savignyi. Next base: position 316,880 of record CH003284.1, read on the forward strand.
ACCAACGTCACGAAAACTTTTGGTACCACAAGTGGTAAAGGACGTACGAAGTAATTTACAGAGAAAGAGAAGGAAGGCAAAGGCGTTTTATGACAGAGGTAGCAGACAACTCAGCGAGTTGTCACCTGGGCAGACTGTATGGGTGCAACCATTTGGAAGAAGAAGGATTTGGGAACTCGCAAAGTGCATACGGCGTGTAGGTCCGCGATCATATCTAGTGGACCTCGATGGATTATTGCTCCGTCGTAACCGCCGCTTTCTTAGAACGAGTAACGAAAAAATGATAACTTCAGCTTGGGATCCATTGCCAATAACACATCAAAGTGAGCAAACTTCAACACCTGCGTTGTCATCACCTCCTACACGCGTTGTAAATAATAACAACTCGCCTCCCCCACTCTTACCGCCGGTGCGACGCACCAGAACGCGCATTATCCACATGCCGCAAAGGTATAACGATTACGTCGTTGGATAACGTATTTTATAATGCTTCTTTCTTGTATATCGCAAACCTATCTTGTTTATTTTAGTTACTCAATCATGTTTTGTTTACCTGTTGTGTTTACATTTCTTAAAGAAAGGAAGATGTTACGTGTTTAAGTTTCTATTGTGACACAGAACCTTACCATCATCTGTTCTTGTGAGTGTGTGCTTTCGCCACGTTTGACGCGTGTTTTCAGTTGAACATCGTAGCGCAATGAGTGGCACGAATACAAAACCATACAGCAAACATGGTGCAAACACCTACGACCAGTTATGCCGGTTTTGCACGACCGATTAATTTTTTCAGTAATAATGACGCCACACTATTCTCGTTTAACTACACCAAAATACGGGAAACGCTAAAGGGAGGGAAAGCGCGAAGGAGGGAAGGAGGGAAGGAGGAAAACTGTTTACCAAAACTATGGAAATCAATTTTACCATTTCCCTAAACACTAATCTCAACCTCATAACTAACCCTAACTCTAACCACACGTTTAAAACTAACTACAATGCCCTATTATTCATTTTAGTGTGCAGTTTCCCTCCTTCCCGCCTCCCCGTTTTCCCTCCTTTTAGTTTTGCCCAAAATATCAAATTCATTGTCAATTGTAAAGTCGCAGATTAATTGGGAGTATGTGATTTAAACAAAATCTAGATTTCACTGAAATGGTAATTTTAAAATTAATAAACGGCAATTTCTTTTATTTCGTGTAGCGTAAATATCCACCCAGGCTAACGTTAAATATATCAACGTAGTTGGTGGGAGGTAGTAGGTAGGCGACAACTTTGGAATTTAATCAAATCGCCATCGGTAGTTCATACGCCATCATTTTTTAAATATGTCGTCGTTTGGCTTCCATAAGCTCTCCAGGAGTAAATCTGCATCGAAAAAAGAACGATCTTGGATATTGGATGGAATAGTTGGCTATCTTCAGAGCCCAGTTTGGCACGTTCCGATTATGAACTTTGTTGATGAACACTGCTCATGTGAGTTTTGTGTTTTATTTTATTGTACAATATTGTAGGTTTGGGGGAAACTAAAAGGTGGGAAAGAGGCACGTAGGGATACTGCACACTAAAATGAAGATTAGGGCATTAGAGTTAGTTTTAAACATGTGGTTGGAGTTCAGGTTTAGTTCTGGGGTTGATTAATATTTGGAGCATTGTTAAAATTAGTTTCTATAGTTTTAGCGAGCAGTTTCCCTCCCTTTTCTTACCCTCTTAGTGTTGCCTTGTAGTTATTGGAATCGCAAAATCTATTTTGGGTGGAGGGCTTTTAAAATGTTTCATACACCTTAAAGCTTAACTGAAGACCTGTTGCTGTGGGGTATTGTATAATCTTGTTGCAAACCTGTCAGGGCATGGCAACGGCGACCACAGCGCGTTTAGATTAATAACTCTTGTTCTCTGCTCGTTCTGTTATCCAAGCTTTAGAAGCTCTATATTAAACGTCACGAAACAATCACACATCACATGACAGGAAGCATTATGGCTGGTGAGAATTTGGTTCAAAGCCAGTTTACGGGACGTTCAAAATCGCGGTACCTCTAAATACTACAGGATCGCTTGGATCGCATGAAGCGCTTGAATCGCTTGGAGCGCTTGGATCGCTGACCAATACTTCGTAATTATAAAAGCCATGATATTAATGTTAGGGTTGGGGTTAAAGTTAGTTCTGGGGTTGAGATTAATGTTTGGGACAGGGTTAGAATTACTTTCCATAGCAATCTAAGTGATCCAAGCGCTCCAAGCGATCCAAGCAGTCCTGTAGTATTTAAAGGCACCCCAAAATTGTGGTAAACAGAATTTATACACAACTAAAAATCACAGCAGAAACACGAAATTGCTACAGACCCAAGCAAAAATGAAAAAAATTCTTCCCAACGTACATATTACAGAGAGTATTTCACTATATAGGGCCGCACATTCGAACAATTTAGGTTTATTTCCATTTGGGTTTCTAGACCTAAGTTATATATCAACATTGTTGCAATCATTATTATAACCCAAAACATGATAATTTTCCTCAGCAAAAAAACATAAAGTCGAAGAAAATTTTGAATTTAAATGGTTTTAGAAGTTGGTTCGATCTTTAATCAATTTAATGAAAAGCACTTTATAAATTGTGTTTCTCATTAGATGAAAATATAACTTTGTTCTTGAAATATTGTACAACTCCATACATTATGCTCCAATTGATAATTGATACTTAAGAAAGTGTACTATATTTCTCAAAATTCGGTATTAGGCCTATACGGTATTATATTTCAAAATTCAAAGCTATGTTTGTTTTTTACAAATGGAAAGCCAGGTTTAATAAGCAGAACTGTAAATTATAACCAGACAGGTTTTACCTGTGGCTATAGAGACTATCAGTAAGGTCAATAATTAATAAATCAATAAAAAAAAATAAAGTGCTATCAAATACTGGTTTAAACACACTACAATAGCTCTTGGAATAAATCCGAAATAAGTTATTTTGTTTTTGCTACATTAAAAACATGGCTAAATGTACATGCATTGAAATTATAACTTTATGGCAGACCTGTGTTACATTACCTGTCATTGTTTTATCCCAACACTAATAACATATGGCTGGTATTAATGACAGTGAATGAATTTTACCTCACCACAATAACCTACAAGTTAGGATAGGATAGTCATGTTTGTCCAAGAAAACGGGAAAACCAATGTGGTTAACACACGGGCAATCGTCAGATCACCTCGCGTCCACCGTCGGGTTACCGGAGCTATTGCAGTGTATTGTATAGACACATTCCTTTAATTTGGTAGAACCCGATAATCTGCTGGGTTCAGGCAATGTCCGTAAAGTGCCTTGCCTAAGGACACAACCGACTAGCTAGCGACTAGTTTCGAACCTACAACCTTTCGATTGAAATGCGTCGCACTTAACCGCCAGACTAACCGGTCGGACAAATTTTTTGCAGGTTTTGAAAATAAGGATGAAAATAAGTTTGAATACACAGACATCCATAACGCATATAAGAAATTAGTAAGTGTATTTGAATATAATATGACGTATTTAAATGCTCTTAGTTTATACTTTGGTATGTATATGTGTTAATAAGTTTTAAATTTTTTTTTTACTTTTTGTATAGGCCTATGTGTGTTAACTTTTTATTCCTGATTTGTAACAACTGTTATCTTTCCGGTAGTATGTCTAACCGATTAGCTTGGTGGGTTATTGTGTTGACCTTTAGCTGAATGATTGGAGATTCGAAGCTGGTCGGTTATGTTGGGCAAGGTACTCAGTGCACATCGCCTGAACCCAATGAAATGATGCATTTTACCATATTAAAGAAATGTCTTAATAATACGCAACATACTGCAATAGCTCTGGTAAACCACAATGGGCTTGAGGTAATTTGATGATTACACAATGTTAATTCTCTGCATACTCCCATTTAAGGTATAGAACATGAATATCTTCTGCTATATTGTTATATATATACATTTTCACATTACATGTCGTAAATTAAGTAATCAAGTTGGAAGTTTTTTTAATGCCATTATTGCTTGGTAATTATGCATTTCCAATATGATATTTAAAAAGGTTTTAAAGTGCTAAGCAGTTAGGATAGGATATTTTTTGTTTATCCCCGTGAATGGGAAAACCAAGAAAGTTAATACACGGAAAATTGTCAGATCGCCTTGCGCCTACTTACTGACTAATATTACGCAATTGGTTCTTGTCCAGCGCACTTTAGCGCGGTGTCGCCCAAATTAGAATAAACTTACCTCCGGATTTTGCGATTAATTAGTACTGGCATTTTTTTTGCCATGGACTTCGCAAACCAATTTTAAGGACTGTGTGTATGATAGACATGTTTCTTCAATTTGGTAGAACCCATTAATCCTCTGGGCTCAGGCAATGTCCGTAAGTGCCTTGCCTAAAGACACAACCGACTAGCTAGCGACCAGTTTCACACCTGCAATCTTTCGATTGAAAGGCGACGCACTTAACCGCCAGACTAACCGGTTTATGTTACAGATTGAAGATCTACTGGCGAATTATATCAAGGAGTTAAATATTTCAGTGGAGGCTTTTGCTGAAGCTTGCAACCAGGATGACTCATCTGTCGAGAAAGTGGAGGTGAGTTAGATATGAAAAATCCATAAATCAGCATTTAACCTTATACCTCTGGCGTGGTCATTTATTCATTAGTATGGGTGGAACCACAGTAGCCCAGGGACGAGGAATTTAGGCAATAGAAGGCCCATTACTCCAAGTTGTGGTGATGGAGCTGTTAAGAGTAAAAAGTCTATTTACGGGGTCGGCAACCTTTTGAATGCAGTGTGCCAGTTTAATAATAATATCTTAATGAAAGCAACTTCGCGTTCTACTAATGTTATGTACAGTTTGCATGACCATCCATGTAATTTGGGTATTAGGAAGAAGAAAAGAAAAAAAAATGTTTCGGTAATTTTATTGGATATATTATAGACTTTATTCACTGGTATCGCCATCGTAAGATACCCCCATTTATGCTGTTATCATTATTGTTTAAACAAATAGACTATGTGTACTGAATAAACACCATTATTTTATTAAAATCTGCTCAAGTGTTTAAAAATACGCAGCTTCACAAATAGCACTACCGGTTATGTAAAGCATCATTCTACTTCAGCCTCTTAGCCATATAGAAAAATCAAGGGACTTCCCCATTATTGGTCAACAAAAATTGTGAGAGCTAGCCAAAAACATGATTTTGCATTTTTAAGATGTTTCGGTAGAAATTATTACTTTTGAAATGCGAATATGACATACATTCATGCATAATGCTCTAAACAAAAATTAATTTATATAGCTCTATTTTGTAATCAATTTATACATGTTTTTTCTATCCATAAAAATAGTATTGTTTAGATCTTTATGCTCCGATCACATCTAAATAGTTTGTTTCTGCTTAAATTAAACCGATTTATTGTTATGTGCCAACCATGCATTGCATCTAGGGGATATTCGAATACCTGTGGGCCGCCGATGACTTTCTCTTATTTAAACGAATAATGATTAAACACAACTTGGAGCTTGATGTTCAAGCTGCACAGGATTTACAAGTTTCCGACGTTCAAAGTAAGCAGATCAAACCCCGTTTTAAACCTTTTAGTGCGACGCCTTTCGGCAGAAGGGTTGTAGGCTCGAAACTGGTCACTAGCTAGTCGGTTGTGTCCTTGGGCAGAACTTTGTAGACATTGCCTGAACCCAGCGGATTAATGGGTTCTACCTAAATTGAATGAATGTGTGAATCATACACAACAGACAACACACTGCAATAGCTCCCGTAACCCGACGTTGGGTGAGAGGTGTGTGTTAACCCCCTTGGTTTCCCCATTAACGAGGAAAAACATAAATATCCTATCCCATCCTGCTTTTATGACACTTTAAACTTAAATACATGGGAAGGCAATGGGTTATAGAGGGAGCCTTTGAATCCACATAACTTATATAAATAATTCATTCAAGAAACTGTTACTGTCAAGTGAATAAACATTTGTTTATGTTCACAGTCCCTTAAGATGCATAGAAAGACAGGAAAAAATTATTTGTGAATAAAAAAGCTGATGAACTTGGTTTATTGCTCTGTTTGCTGTACACAAGAAACAGTATATATAAACATACTTTTTTAATCTTGTGTACTGAATAGTATATACTGTTAACTTGGCTTTACACAATTTTTTTGTTCAGTACTGCTTGATTTACAAAGAGCATATTTGTTTGCAGGTAAATCAGCTGCAGGCTCCAACCAGTACAAGGATGTTTTAAGGTACTGGTAGGGTAATTATTGTTTATTCAATGATAATAACCCCTGTAACATGCTTCATATTTTTCAATGTTTTACACTGTCACATCTTTAGTTACACGATCGTTATCATTAGTTGCTTTAAGTCAATCACTCCAATAACGTTTTACAGAATAAACGTTGTATATAAATCTGACCAACAAAGGCATAGCTCAGTACACAGCATACCCATATTCTATTTCACAATAATCATTTAAAACCCTGAAAAACGTTGAGAAATATTCTGGCTTTGGTGTTCTTGTGCATCGCATTCCAGCCGAAGGGTTGCAGGTACAAAATTGGTCGCTGGCCAGTTAGCTGTGTTTTACGGACAAGGTACTTAGCGGTTATCGCCTGAAACCAGTGGATTGATGGGTTCTTCTAAAACGGAAGGGACTTCTTAAGTAACCTGACAGTGGTTGTGAGATTATGTTTTTTCTGTGATAGCGCTTATTTATATATTCACAATAAACCTGACGATTGCATGTGTGATAACACCCTCTGCAGTTTTCCATTCACGAGAATGAAACATGAACATCTTATTCTATTGATGTTCTAACCCAGTGGTTCTTAAACTTGTTGGAGGTACCGAACCCCGCAAGAACCCCTGATACTGACTCATCGAACCCCTGGGATTCGATCGAACCCAGTTTAAGAACCACTGTTCTAACCAATCAAGACTTAACCCTTTAACCGCCGCTATCGAAAAATTACATAAGTAGAAAAGTTTACGGCTGATTTTGATCAGCGAGATGGTACTGGAGATCTGAATAATTTCTGTGTTTACCAATATAAATTGACTTATAGGTTATTTGATGTTTTTTAGTTATTTCAGTTTTAAAAAATGTATACATATATGTGTGGTTTGTGTTGTTTTACTAAGTTTTAATTTTGATTTTAGTTTCCGATTAGTTTGTAACTATTGTCGTCATGGTTCGCTTGTTCACTTTGTAAACATGCCACTCATTTTTCGTATTTTTACATCTTAAATTACGCGAATTTATGAGCTTATGGAGGGTAAAAAGAGTTATTTTATTGAAGAAGCTGCCGTTTTTGCTAATAATAATTCTGGAAGTAGTTGTGCCTTATTTTGGAGTAGTTTTAGGCTTTTAGCGCTAAAGAACCTTTGGAACCGCTTTGCAACAGTTTTGTTTTCCTGTGGCCATGTGTTTCATGGTGTAAGTGTAAAAAAAAAAATATTTTTTTTATTTGCGTATTACGACGTCATCATTCAAGTTGTGACGTCATCACAAAATGAGTAGTACAAAAATGTTTAGAAGATAAATATAAATAACTTTGCTACATACGGTTTTCTTTGTAAACAAGAAGAAAGATAGTTTTTGTTGATATAAATAGTAACACATGACGTCATTGCACAATGCATGACGTCATCAAAATTTTACTATTGTATAAAAGCAGATAATTTATTACTGAACAATATTTTTGTTGATTATACTATGCTTACAATAAAATT
>CH003284.1:325565-357431 GCA_000149265.1 Ciona savignyi
GGAGAGAGATTCTTAAAGTTGCCCATCGAATACTCGAGAAAAGATTATGGAAATGATGAAAGCACAGGCTGAAGAAGAAGAAAGAATGCTGAATGAGGTTGGAACTTGGTTGAGTGAATTTGAAATTAAGTCTCTGGCTGTTTTACAGTGATTGGTTAATTTTTTTTAAAAATTTTCATCTTCAACTGTTAATTAATGTTGGGTTTTCTGACAAGTAGGGCTGTGCAAATTCATAAAAAATCTTAACGGTTAACCGATCCAAAAAATAAATCGGTTAACCGGTTAACCGATTAAATCGGAATTTTTTCCTACTCGATGTAACGATGCAAGCCGACCATACGGCGTTATAAAAACAACCTGCTTATAGCGTGTATTGTTATCGCGCACTGCCGCAAGGCTGGCGTCTTCCCAAGATAAGGCCACTTTCCGTCATCTTATGTTTATCTTATTGTACGTCGCACTAGTCAAAACATCGGTGACCCGCACGAACTGGCAGCTTAATTCGACAAAATATTAAGTCTATTATGGGAAATAAAGTTTTACAATTAGAAGTTTGCCTATTGATCGACTTTACTTTTTTCAATTAATACACGTGGCCATAACATTGTATACTAGGGCTGTGCAAGAACCTAGATTCTTATAAAGGTTAACCGATCAAAGAAAAGAACATAGGAAAAACGCTCGCGGGAGTGCGTCAGAGGTCCTGTATTAAATCTAGGTCAACGTAACCCTAGGTCAAACCGCCGATCAAAGCAATAAACACCGCGACGAATCGTTAGAAAAGCGGCGCTGCGGTTAGCAACGCCAAGACCTACAAAATCATACCAAGTCGATACGATCTCGAGGCCTCGACCGTTACTCGTACCATCACTTAGGCCTACTGCAAGTCAATTAATGAACAACCACCATATAAATTATTTTGTTATCATGCGCTGTTGTAGGCGTGAAAAACGAACACAGACGGTTAACCATTTATTGACTTCATTGACAGTTAACTGACGTCCACGTTAACTTAGCACATCCCTACTTACGTAACGTAATTCCGACGTCCGTAATTTCGTTATTACGCCGAGCACTAATCGGTTAACCGTTTACCGATTTTATTAACGGTTAACTGACGTCCCGTCGGTTAACCGGTTAACCGTTAACCAATGCACAGCCCTACTGACAAGCATTAGCACGATGGCTCCTATCTATTTTGCTACATTCCTCGTTTGCTGATTAAAAAATCTCATAATCTAAAAAAAGCATATGCACTCTACACTGCAGTTTGCTTATTATTGAAGTAAACAGCAGCAGCACACAGTACAAATGCCACTAGTTATCTTAAAGCCAAAGTTTTAAAATTCTTCCCTTCAAATGGCAAAATTCCTCTGCGGTTAGGACTTCAGCATTACCATATTACATTATTATTCCGAGCAGTTAGTCTGGTGGGTATGTAAGAATATGTACGCCTTTCAATCAAAAGGTTGCAGGTTTAAAACTGGTCGCTAGTTAGTCAGTTGTGTCCTTGAGCAAGACACTTAACGGACATTGCCTGAACCCTGCAGATTATTTGGTTCTACCTAATTAAAGGAACACGTGAATCATACACACAGCAATAACTCCGGTAACCCAAAAGGTGGGCGCGAGGTTGATCTGACGATTGCCTCTGTTTGTTAACCCCTTTGTTTTTTCCATTCACGGAGATAAACATGAATATCCCATCCTATTGCACATGTGTCATTTTAAGTAAAAACAAGCATTTTCCTGTAGGCAATCAAGTTATCCTTATTAACCAGTAATGATACAAGCACCACCAATACAAGTGTTTCAGAAGCGCTGAAAGTAGAAGTTCCATCTCTTTCTAAACAAACTTCCGCTAAAGAACCGAAAGGTAAGAAAATAACAATTGAACAAATAGTATATTGTGTTTTTAGAAGGTAATAGTAAGTAGTATTTTAAGGCTAGTAGTTGTAAAACTGTAATCACATTCTAAGCGTGTTACAACGCATTGCCTACCTGGATTTCTTTAGTTCAGTTTTAATGGAAACGGTTTATGTACTCATGCTCATGCATTTCTATTTCTACCACTGTGGCCTTTCAGAGCCCATGCATTTAGCAAAACTATTCACCATGGTTAGGTCAGGTTAGGATATTCAGATTTTATTTCCAATGGAAAACGCAAGTAGGAATTTTTGACAGCCAGTTGTTAAAATACCTTAAATACATAAGGTAATGTTATTATGAGGAAACTGTCAGATTAACCTTCACTCACTATTGGGTAAACTTCCTATTGCAGTGTAATTTATATAATAACGTCTCCAATTTTGGTCTAAATTGATTAATCCACTGGGTCCTATTCTACTCGGTGCCAAAAACAAAGTCAAATAGCTACCAAACAGTTTCGAACCTATAACCTTTTAGCTAAAAGCGACGCACTACCCACTATACTATTTTTTGCCGCTCTTGTCTTGTCCATATGCACAAAGTTTGGTTTCTTTATTAGAAGAAGGCTTGATCAGGTATGATTGCACGAGGGACATTTTCATTCAACCTTAAATAATTTTAGATCGTCCCAGCAAGGAACCGGCACCGAAGGCCTCTGTTAGCTCACTTCCACCAGTATGTATCTATTGGGTTAGGATATTCATGTTTATCCCCGTGAATGGGAAAACCAAGGGGGTTAACACACGGGCAATCGTCAGATCACCTTGCGCCCGCTGTCGGGTTACCGGAGCTATTGCAGTGTGTTGTATAATTAAGTCATTCATTTAATTCAGTAGAACCCATTATTCCGCTGGGTTCATATAGAACCCTAGCGTAAACCCAGCGTAATGGTTAATCCTCTTGGTTCAGGCAATTTCCGTTAAGTGCCTTGCCCAAGGACACAACCGAATAGCTAGTGGCCAGTTCAGAACCTGACACAACCGACTAGCTAGTAGCCAGTTCAGAACCTATAATCTTTCGGCTAAAAGGCAAAGCCACCAGATTAATTTGTGGGACATCTCTAACCATTATTTTTCTACACAGTCTTAACAACGTCGTTCACTCATTTGACAGCTTCGCCGTACAACAGCAAGCGCCGCTAACGATTGGATCAACGAAGCAAGAAGCGAAATGAAAACCACAGTTGATGTTCCACAGCCCACTGCACAAAAGCAAGCTGAGGTAAATTTCTTTTAAATTCAACATTTTGTATTGTATAACAGCTTATACTCGCAGTCAGAGTTTGTAATATTTAGTTAAGTTGTAATCTATTAATTTAGTTGGTAAACCAGAAAAAACGGTGGTGTCAATGGTTGAAGTGCTGATTATAAAATTAAATTATTAGGCAAAGGAAAAGCCAATCAAAAGGATTATGTCATATAAAAGATATAAAAATAAAAACCAAGTGTTTAAATGGTCTATTTTTTTGTGGTTTACTGTGAAATAGCATAATGTGAAAGAATAGGATATTCATGTTTATCCCCATGAATGGAAAAAGCAAGGGGGTTAACACTTGGGCAATCGTCAGATCATCTCGCGCCCACCATCGAGTTACTGGAGCTATTGCAGTGTGTTGTGTATGATTCACACATTCCTTTAATTTGGTCGAACCCATTAATCCGCTGGGTTCAGGCAATGTTCGTTAAGTACCTTGTCCAAGGACACAACTGACCAGCCTGCGACCAGTTTCGAACTGTTAACCTTTCGGCTTAAAGGCTACGCACTTACCCACCAAGGTAATCGGTCAGACCGTGGTGTCTAAATAAGTCCATATGTTAATATTAAGGTAGTATATGGTAATACAAAGGTTTACATTTGAGCAACTTTACTTTAAACTTTTCCCAGTTAAGTGCCGCTCTAAGCGCGTCTGAGATCGAACAGAGAAAGCAGTATTTGAAAAACCAACGCGACAAAATACTAGAACAAAAACGAAAGAATCGACAAACTGAACTGAAGGAATTTAAAAATAACCAGTCAGAATGTAGGTTTGATGTCTGTGCTATATTGTGTTTTAGTTGAATGTGCTATATTGTGTTTAGGTTAAATGTGCTGTAGTAGGATAGGATAGGATAGTCCTGTTTATCCCTGTAATTGGCAAAACCAAGGGGGTTAACATACAGGCAATCGTCAGATCACCTCGCGCCCACCGTCGGGTTATCGGAGCTATTGCAGTGTGTTGTATATGATAGACACGTTCCTTCAATTTGGTAGAACCCATTGATTCGCTGGGTTCAGGCAATGTCAGTAAAGTGTCTTGCCCAAGGACACAACCGACTAGCTAGCGACCAATTTCGCACCTGCAACCTTTTGACTGAAAGGCGACGCACTTAACAGCCAGACTAACCGGCCGGATTGGGTATAAGTTGAATGTGTTGTATTGTGTTTATTTATTGTGGCCTAATAAGCTGGTTGATTAGTGCACTGTCTTTTAGCCAAAGGGCTGCAGAATTTAAACTAGTCATTAACAAGTAGGTTTTTTTACTTGGCATGGCACTTAAAGACATTAGGCTGGATTCACACCAAAACGACATTTTGTCGTACGTCCAACAAAAACGTTTTTGTCGTAAGCGTGTTTTTCGTTTTTTGTTTTGGCCGATTCACATCAACAAAACGTGTTTCGGTCCGACGGTTTGCGTGAGTATGGATAAACACCTTTATCTAGAATTTTATATGAAAATAAAGGTAAAGGCATCATAATTTTTAATTGGTATTCAGAGTACTATCGTCATAGGACACCACATTAACTTGTATAAATCCTATATAGGATAAACTAAACATGGTAATGGAACCTGAAAGTCACATTTTTGAAGTATGACAACCTAACTTTTTCCTGAATTACTTATAGACTGAAGCCAATTATAGAAAAGAAACATACTTCTTATATAATCAGTATTACAACCTTAAATCCTTAACATCAAACACTCTTGACCTTAACATTTGTACACTACATGGCTGCCAAAACTGTACTAGAGGTGTCTTAGGTTATTTTGGTTGTTCTTCTGCCAAAAAGTGTGGCATAGTAATTTAAAGTGGTGCCAGTATTTTGCACTTTTACATCCAAAAACCAATAACTAGGATAAATACATTAGAGGGTAAATGTATTGGTTTCATCTGTACAAATAAAACAATAACATTTGTTTTTGCTCACAGTTTATATCACCCATATAAACAAGCAGTATGGAGAGTGTTGTACACAGAACAATGAATATGATAAATAAAATGGAAATAACTCAATTAACATGAACAATTTACTACATAGCACAAAATGGATGCATGAATTTAAAAGAGTTAAATAGTGATACTAATCTAGTTTGAAAACAAAATGTTTATCGGGATGCTCGCAAACCATTTGAAAGTTACTACGACATTTTAAAAAGTAAAGCATTGTCTTGGTTATTTGTGTGCATTATTTGCTGGTTTCTTTGTTATTTTGGGGCACTTCAGTGTTCTGTAGCCTCTGGTATGTACTTTTCAGTTACCGGCAGTAATTTGCAGAAGTAAAATTGAAATTCTACTTCCATATCTGTATCAGTGTTGTCACATGATGAACTTGAATTACTGGAACTGGTCCAGTCATGCTGTAAACACAAATGTATACCGGTGTTATTCAACATTAATATACATAATCCACAACACCAAAAAATAAGTGTACATGATTATAGGATTGATTATATTTGTTTCACTATGGTGATGCAATTATTAATGCTAGTACTCATGGCCTGTTGTAATCTAATAATTGCCTAGATGCAAAACTTCATTTACCATTCAATGCAATAAAACATTCTTATGTACAAAAGTGGTTAACAAAAGTTTTGCTGAATATTAGAATTAACATCCAACTTGTATTGGGTAGTTTAGTTTGGCAACCGGATCTGTACTGCTGTAATGGTTTTTTTTAACTAGCTAGATACTTACAAAAAGTAGAATCATATATAGAACATAATCTATTTATAAATGCAGCACTTTACACACTTACCAGTCTCGTTCAAAACTTGACAAATAATATTCCAAGTTAACTCTTGTACAACTCAATTCATATACCGGTATGCAGAACTGGACTGGAGATATTAGGCTTATATTTTGCCGACTTAACATTCAATTCTTGAATTAGTAGTTAAAGTTTGCTTGGATCCACCATAATTCTACAGGCTAAATATATATTTAACCAGTACCTATCGGGGAAATTTATGTAAGTTTAAGTATCGGTACTGGTTTTGTTCAGTTTAGGCTACAAAACAGGCTTACCTGAGATGTTGAACTAGTGTTATGCATTATTTGTTAGGCTATTTAATCACAACATACTAAGTTTCTGATTTTAAACTAAATATATCTGTCTTGGCCTAATTGCTGTTCACTTTAGTCCATATTCACTTCAACCTAAACTCTCTAATATTATTAAAACTAGTGTATTTACTTTACAACACATTTATATTCATAGTAATACTATATGTAATGCATATTAGCAATAAAACAATTGCATATAGGGGAAGAGTGGGTAAAATGGGCCCTTTAGTTGCAAATCGGATTTTTTACTGATATAAAGCCCGCTGGACTTAAGTTTTTCATGTGGTGTCACCTAATACCAAAGTCTTCACACATAACATGTTAACTTTCTAATAATTTTTGTTAAATATATTTTATCAACAAAGAAAAATATTTCGTTAGTGGCCCATTTTAGACAAGGGTGTAGTCTAAAATGGGCCCCGGCCCGTTTTCGACATTAACATTTCGCCAGATAACAGTATCCATATTCGCTTCCCATACAAACAATGTTATTACTTTTCTTTTTATGATGTAGTTTGTTTTTTTTAATTTAACACTTTGGATTACAGCAATTACTTTTTATTTAATACCCAGTTACTAGTATACTAATGCAATAACACCTTGCTACTTTAGTGGAAGCTTAACTATCAATTCATGTTATTAATAGCATTTAGAAAACCCGTTTTGTTTATTGTGAAACACATAATATGACTGTTAGTGCTAAGTCTAGCCCGTTAGTACTGTTAATGCTAAGTCTAGCCCCGTTAGTTACCAAATGAACACAGGGGGCCCATATTAGACAGGTGCCAACATACGACTTAAAATCTCTATAAAAAAATTTAAGAAAAAAGAAGTTTTATTTCTACCAGTAAAAGTAGGTCTAGGCTATATAGTTCTATTTAACTACAGTAAAATTTATTTTAGTATTTGATCTTTTCTATTATATATTAGCAGAAAACAAAAATTGCAAATTTAGATTCAGACCTTCTCAAACCGAAATAGCTACAGAAAACATTGAGTTTGTCGATTTCACGCTCAAACTTCGGTTTGGAGATTCCATAATTTGATATACTGACACTGGTTTTTGCAGCAAATTTTTATTCTTCAAAATATATTGAAAATTGGAGGGGGCCCATTTTACCCACGTGGCCCGTTTTACCCACTTTTCCCCTACTGATTTTTCACGATATTAAACTCATCCGACAAAAAAACATGTCGTAAGAAAATAGCGCATGCTCTATTCCTGAAAAACATGTTTTTTTGTCGTACGACAGAAAACGTGTCGTTTGCGTCAAAATCGGACTGGTGTGAATCGGCGCATAAGAGACAATGCGTTCTATTTGAAAAACGTCGGTCCGACACGACAAAAACGTTTTTGTCGTTTTGGTGTGAACCCGGCCTTAGACTAATGATTTCCACTGAAAAAACGTCTCATTGATATACAACACTACAGCTCATGTAACCCGATGGTGGGTAGAAGGTAATTTAACACAGGTTTTTATCGGATTAAGCAGAATAGCTAAAGCAATAAAAATACAGCAGAATAGTTAGGTGGATATGTCACCTTTCAGCGAAATAAATGATTGCGGTTTTTAAAAGTAGTCGAGAGTAACTTGGGCAAGGTATGGACATTGCCTAAACCCCATCATTTAATGGGTTTTACTCAATATAAAATGTCTTTATCATATACAACACACTGATAATAACAGTGGTCAAATAATATGCCGATTACCAGTGTGATTTATATTGCTCCTGCTGTTTTTTACATAAATAAACCCGAACACCCTATCCCATCATATATTGCAATAACTTACCTTTGTTCTTGGTGACTTCTTAATCGGAATTTTACATTCCAGCTCCTAATCAAGCTAATCAAGTAAGCAACCCACAAGACGAGAAAGAAGGCCATAACGCAAGGCTCGCACTGGCTGCTAGACTTAAACGCGAAGTGATCCGACATAAAAAAAATTAGTTTAATACTTACCGTGTTGGTACTAATAATTCGCAATGGTGCTGCAAAAGTTTCTACACAGCTTTTAATATTTCTACACAAGCTTTTCTGTAATGTTTTTCACAACTTAACCTCAAAGAAGAAGCTGTAAATTTGTGAAGACCGTACTATGTGGCAACCCTTTTATCTGCAGTATTTTATTCTAATGTTCAGTTTATTTTACATTATATATTTATTGTTATATTGGTCACTACGGGCGTGTTTTAGGGGCTATAATATTTCATATTTTGTCATACGTAGTCTAGTAGACTAGAGAGGCAACTATTTTTTTACAAGAAATTCTTAAAATTAATTTCTAGGAATTTTAATGTCGTAAATGGACAAATAAAAAAATGCTTTTAGTGTTTTGTTTGAATTTGGAGTGTTTTTTTTCGAGTAAACCGGACCATTAACTGGTGTTTTGCCGTCTGATATAGGCTAAAATAATGCATGTATAGTAGGAGATGGGATAGGGTAAGATAGGATATTTATGTTTATCCCTATAAATGGGAAAACCAAGGGGGTTAACACGCGGGCAATCGTCAGATCACCTCGCGCCCATCGTCGGGTTACCGGAGCTATTTCAGTGTGTTGAGTATAATAGACACGTTCCTTTAATTTAGTGGAACCCATTAATCCGCTGGACACAACCGACCAGTTTCGAAGATATAACCTTTCGGCTGGAAGGCGACGCACTAAACCAGGGTGGACAAGTTTTCTAGTCTTCGCGACAGATGTGGGAAAATGAAAGGCCGGATTATTACATGAATAGTATCTAATATTTTAATCAAATATTTATCCACTGATACAAGAGCCACATTACATGGTATGTTTAGGTATAGTCTTCGGGCCGGTCAAAATTCCTTCTTCGCCAAGACCCGGCACGCGAGCCGTATGTTGCCCATGTCTGCACTCTGCCAAGCTAATCGGTGGCCAATTTAAACTAAAATAATATTAGGAGAGTATTGGTGGGCAAAGCTCATTTTACTCTAGTTATGAAGGGAATGGGCGGCAATGGGAATTACTCGGAAGCTAAGTGTAAACAAAGAAACAAAACTGCACAAGTTGCATTGTATTATAAGCCCCGTTATCCAATTACACCGCACTTAACTCATGCATGTAAAATGACCTCGTTTGAACTTTTGCAGCTCCAAATCTGCACAGAGAAAGTATACACGACTTTTAAGGTATCCGAATAAATTCTTTGGGTTTAGTTTTTTAAACGAAATGATGTTAAAAATTTAGGTTTAAACATTTCCGCATTTACCACCTAGACAACGGCTAACTTTGGAAACAAAATAAGGTAGAATACACTAAAAGGAAATGAAAATGAAACTTATTAACCAATACCGAAAAGCTCTTAAACACTGAGCACCAATTTAAAAACTGATCTGAAGATAACATACGACGCATAAGCTTGGAGATGTACCACAAGGGGCGATAGAGTGGGTGTATCACTCTATCACAGGCCAAATCTTGTAAGCATCTCTAACGGTCGTGTGGCCAAATGGTTAGGGCGACCGATACATATACCGACCTATACAAAAACCGTAACGATCCCATCATGGGTTCAAAACTTAGCTCGGTAAAAAAAATAAGCAAAAAAAATCTTGTGAAAATTAAGGTTATTTTTAATTCTTTTAGTATACCGATATCCACAATTACACAGTCGCGCACAAATAATAATAGAAGTTTAGTGTTTAAGTGATTTTGGCAGTGATAAAGCAACTAGCACTAACAACGTGCTTAAGAATTGAAAATAAGGTAACCTTTCATAGTCGAGTAAAAATCACTCATGTCCTTTTTATCTACCAAACACGAAATACAATTTTCAAAAGGGATATATGTTTATTTATATTCAGCCATTTTAATAAAGCAACACACAGTATAACGTTACTACAGTGAAAACAGCAAACGCTTGGTCTTATAGTTCTGTCATCAGCAAGTTTATAGTGACATCACAAAGCAATAAAATGTGGTTGTGTGATGCTACATTTTAAAATCTTCTGAATTATTTATCAGAAATGGCTGTTTTTTATGCGGTTTGCTTGAAAATAAGGTAATTTTGTAAGGTACGAACAGGTATAGATTGTGCTAATCACTTTTTTTTGCCCGGTCAGCTGTCCATTCGTAAGGTCGGAGAAATATTTGTTTTACTTATAAAGCTGATGATATTTTGCACGAGACGCAAAAATTGTTTAGGGCTTAACCCTTAAGGCCTCTCGGTAGTAATATTCAAGAGAAAAAATATCCTAACCAGTTGACGGATCCAACCTTTAGCTACGAACGCGACATTTGATCAACCACATTCTCTGCAGAAGAAACGCATGTTTCATATAGGCGTTGGCTGAAGCGCCAGTAATTAAAATAAAGGCTGTCTTGACATTCCACAGGAAACACGATTTTCAAAATATTTTTATGGTCACTTTTAAGGTCAAGTAAATTTCAACTGGTATTAACTAAAATCCCAAGTAGAAATGTGTAAAATTGAAATACTAAAATCGTAAATAAACGAAAATATTCGAATTTATTGCAAAAAACTTGACCCGTTCAAAGCGTTTAAAATCAAACTAATACGTCCGTCATATATTGATAAAAATCTGTATTATTATCACTTGATGTCGCGATACAATGACATCAAATGTCTTTGCTTTACAGCAGAAGCGATCAAGCAAAGGGTTTGGTCGCGTATTTTCTGTTGCTTGGTGAGGTTAGTCAGGACAGTTAAACTCAGTGATTTTACGCAGTTTACTTCAGCGATTTAAAGGTCAACAGTCAAGTTTGTGACCAACCGTAAATATTTAGCAGTTAAACCTTAAACCCGGTCTCTTAATTATTGGATGATAAAAATATAAATTCATTTGTTTTTTTAGTGTATTTTTTGTTTATTTACATTACTGGATACAAAAATTATATTGGGAAAAAGTAACGACCAAACCGATTTCGTTAAGAATCCCTCATTAAAATAAGTGGGAGAAAATATATATATATATATATATATATATATATATATATATATATATACATACATGCTTCTAAATGTCAGACCGCGCTACAAAACCTAATCATTGGTTAATTAAAAATTGGTCGCCCAGAAAATGTAATATGGTAAGAAAACTGTACTGCATACTTAGCCAATAATAAGGTACAAGGAGAGCTTTAAGCGAAGTCTTGGTCCAAACACTGCTTGGGGAAAACTAAAAGGAGGGAAAGCGGGAAGGAGGGAAAGTGCATGCTAAAATGAAGCTTATAACATTAGGGTTAGTTTTAAACATGGGGCTAGAGTTAGGGTGAGTCTTGGGGTTAAGATTAGTTTTTAGGAATGGGTTAAAATTAGTGTCCAAAATTTTAGTGAGCAGTTTTCCTCCTTCCCGCTTTCCCTTCTTTTTAGGGTTGCCCCACTGCTTAAAAAATACCTTACCTTCGGGAAAGTTTACAATATTTTAGGAATACTTCTATTTTTACAGATACATAGATTAAATTTAAGACGCAACGTAACACAAGCAAGAAATCAGAGTTTAAAAACAGAAGTCACTGATACTTATTATTACCTAATAGTACGCTGTTAAGATTAGTTTGTCAAATGTAAAAGACCAGTTATAATGGAGCAATACTACGTGTAGTTATAATGGGGCAATAATAAAAAGGAGAGAAAGCGGGAAGGAGGGAAACTGCTCACCAAAACCATGGAAATTAATTCTAACCTTGCCCTAAACAGTAATCTCAACCCCAAACCTAACCCTAACTCCAACCCCATGTTTAAAACTAACCCTAATGCTTTAATATTCATTTTAGAGTAGAGTTTCCCTCTTTCCCTTCTGTTTGTAGTCTTCTTAAAAGACAAGAAGTTTTACCACTAATCCTGGTGAAACTAATAAATGTATAAACCAAAGATATCATTATTATCCAAATTTTCAAAACTATTTGATGGGTTACTATATACCCAGTTATATTTTTCTCTCAGTAAAATATCTTTATTCTCTAAATCAATATGGCTTTGTAAGAATTGCTCTACTGTGATTTCTATTTGACGTATTAATATCAATTTCGTTTAAGCTCTTAAAAACACAATTTAACAATGTTTAAAAGGAAAATAATAAAATATTGTAGAATTTGTTACCAGATTTGATGTTACCTGGATTACAGTCAACATACTATCTGCTCTATTAAAAGGTTTGCCTGCTATATCTATAAACAAGTTACTTTTTTAATAATAGCCAATAAACAACTTTATTAACATGTATATAGATAAGATATAATAATTATTCTATGTCTATAAACAAAATTAGTATTTTTAATGTATTTGACATGTTTTTGTTTCTTTTTTGTTAATTATTGCCCATAAATGGCATATTTTTATTATTAGTATGAGCATAACAAGCAAAAAATTTAAGTTGATTGATTTATTGATAATTTTGTATGTTTCTGCATGCAGTTTGGGATTTTAAGGTGGGCTTGGGGTTAGTGCCCTTTTCCTTACAAATTTCTGTTAACAATTCTTAATTAGCATAAGGAGGAAATTAGTAGTGATAATATCATCGAAAAATAATTTTTTTGACATGGACAATTATGATAACCAAAACACATTAAGCTTTTTTGTGTTTTATATTCCAACAAAAAACGTTTTGCATAATTTATTATTGTCTTCAAAACAGCCTAAATTTCTTTAAAAAAAATTTATTCAGGGTCCAATATCCATAGATTGTGTATGAATTAGGTTTAATTGCTAGTACAAATAAGTTGTTTTAAACAATGCTATATTCCAGAGCTAAGGAAATCAATGTTCATTTGCTGGCTTTACCACTAAAGTCATTAAATTTCATTGTTTTCCTTACTACTATGCCGAGATCCAATAAAAACTTAATAATATAACACTCCTTGGATTTGACCGAGGTTATTCCTAATTTTGGGTAATTACTTTGTTCACTGCTAAGAGAATATACTATTATAATAGAATTTGTTTTTAATTTATTGTAAAAAATACAAACCAGTTTTCTACTATGAAACACCATGTGCAAGTGGAACTCTATAGATTGAATATAATAGTAAATACTATGGCTAAAAGTTGTGGGAACCATCATCCTAACTTTTAGCATGACTTCCAATTTGTACCACTGGCTTTCAATTATGTTATGTCGGTCATTATTTAACCCTTGCAAAATATGCTTATTTTTACACTATGGTGCATTTTTAACCCATTGCAAAGGAAAATGTTTTATTCCACAACAAATTATATGTATTTCATTATCCATTTTGCTTGTGATTTAAGCTCAAAACTGAATAAAAGTAGTATGTTGCCAATTTTGAAACTAAAATTAACAGCTTTTACCTTTCTTCACCATCAATTTGTCTATATCTGTAGTCTACATCCATTTTAGACACTACAATATGTATCATATCCAACACACTACAATCGCTTTGAAATCGCTTTCAATTTTAAACACAGGGAACAAACATTGTACCATTATTCACCGTCGAAATATTTTAATGTATGTCAAGTTGGATTTTCTAATTTTGCAAAGTTACCCAACCGATACCTAAACTCGGGTTTATTTTACAAAAAGCTCTGTGTTATGTAAACCAGACACAACTTTGGCAAGATGACAGTGTAGTTTTACTTTAGGTGTACTCTGTACCAAGCTAATGTATGATTTTCCTATGACGCTACAATGTGACTAAGTAATATACATTGACCAAGCAGTTACAGCACTTATTTAATGTTAAAAGTGCGCGAAATTAGTACCGGTAATTGATATTTTCGCGATTTTGTTAAATTTTGTAATTTGAGCAAAAAACAGGACCGCTTGGAGCGCTTGGATCACTTAGATTGCTATGGAAAGTAATTCTAACCCTGTCCCAAACACTAATCTCAACCCCAGAACTAACTTTAACCCCAAGCCTAACATTATTTTCCTGGGTTTTGTAATTACGAAGTATAGTAAGCGATCCAAGCTATCCAAGCGATTTAAGCGCTCCATGCGCTCCAAGCGGTCCTGTAGTATTTAGAGGTACCGAATTCGAACCCTGTTCACTGTTTAATTTTTTAGGATTGTGTGTTTAGATGATTGTAGTTTTGAACATGGTTTAGACATTTCTCGGACAAACACAGCTCTCAACAAGGAAGTGAACTCATAAACACAAACCAGTGATATTTAGCATTTCCTCCCAAAAGTTTTAGACAAAGAAAGATGTCTGCAAACAGTAACAGCAACGAAACCCAATCAACAAAAACCTCAACCACAGACCGACATGTACAAGGCATGATGCATTTATTATCGTTTTCTTCTAAAATTAGATAAAAATAAAATGCTTGGAAAAAACATACTTCAAAACCTATGTTTTAGTTTATCATGAATATTTGCTATTTTTTATTATTGTTTCTTTTCACTCTTAGTTCAATATAATATACGTTTAAATCATTGATTAAAGTTTGATGGGCAAAATTGATTAGGAACATTAAAAATGCACACTCTCGCAAATTGTTCTGACTTCATAAGGGTATCTTACTAATTATTTCTGGTGGCATGAGGCTAAAGTTTTCTTATTTATTCCCACAAACCACGTTAACCGAGTCAAACCTATCAAGGTGTCCCATTTCCACCGAGTCACAAACTCACTGTAAAAGAAGTTTTTGTGAACGACAAACCTAAAATTGAACTGCTGAAGGAGCATTTCATGCAAGAGGGAAGGGTAGAAGATGACGTAAGTGTGTAAATAGGATGTATTGAAATCCTGTGGGTTATATATCTGTGGGTATACTTTTTACCTGTATTAAGTTGTGTTTAGAAACTATAGTGACGACTAGGTTATACATGCTAAAATCTGCTCGCTTGATAAAAATTCTGTGAAATCTCTAACACAGTAAAGCAGGGTTGGGTAACTTCTCTAGTCGGCGGGCCAGATGGGGAAAATTTAAGTCCTTGGTGGGCTGAATTATTACATAGTATTCAATATCTTTAATGTAAGGGCAACATTACATGGTATGGTTAGATATAGTCTTCGGGCCGGTTAAAATTTGTTACATGGCGGATCCAGCCCGCTGTCTGTATGTTGTCCATGTCTGCGCTAAAGAGTTTCTGTGACAAATTTGAATCTAAACGAACTTTCAATAATGTCTCTATGAAGTAAATAACCAGAACAAAGCAACATCAAAAATGGTCGAAAGATTTAGAAATTATAAAGTTTTAGGACAATTTATGGTATACACGAGATACAAACCTATGATAATGAATTGTAATGTCAGTCAATGGTTAAGTTATCGAAATCAGCCACTTGTTAGTCATATATGTCGGTGGTTAAAGTACCTTTTTCACTGTTCCTTAAACAGTGTAAAAAATTCTTTGTTGTGCACGATATTAAAATATAAATGTTGCCTGTTGAAAATGAATTTATTGTGTAGGTTGCTTTACAAATAATCAACTTGGGGTCTGAACTGCTTCGGAAAGAAAAGACGATGGTGGACATTGAAGCACCAGTCACAGGTAAATTTGATTGATTATAGCAATTATATGAGCTCAGGTTATCGGTCTTTGGATTTAATGGGTGGATTCTTTAAGTTCGTTTTCTTTATTGATTGGCAAAATGTGATAGAATTTTCAAATCGAATTTTACCACTTAAAAAAATTTATCTGTGCTTCTGAATAAATAATAAAGTGTCTAATTGCTTCTGTATTATTTTCTTATGAGATTGGTATCTATTTTGCAATAAATTCAATTTAGTTTGACAAATGACTCATACGAAACTTAAACTGAATAGCTAAGTTATTGGAGTAGAACTATCGCAGACTGTTAGCTTAGTTTGTTTGCCTCTTTAATTCCTGGCACTCAACGGTATGTTTCATGTGCAAACAAATCCTGGTTCATGCTTCACTGCACCCTAACTACCATTAATACTTTGAACTAAAATTATGTGTACCCACTAAGGGCAACACTAAAAGGAGGGAAAGTGGGAAGGAGGGAAACTTCTCTTTAAAACAATGAAAATTAATTTTAACCTTTACTTAACCCTAATCTCAACCCTAAAACTAACCCTAACTTCAACCCCATGTTTAAAACTAACGGCCATAATAGTAATTTTAGTGTGTAGTTTTCCTCCTTTCCGCTTTTCCTCTGTTTAGTTTCCCCCACTATTGCTCCACTTTCCCTTGCTTTAATACTAATGTATGCGTCAAGTGCATAGGCCTATGTAACATATTTTCAAGTACCAGTAAATTAATTCTTGCTTTGTAGTTAATGTTAACCGTGATGAAATGTCAACATTATCTTTAAAGTACCCATTAAGCATGTAGAAGTAAAGTTAAGATGGACATTATATTCTTAATACAACATAGAAATGACACCGTTTTATCACCTCAGTCAGAACGACTATGTTTCTTACCCAAAGCAGATGGTAAGGCTAATCTGATAAAGATATTACGCTACAGGTTATTGTTTTTAACTGTATATACAGTACCCACAGGGTATATAAATATGGAACTTTTAGTGTAAATTTAAATAGTCCCATAGTCAGATTAGCTTCGTTTATGTTTACTCATTGTTGAATAATATAACCCACATGAAATAAAATTGATATATAGGTATGCTAATGTACTGTATAGGCTACATATTTCATACTCTTGGATATTTGTAATTGTTTGTATATATATACACCATGCATATAGCTTGCAACAATGTTTAGTATTGTGCTTGCCAAGAGATTTGTTAAACAACTGTAAAATGAAGACATTAGGTTATACAGTCCTAAATCTCTTGTGAATAGCTGGTTATTGCATTTGGCTGTCTTCACTCGTGGCAGATTGAATTAACCAACACAGTGTACATTATGCCACTGACATTTAATTATCCACATTTCTAACTGTGTGCAGTAGTGATTGTGGTATGCTGTAGGGCATGTTCCTTGTATAAATCCCACATACTCGGATTGAATATTCTAACTATATTGCTTTAAAATCATAACGTTTTAAGCAGTTTAATTAATTTTTATTATTAAAAGTCTGATTTGTGCTCCATTTCTTACAGCAGCTAGAAGCCATTAATGAGTTTGTAAAAGCCATCGGTACATAATTAATTAAGCATAAGACACAATGTTCCATCCATTAACGCATTGGTCAGATCAAACTAATTATGACCCAGCATATAATCCAAGTCCACCATTTCTAGTTATCTGGCTATGGTTTTTATGATCTTTAAATTAAAATGGGAATCGGTTATGTGAAAATTCTGTTCCAGTATAAAGAACTGTTTTAAAGTCTTAAAGATTGATGTAAATTTAATGTTTTGGTATAGTTTTACTACCATTGTGCATTGGCTATAATGTGTTGTCATTCTGCCAGTTAGCTAGTTTGTAAGTCAATAAAATGGCTCAACTTGCAGAGCAATGTTCATTCTGTAGTACGGTGGCCATTTTATGGTCCACATTAAAATAGTTTTCCAAAACTTCCTGTAACTAGTTCTAAACAAATATCACCCATTAAACAAGATTTAAAAAGTTTATCGGCATATTTTCTCTTTGTCCAGCTTACTGTAGCATACAATTAGCCTTCATGCCAATGTACACTACGGCCTTTGATAGAATTTAATGTTTATAAGGCATACACATGTATGTGAGGTGAATTCATGTTTATACAACATTTCCCTGTACTCTAATTCACTATGTGCTGATATTTTAGTGATTGCCTTATTAAATATTAATTTCAGATCCATATAATTCTGATGTATTATCCGGCAAACTTTAAACTGTATTCTAGAGAGGCTTTAGCCATCTTAATATGAATCTAACTGCTTGGTATATTGATTGCATAGAAAGGGATGAGTGAAGTTTCATAGCTTCCTGTTTCCCCCTTGGTTTGTCACTGTGCGTATTTTATATTGCGTGTGTGGAACGTAGAGGTTTATAAGGCAATATGATGGTATGTTAGGAATTAACCCGGTTTATCAATTGTATTTAGAGGTACATTGTAGGCTATACATTTTTGCTGATTTATGATTTGTATGGCATCACAGGCAATGCACTAATATTGCTGTGAATTAACACATATAAAGTCAACTTTAACTTAACACCGATAAAGTCAAAGCCTTTTAAAAATCATATCCATTGCCTATACAGAAATGTTCAAAATAACCAAGCCAACGACCCAATACTAGTGGTTTCACAACCTCTTTCAAGAGAGATTTTACGTTTATAAGAGAGAGGGAGATTTTTTATGATTATTCCCACTACTGGCTCATATTGTAGTTCCCCAAGCTAGAGCCCTACTCACTATCTTACATTGACGCCTTGTAAATAATTAATCTCTTTACAGCAGACAATTGCAAAAGGGAGATTTTTATTACGCCCCCATGGTTTTTCCACACTTCGTCACAGCTGTTATGGGCATATGTGTGGCGTTTTGCCAAAGACTAAGTACCACGTCACTTTATTAATCTGTATATTTACCGTTACCGATCATAGACAATAAAATTACAATTAACACTAATGGACTGTTTACAAAGTTTCTGTTGATGGTATACTAAAAAACCCAATAGCTCTGTCAACTTTTGTGTGAGATTTACAGAGTTTAAACTATTTATTTACTCAGCTGTGCTAAATAAAATAATTTTTTTCACATTTTAATTTTTCTGATTTTTGAAAAATCGAAGGGCATAATTTAATTTATTTGTACCAAAGCCAAGTCGATAAAATGGATTCTGGCAGAGATTTTAGTAGATTTTATCTTGAATTAAGATGTGACTGATTAACATACGGATTTTATAGTCTAATCCTAATGATGTATACGGTCTAAATACAAAATCAATACCTGTATAACTGTAGCTCATGCAGCAGACATGCTGCAGTTTTCAGGTGTCAGAACCAGATGTTTAAGTGTAAACGTTGCATAAGCTTAACAAACACATGGCATAGGATGTGCTTTATTTAAAATTAAAAAAAAACGTTTTCTTCGGAAAGTATTGATTCCATTTCACTGTAAGTCGGAGGTCGGCAACTTACGGTCCTGGTGCTGAATGCCGCTCTTTCATCCTTCTGATGCGGCACTAATTGCTGTTAATGCTACTGTAGCGAGTGCTAAAAAGTTCAATAATCATACAAGTTAAACATACAAAAGAACACTCGCATCTTTATCTCACACAGTGTTGTTTTCATTTAAAAAAAAAATATTATAGTTTTGCTGCTCCCAGTGATTTTTATTTTGTGAGAAATTGGTTAAACTGGCCCTTTAAGTGCAAAAGGTATTATCAGAGCCTTAAATAGATCAATTAATAAGATGTTGTTGCACTAGGCTTTACATTTATCATTAGCCTTGGAATTATTATAGGATATCCATGTTTTAACCAGTGCATGGGAAAATGGTTGCCGAACAGCTATAGATTTATCGAAATCCTTACCTAAACTCGATTATTTCCACAAATCTTTAGTTTGTGGAGACATCCATGGCCAGTTCTTTGACCTGATGAAGTTGTTTGAAGTAGGAGGTAACCCGGCTACAACCAAATATCTATTCCTTGGAGACTATGTGGACCGAGGGTACTATAGTATTGAGGTATGTGTTCCAACTAGCTCTGGATGATTACAGGGTGTCCCAAAAAATGACACCATTTTAAAATCACACATTGAAAACTTGTGATTTCCAGAAACTCAATAAGCATGTGTGTTGTACTGTTGACAACGCGTAAATGACAATATTTTTTTATATAAATTATGTCAACTCATATGCCTGTTAAATTTCATTGATTTCGAGTTCATACTTTTTGTGATATTTGCATCTTAATTGGTGTCATTTTTTAGGACACCCTGTATTTGTTCTAATTGGTGGTAAATCTCCTTTTAACATACCGTTACCTGATGTATATCCATATAAAGGGGGGGTTTGGCAACCCCTGGCACGCATGCAAAAAGTGGGGAGGTTTTTTTCATGCCGTGCTATGTGATTTGACACGCACCACGCAAAATTTTAAATAAAAGGATGTGTAAACTCAAACCATCCACGATATATATCCAATAATATAACTAAAATAAAAAATTTCATTTATTTGATTACAAATATTCAAATCATGTAAAACGTGCATAACAATGCTTGGTAGGCGAAGTTGATTTCATCTAATGTTATGATGGTATTATTCATTACCTGGCACACTGCATTTAAAAGGTTGCCAACCCCTGCATATAAAGCATTGCACAGGAATTGTTAAGTAAGTTTTCAACAGAATACAACTGTGTTCACATTTTAAAGTGAAAATCTCTCAATGCTTTTGAATGCAAGATGCATATCTTGTGTACAGAACCAACAAATTTTATTTGGTGTTCTATAATATTTATGAAGATAGTAGACATTGGTACACAGGCGTAAAGTTATTGTTTTTATCAGTGCGACAATTACCGGGTATGCATTTTAACAAAAAAAAAATTAATTTTAATTTTATTATTTGTTTAATTTTGTGTGATTTTAAATACAAGCGTTTATATAGCACATCCTTCCAGCTATAATGTTGTGTATTGCTTTAGTTTGTGGCAGAATCATATGAAATAAGCACAACACAAGGTCCAGCCACTTTTATGTTATTGATATCAAATACTCCTATGGAATTTCACCAATTAGATTAGTTTTGGAATTCCTATTATTGAATGGAACGATACCATACATAAAAGAAATTGTAGTTTAGCAATGTGACACACTCAATTAAATACTTTTTTCACACTTTACAGGGTTCGAATTAACGATTTTGAAACGATTCGCGAAATGCGTGGGTTAGGAGAAAATCGTTTTCGCGCATTAGCCATGTTAAATTGCCTTAGAATGCGGTTTCAGAACCTCTCAAACTAATCTTTAAAGCCAGAAAGATAATGCATTAAGTAAACAGTACCGTTATATAGTAGTAATGATAAACTATAATAAACTTATCGTAAGTTAATGCGTGTAGGATAGGACGAATATCGACGAAACGAAGCCTTTGAAATGAGTAATCTTACTTGTTAACACACCATATAACCTTTTTATAAAGGGGTGTGTTGCATCTCCGCCAATCATAAATAAAGAAATCGTGGTATATTAACGCATAATGGCTATTGTTGCGTTGTGATAGAAATGCTTATTATGTGTCAATAATGCAAAGTAAAGGCAAGGTAAATAAATGTAATAGTAATGTGATTATTAAATGTTATGTTGAAGATAAACGATGTTATATTAACGTGTTGGTGATTTATTATTAAAAATGCGCGAAATTATTAACGGTAATTTATATTTTCGCGATTTTGTTAAATTTTGTAATTCGCGAACTTTAAAAAACGGTTCGCGAATAGCGATTCGCGATCCCTTAATTCGAACCCTGGTTTATGTCTTTTATTTTTTTAATTGCAGTAGGTTAGCATTGTTAGGTACAAAACCTCTCCAATGGTAAATGGTAAATACCCCAATAGCTCTTGAAGGTCATTGCTTGACACTCAAACACTCTTGAAGGTCATTGCTTCGACACTAAACTTAAAACTATTTTCCAGCGGTGTAAAAGTTCATTATAACTGTGCATGTAAATTTGGTAATACTGTCTGATTTTTAGTTCAAATGCAGAGTTCTATTAAAGATTGGTCAAGGTTTGAAAGGCAAGGGTATAGTAAACTCCTAACAGAATTTAAGGATAAGATTACTGTTTGCATTTACAGTATTAAATGGCATCACATAGCCATTACTAAGCATGGGATAAAAGTGTTACACGCTCAACTAAATGTGCCCCTTACTTTGTCTTTTTACATTGTTTTGTCTGCAAATGCAAAACGTAGCCTGTGTCACATTGTAATATCACCAATATTATTCATTTATGGGTGTAGCAATGTATAATGGTGAACTGTGTATGTTCATTGGGTAATAATGTCTGATTTTCGGTTTAAATCTTAATGTTTAAGAAGAGTTTTTTTAAAGGTGAGACACAATTTGGAAGACAGGAGTAAAATTTAAGTCCCTGGCCCCCTAAATTTACGCCTCTGCCTGTAGGTATTTTGTTCTTATCAACGTTTATAATTGTTAGTGTGTGTTATACCTGTGGGCGCTGAAGATACTCTACCCCGGCACCTTGCACCTTCTGCGTGGCAACCATGAATGTCGTCACCTCACTGAATACTTCACTTTCAAACAAGAGTGTAAGTAACTTTCGTTTTGTGTAGTATGGTTGGAAAATTTGCATCGGAAATTTTGACTGAATTTCTAAAATTAAGATACAAATTTTATATATATACCATTTTATTAATGGTTAGCTTAAATGCTAGATACAAATTTTATATAAACCATTCCATTAAAAAAAATGCAAAATTGGTTAGAAAATTTGCATGGGAAATTTTGACTGAATTTCAAATTTTTTTATTGAATTTTTTAGTTAAAACCTAGGTAAAAATACCATTATAAAAAAAATATATTGGCCTGTGCAATTTATCTTAAGATACAAATTTTATATATATACCATTTTATTATTGGTTAGCTTTGATAAGATACAAATTTTATATAAACCGTTCCATTATTGGACGTTTAAAATGCAAGTTGAACACGCTTGATAATATTAAAAAGGGTTAATGATCATGAACATGTATATTTATTTCCAGGCTAGTAACGTTGCAAATCTGTGCAATTTTGTGTGAACAGTTTTTAAAAATTTGTGTTAACAATTATTTTTTTCTGTAAACTATTTTCTTTTATTTTTGTGTAAACAATTATTTTTTTGTGTAAACGATTTTCTTTTATTTTTGTGTGAACAATTTTCTTACAAGTTTGTGCGAAAAGTTTTCAAAAAATTTGTGTGAATAATTTCTTACAGTTTTCCTTATACTTTGTTAATAATTCCCAATACAAACATCGCAAAACATCGCAGGTACTATAAAGTATAGCGACAAAGTGTATGACGCGTGCATGAATGGTTTCGACTGTCTCCCACTTGCCGCACTCATGAACCAGCAGTTCCTATGCGTCCATGGTGGACTATCCCCGGAGCTAAATAGCTTAGAAGATATTAAAAAGGCAAGTCTGGCAATTAATCAGTATTTTTATCTGATAATCGGGATTATCCTCTGGGTTCTTTAAATCTTTGTTTAGCTCTATGGCATGACATATGTATGACTAAGCATGGGATAAAAGTGTTACAAGCTCAACTAAATGTGACCCATGCTTTGTCTTTGTAATCTGTTTTGGCTACAACGGCAAGACCTCCAGTTGTAAATATTACCAATACTGTTTGACAATGGCTGTTACAATGCATAATGGTCAAATGTCTGAATTTCGGTTTAAATCTTGTTTAAGAAGAGTTTTTTCAATGGTAAGACACAGTTTGGAATGGGTGTAACAATGCATAATGGTCAATTGTGCCTGCTAATTGGTTAATAATGTCCGATTATTGGTTTAAATCCCGTTTAAGAAGAGTTTTTTCAATGGTAAGGCACAGTTTGGAATGGGAGTAACAATGCGTAATGCTAAACTCTGCATTTTCTTGCTTAGTTGGATCGGTTCAAAGAACCTCCAGCCTTCGGCCCGATGTGTGATCTTCTGTGGGCCGATCCGCTTGAAGAGTTTGGAAACGAGCACTCGACGGAGCATTTCTCGCATAATACTGTTCGGGGATGTTCCTACTTCCACAGGTGGGTGGGGGGGGTAGTGTGTGGGGTAAGGTGGGCGGGGTGGGTGGGGTGAGGTGGGGGAGGGGTGTGTGGGGTAAGGTGGGTTGTGTTGGGGTGGGTAGCGGTAAGATTGGTGGGGTAAGAATGAGGGGGAAAGAATGGTGGGGTAAGGTGGGCGGGGAGTGGGTGTTAAATGTTGGGTAGGATAAGAATGGTGGGGTATGATGGGTGTTATAAGGTAAGTGGGGTGGGAAAAGTGGCAAAGACAAGAGGTGTAGGATGTGGGGCATTGTGAGATAGTTGTGGTAAGAATAGTGGTGTAAGGTGGGTGGGGTAGAGTATTATTGTTCCAAAATAAATAAAATTATTGATTACTTCACCAATACTAAAAGCTAAAAATAGGAAAAATGAAAAAGGCTACTTGAAAATATAAACTTAACATAAATTAAAGGGGCTTAGTGATTAGCAGAAAATCTGTTAGTTTTAAACTCTGTAATGGTGAGTAAAGTGTGAAAGGTAAAATAAGTTTTATTGGATTGGATGTGGCACTTCTTTTGGGTGTTTAATTTAAGGAGTAAAATAGTTTCAAATGTGTATGATCTCATATAAATTTTTGCCCAAATATATATCACGACCCTCTGTGTAACTTAAAAGAAAAAATGGTTTCACTTAAAAAAATATCTTAACATATATAATGGCAGGCTACTTTTTCTGACTTATTGAAAAAAAAATTTTGAATGTGTGCGATCTCATTAAGGTGTAAGTATGCGGCTTTTTCATGATGCTTGATTGACAGGTAGCTATATAAATAAAAATAATAAACAACCTAACTAGTACTGCATCTCCATTTAGCCAATATCCCTGTGATAGCTGCCATTAGCTTTATAAATACTCACATTAATTGACAAATTTATCTGAATGAGTGAGTGTTGAAAGGATGATCTGGTATTGAGTGCTTTGTTGTAAATATGGCAAGGTTAACTGTCAATATCATGTGAGATTAAACTAGATCAGGACTGGGCAACTTCTCTAGTCGGCAGGCAAGATTAGGGAAAATGAAGTTATTGGTGGGCCGGATTATTACATGAATAGTATTCGATATCTTAATTTCAGGGTATGGTTAATACAGTCTCTGGCGGTCTAAATCCCTTCACAGGCTGGACCCGGCCCGCGGCCGTATGTTGACCATACCTGAACTAGATTAACAGCAAGAGCAGTCGTCTCTGACGCGTGGTAAACTAATCTTTTCCACAGCTACCCTGCCGTTTGTGAGTTCCTGCAAAAGAACAGCCTACTGTCGCTGATTCGCGCTCACGAGGCACAAGACGCCGGGTAAGTGTGCAGTTAATAAAGTGTATTCTAAACGTTAAAATAGTTGAATGCCTTCTAAGTGTGGAAATATGATCAGACACATAATAACAGCAAAATGTGTTTTTTTGGGGGGGCAACACTTGAAGGAAAGAGGGGAAAACTCACTAAAACTATGGAACCTTATGCTATTCATGCCAAATTACTAATTTCAACCCCAGATAACTTCAACCCCAACTTTAAAACTAACTTTAATTCCATAATCTTCATTTCAGTGTGCAGTTACCCTCCTGTAGGAACAGTTTATATAGTTTAACTATACAAGATACAACCTAACAGCTCCATATAAAGTTAATGCTTTCAATGTTGAAACCCAGATATCGAATGTACAAGAAGAGCTCGACAACTGGCTTCCCCTCCCTCATTACCATATTCTCTGCCCCGAATTACTTGGACGTTTACAACAACAAGGGTAGGAAATCAACTATGTTTTAATAGCTTCTAGGATGTTGTCAAGTTTAGGATAGGTTATTCATGTTTATCCCCGGGAATGGGAAAACCAAGGGGTTTAACAGACATGCAATCGTCAGATCACCTCGCGTCCACCATCGGATTACCGGAGCTATTGTAGTGTGTTTTGAATGATTCACATGTTTCTTTAATTTGGTAGAACCCATTAATCCGCTGGGTTCAGGCAATATACATGAAGCCTTGGCTAAGGACCCAACCGACTAGCTAACGATTCGTACCTGCAACCCTTCGGCTAAAAGGCGACGCACTAAACAAGCAGACTAATCTGTCGGACTTAAACCTGAAATGCTGTCTTACTTTTTGTATAAGCTGTTTTTGATACCGTTTTGTGTGTAATGAGTGAATGTTAAATATGAAAAATAAGCATAACTTGCATAGCCTAACCCGTGTGTGGTTTTGTATAAATGCACACAGACATGGACATTACTTATTGTGTTAAGAGGGTTACAAAATAGCCTGGTTTTAGTAAAAATGTATGACTTGATCTTGTGCAGCGAATACAGTTTGAGTTGCACATGCTTATAGTTATAGTATAGATAGTGCATGCGCGTCAAATCTCACGGCGCGCCATGACAAAACCTCTCTATGGCACGCCATGAGATTTGACGCGCATGTAATATCTATACTATAAGCATGTGTCAAACTGTATTCGCATAAAACTTGTAAGCCACTTATGGAATACATACAAGGCTTGCCGACCCTGCCATAGATGATATACGTTGAAGGTTCGGTTCTGCCAAGCTTTAATTCTCCATAATCTTCACCTCCAGCTGCTGTGCTCAAGTACGAGAACAATGTAATGAACATCCGACAATTCAACTGCTCCCCTCATCCGTATTGGCTTCCAAACTTCATGGATGTATTCACATGGTCCCTGCCCTTTGTAGGAGAGAAAGGTATTTTGTTGTTTACTGTGTTGATTGGCTTGGTTGACTGTGTGATTGATTAAAAATTGATTTTAAATTTGGTTGTTTGCTTTTTGATGTGTATGCGGATGATATTATGTGGTTGATTTCTGCTGGTTGATTTCTGCTGGTTGATTTCTGCTGGTTGATTTCTGCTGGTTGATTTCCGCTTATTGATATATTCTGGTTGATATATACTGGTTGATATATTCTGGTTAATATTTTCTGGTTGATATCTTCTGGTTAATATTTTCTGGTTGATATCTTCTGGTTAATATTTTCTGGTTGATATTTTCCAGATGGTTAATATTTTCTGTTGAAGTGTGTGAGCAAAACAAGAAAGTGTTGTTTTTTTAGTAATATTTGCAGCTACATCCAACCCAACACGATTGTCTGTTTTAACAAGTGGTTAAGAATCATTTTCCTCTTTTGGAAACTTTGTTGTCAATGCTCTTTTCACCTTCGCTGCGCTATCATTTATAACATAGTTAATTTTGTTCTTTATACTTTACTCATGCAGTACACTTTCAAAACCTTTATCCACATCCACAGTTACGGAGATGTTGGTCAACGTTTTGAACATTTGCTCCGACGACGAGTTAATGGCAGAAAGAGACGACTCCTTTGAAGGTCAGAGATATTACTGCGCAATCACCTACGGCTGTTTATTATATTCGGGGCTTTGGCAACATCTTTATAACTTGGTGTCTATTTAAATTGGATTTTATAATTTCCCTGGTTGGCATAAAGTTTAAATTTTTTTGGAGGGATATAAATGTTTTTTTTGTCTGCAATAAGTTTGGTGTCATCAACTAAATGGGAGTATTTATAAAATTTTTACTTTCACCCAATCGCAAACGCTTGCAGCTTAAAATTAATCTTATTTTTAAAATCACCTTTTAAATTTTAAATCCACATTTTATGTACAAAAGCTTCTGCATTACACTCTTAATGCAGACACATTAAACTTAAATAAGTTTCATAATTCTAAAACTTTCCACTTAACCATTTAGTTTTCACTGAAGTTAATTCAAATTTGTTTTACCAGTCAAGTGCTAAAATTGCAATTGTAACCATTTTCAGTGGGAATATATTCAATGGTATTTTGACTCGCCATTAATAATTCAAACTCTTGTCCCTTTGCTACAAAACCTTTAACGCCATATTTCATTTAGGCTTCATCTTACTTCTCTGTCCCATTTTCCCCATAAATATTAATTTCTCCAGTCCTTCTTGCTCATAGTAGGTCAACGTTACACAGGAATAATTAGAACTGATGTTACAACGCTAATCAGTGCGAATTAGACCGTCAAACCACAAAACGGGTATAATTCGACGGCCGAAAACTTGGGGCTTATAAATAATTGATCACTTCGTATAGATTTCCAAGAGCAATTTTAACTTTCATTATTCCCTGCCAAGATATTAGATAATCACCGCACAGAGCAATGTGGGCCTAAACTAGGCATAGGCAACATACGGTGAAGGGATTTTAACCGGCCCTTAGACTATCTAACCATACCCTGTGTTTAAAATATTGAATATTCATGTAATAATCCGGCCCACCAAGAACCTTATTTTTCCACATCTGGCCCGCCGACTAGAGAAGTTGCCCACCCCTGGACTTAACGCTCCCATTTTTGCTCACATATAATTATCCAATTACAGCCATGGTCACTGGTAAGGAAGCCGTAGGCATAGTTGAAATAACAAAGTAGACACTTGACTTTCTTTAGCAGTTTTTCCACCATTACTATTATAGATATTGTCATTAGAAGCTAAAGAATATAAAGTCAACATTACTTTCAAAAAGTCCAATTTCTGCAAAATGCATTAAACGACTATTTTCTCAGCCGCAGAGGCTGCTTACTAGTTACTCCAGCATGGCGCTTTGGCATGTTCGTTATATAATTCTCAAGTCTAGCTTCTACTGCATGACACAACTTACTACTCTAAACGCTGTCATATAATACTTGATCGTCTATGTTTGTTGGAAATCATAGTGTCGCGCCAACTAACCCGCGGAATATGTTGTGCCCATTCCTAATCCTCTTATGTTGGGTGCGCAGACTACATGCAAAAACAGTTGCGAATAAGCGCCGAGTTTTTGCGCCGAACCGCCATGATGTCGCGGCGCGAGCCGGCCAACACCGAAAGGCCGCAGAATTCAATAAGTTCCAGTAGTGGTGAGCCGTGTGGCTTCTTGTGCCATGCCCGTGTACCACAACATTTTGCGTGCACAAACCAAACATAGCTGTTTAAACCACATAACTAACAGTGTTCGAGTTAATACTACTTAATACTATGTGAAGCTAACGTTTCTTCACTAATGCTCACGGTCGAATAATGATGTTTGATTAGGTGGTGAACAAATGGGCGAAGGTAAGGCGGCATGTATGTTCGCATGCCCCCCGACCAACACTGCTTATACTTACATTATGCAATCCAAGCCCACCCACACAGCCACACACATGCTTGCACTTGTTACAATGGCTACAAAAATGGTTCTTTCCCATGTTAAATTGCTGACATGGTGGTATAAAAATAAGTGATTTCTTATCTTGTCATTTTCTAATAACATCACTGTTTATTCTATGACATCACGGTTATTTCAATGACATCACAGTTGATTCCATGACATCACAGTTGATTCTATGACATCATGTTTGATTCTATGACATCACAGTTGATTCCATGACATCATGTTTGATTCTATGACATCACAGTTGATTCTATGACATCACAGTTGATTTCATGACATCACAGTTGATTCCATGACATCACAGTTGATTCCATGACATCACAGTTGATTCCATGACATCACTGTTGATTTCATGACATTATGTTTGATTCTATGACATCACAGTTGATTTCCATGACATCACAGTTGAATTCATGACATCACTGTTGATTCTATGACATCACCATTGATTCCATGACATCACTGTTGATTCTATGACATCACAGTTGATTTTATGACATTACAGTTGATTTCATGACATCACAGTTGAATTCATGACATCACAGTGAAATTCATGACATCACAGTTGATTCCATGACATCACGGTTGATTCCATGACATCACAGTTGATTCCATGACATCACAGTTGATTCTATGACATCACTGTTAATTCCATGACATCATTGTTGATTCCATGACATCACAGTTGATTCCATGACATCACAGTTGCTTCCATGACATCACTCTTGATTCCATGACATCACAGTTGATTCCATGACATCATTGTTGATTCCATGACATCATAGTTGATTCCATGACATCATTGTTGATTCCATGACATCACTGTTGATTCCATGACATCACTGTTGATTCCATGACATCACTGTTGATTCCATGACATCACTGTTGATTCCATGACATCACTGTTGATTTCATGACATCACTGTTGATTCCATGACATCACAGTTGCTTCCATGACATCACAGTTAATCCATGACATCACAGTTGATTCCATGACATCACTGCTGTAAGAAATTCTCTAATCACATGAAAAGAACCAATTTTTGTAGCTGGAGTAACTAGACAGGAATCCATGTCACAAATACAATGAGATGAGACACTTGTAGCCTTCGCTGATAATTCCAATTGTGTTGTTTCAATGGTGGTTTTGTTAATCTGTGCCGTGAACACGCATCTGCATTTCGATGGTTTCAATTTTGCTTCTTTTCGAAAATTAATCCCAAAATAATCTGACTTTTTTAATCAGTATTAATTTATGACTGTTAAAATTAAAAAGTCTAAAAATGAGATTTTTGTGTCATTTTTTTGTTGATTAACATTATTAAATAAATTATTTTTGTTCTTGTTGAAACTTACAATTAAAATTTATTAAGGTAAAAATTTAGCTCATTTTTCAATTTAATTATTTTTTAATCAAGTTTAAATTTTCCAACTGAATAATTATTTAAAATAAAACGTTTTTAGTTTAAAGAAGCAAAGAAAATTAATTCTTCAAATCTTTTCCTAGGGCGCCATGCTTGCTTAATTTTCATCTATGGTTGTAAGATTATGTGTGGGAACTAATGCGTGGGGTTCGTAGATTTACCTTGTTCTGCTGATTTACCTTGTTCTAGCTCTAAGTTTCCCTAACACTTGCAGTTTTCATGTAGATTAAGTAGCATTAACCAGCCTGGTGATTTAACGATTTTCCTGTGAAGTTTTGTGCTGTAGTTTCGTCGGCGTTTTTACGTCGATTTCAACCGAACTTTTTCTCAAATCTTCATCTTTGTAGAAGGAGGATACCCGGCAGCGCGTAAAGAGGTGATCCGAAATAAAATCCGGGCCATTGGGAAAATGGCGCGAGTGTTTTCAGTCTTGAGGTAACACCCTCTCACACTAACGCACTATCTTACCTCCACAGCAATATTTAGTACGGGGCAGACTCTAACACAGGACAATTTTAGTAGATACATCAGCAGCCAATAATAAGAGAGAAGCGCTGAGAAACAAGATTTTAGCTGTTGGCAAAATGGCCAAGTTTTTTGAGACGCTGAGGTACTTACTACAGCAAGTATTGAATTGCGGATAGAAATAATTTTAAAAAGTTCAGTAACAATTAGAAAAGGTTTTATGTATTTTAGTTGCAAGGTAAAGCTCTTGACCAGTAATTAAACACCTCAGATTAATAAAATAATAAAGATATCGAAAGAAAGATTGTCAGGTGGCAGTTTTTCCCGTCTTATAATGTGATTAATATTTAATGATTATTTTCATTATCTATGACCGAGATTCGTGGCGAGGCACTAAAAGGAAACTTGATTGATTTTTCAGAAAGGAGAGCGAGACGGTGTTGGAATTGAAGGGTCTTACACCATCTGGTATGCTGCCCATGGGGGTGTTGTCTGGTGGTGCAACTTCATTGCAAACTGGTCAGTAATGGTAGTCGAACATGTTGATTTTCAACAAACTTGTTGATTTTTGTTGATTTTAAACAATTTGTTGATTTTTGTTGATTTTAAACAAACTGGTTGATTTTAAACAAATTTGTTGATTTTAAACAAATTTGTTGATTTTAAACAAATTTGTTGATTTTAAAAAAATTTGTTGATTTTAAACAAATTTGTT
Organism: Ciona savignyi; assembly: GCA_000149265.1. Classification (NCBI taxonomy): domain Eukaryota; kingdom Metazoa; phylum Chordata; class Ascidiacea; order Phlebobranchia; family Cionidae; genus Ciona; species Ciona savignyi. The sequence goes on from CH003284.1 coordinate 357,203, forward strand.
GATTTTAAACAAATTTGTTGATTTTAAACAAACTTGTTGATTTTAATCAAATTTGTTTATTTTAAACAAATTTGTTGATTTTAATCAAATTTGTTGATTTTTGTTGATTTTAAAAAAAACTTGTTGATTTTAAACAAACTTGTTGATTTTAAACAAATTTGTTGATTTTAAACAAATTTGTTGATTTTAAACAAATTTGTTGATTTTAAACAAATTTGTTGATTTTTGT
>CH003284.1:357531-370500 GCA_000149265.1 Ciona savignyi
GCCGCGGCGTGGGATAGGTCTTGTTCAAGCGTGTTAAACCAGGAAAATGTGCACTTCCGAACGCCGAAAGAGCGAAAAGCGGAACCATGTAATTGGAATTGCGTTTTCGTCGAAATTTGAAATGACCGCTGGGTAATTTATAGCAAGGCGGGTGGAAAGTCCACATTGAAGATTTAAACGCTGTTTTTTTGTGGAAGAACTGGTTAATTCCCTTTGTAGGGCCTAATGTTTTTTAATAGGATCCTCAAACAGACAATTCTCAATAATAAGTAAGATCAAAGTTCAACACACCAAGTTTCTACTTTTCTGTTGTTTAACCTTTGGCTTTTAAACAAATTTGTTGATTTTAAACAAACTTGTTGATTTTAATCAAATTTGTTTATTTTAAACAAATTTGTTGATTTTAATCAAATTTGTTGATTTTTGTTGATTTTAAAAAAAACTTGTTGATTTTAAACAAACTTGTTGATTTTAAACAAATTTGTTGATTTTAAACAAATTTGTTGATTTTAAACAAATTTGTTGATTTTAAACAAATTTGTTGATTTTTGTTGATTTTAATCAATATTGTTGATATTAAACAAACAACAAACTTGTTTATTTTAAACAAACTTGTTGATTTTACTTTTACAGCATGTCAAACTTTTACAGCGTGTTGTGTATGATTTAGAATTTTTTTAAATTTTGGTAGAACACATTAATGGTCCAGGCAATGTCCGTTAAGTGCCTTGCCCAAGGACACAACCGACTAGTTTCGAATCTGCAACCCTAGAACTAAAAGGCATCCCCAAACCCACCAAGCTAATCCAATCCAGCCAACCCCCTTCTACACCCATACACTAACACTTAAGTCAAACAAAGTAATTTAAAAACCAAGTAAACCCTCTACTCCGCCATTTTTGATCCCAAATCCTCCCACAGCAATCAGTGGGATCAACCCAGCGGGCATCCGCTCGTTTGAGGAAGCGAAAGGATTGGATCGCGTCAACGAGAGGATGCCTCCTCGTAGGAACGGTGAATCAACATCCGGCACCTCCTCTAACTAACTCCGAGATGCATGTCCAGGGATCGACTTCCCTGTTTTCCCCGGGAACACGACTAATTGTTCCGATGAATAAGGAAATCCATATTTTTTATTTTATTTTGCACTTTTTTCAAAGCGCCCCGGTATAAAGTTTGGTTTTAAACGTCGTTGGACCCGGTGCTGCCTCAGTTGTTCCCTGCGGTTTCAACCTGCCTCCCTGTGTCCCAACTGCCCGTGCGGAGGCCTGTTATCGCACGATCCCACCGATCCGAAATATGTCCCAGTTTTAGCCGATATTTTGTATGGTAATTGTTCGCCCGGCTGCGCTGGGCACTATATCCTTGGTTTTTTCGTTCTAAAGTTGGGACGTTTTACTTTATGAAACAGCGTATATCGATATGCAGTACTAGGGACTGTTAATGGATAAAATTTCTCCCAAGTGTGGATGGTAAATTTACCGACATATTCGTCTCTGCGCTAGCATCGTTAGTTGTTATTTCTGTTAAATCGTTATTTCGTTCTTGTTTTCAATTCCGATTAAAACCCGACATCTCTATCCTGGCACTCAGGACCCATCAATACATAGATTAAGGAATAAACCGGATTATTTCGAACTTCTGTTTGTGTTGGTCTGACCGGATAGATTGGTGGATTAATTCGTCGTCTTTCAACTCCAGGGTTGTAGGATCGGAACCGGTGAAGTGTTTTCTTTTATTTGGGAAAGTCTTTTAGGATAGAATGAGATAGAAATTATCCGATCGATTAGCTCGGTGGGCGAGTGCGTCGCCTTGCAGCCGAATGATTGTAGGCTTGAACCTGGTCGCCAGCTAGTCGGTTGTGTCCTTGGGCAAGGCACTAAACGGACATTGCCTGAATACAGTGGATAAATGGGTGCTGCTAGATTAAAGGCACGTCTAAATTAAACAACACACTGTGATAGCTCCGCTAACTCGACGATAACGATTGCCTGTATGCTAACCCCATCAAATTTTCCCATTCACGGAAATGAACATGAATATTCTATCCTATAGTATATCCTAATCGGATGTTTATTCCGTTGAAGGGGAAATAGTGTCCCTTAATCTCTATTAAGGAACACTAGAGCACAATAATGCGCACTGCGCGGTCAACCAAATTGTCGGGACAGCTGTTCCGAGGAGGCAACCGTTTTTTTACGGAAAGAGTACAGTTAAACCTTCAAAACATCTATTTGTGTAAAATCGCAGCGAATACATGCTACCTGCAATAAAAAGGTGATTTGCCCGGTTATTCTGACGGTTGTTCAATCGAAAGGTTTCAGGTGCGATACTGGTCGCTATCTGGTCGGTTATGTCCTACTACCAAATTGAAGGAATGTGTCTATTATACACAACACACTGCAATAGCTCCGGTAACCCGACGATGGGCGCGAGGTGATCTGACGATTGCCCGTGTGTTAACCAACTTGGTTTTCCCATTCACGGGGATAAACATGAATATCCTATGGTGGGTCATTTGGTTGTAAGTCGGTGAATGCTCCGTCGGTCTGCATTATAACGCAAATGTGCAGGATCGACATAAGCTGCTGACCAGAACTTGCTGCAGAGCCAACAGAGCTGTATTTTTACAGTGCTAAGGTTTGAACTATAGTAATTTTGAAACCATATTCGCAAAAACTGCATTTTAGCCAATGCACGCCGGCTGTATTCATTCCGTTATCACCTCATGACGTCATTGATACTTACCACCACGTGACGTCATTGACACTTTGAGCAGTTTTTTTCCATCTACGTCATCATTTGCTGTATAAAGCGTTCTGCGATCATTAAGTTAAATGCGGAGTTAGTCGTTGTTTTGATTGTCCGGCGAATTAGCTCGGTTGTTCAGTGTGACCGATACATATACCAAGTATAAAAACGTTCTAAGGGACGAGCCCACAGTGGTTCTGCGGGGCCAGGGGTTTTTCAACGTGTTTAATTGGCCGGGACCAGTTCCCAGGATCCGCTGCCGTCTATACCTGATGTATAAATCTTCGTCCCGACCCCATATGTACCCACATGGCGTGGAGCTAAACTCGACTGGCAGCGGAACCTCCACTAAATAGAAAAACCAGAAAACTACATTCGTAGTGTATTAGGATTTTTTTAACTAACACCGATTACTCGCAGTGTAAACTGTATTCAAAATTAGGATAAACATTTCGGTCTGGTTTGGTTGGGTGATGCTGTTACAAACAAACTCAAAGACAACTTGTATCTACCATTTTAGCTGCGTAAGATGTAATTACGGAAAATCATAAGATAAACTTCAGCAGATTTTATTTGAAAATCAATTTTTCGTTTTTTTATACTGGGTTAAGTTATGAACCCGTTACAGGTTGACCTCAAGACCGTTTTTTTGTATTTAATTATGATGTGTGTCTGTGGCGTTAACCATTCGGACACACGACTGTCTTAGTAATATCTAGTTTTATTTTTACATACACTGGTAAATATATACCAGCGAGCTTGTGTGGAAATTCAATAATTTATTTAGGTTTTCGTTAGCGAATCTCCGGTTATATACCGACACTAATAAAGCTATAAACCTAATAGCGTGGGGTGTTATCTTTTAGCCAGAGGTTGCAGAAATTGGTCGCTAGCTAGTCGGTTGTGTCCTCGGCTAGGCACTTAACGAACGTTACATAACCCAGCAGATTATTTTTTCTATCAAATTGAAGGAACGTCCGAACCATTTCAAAGACATTGCAAAAGCTCCGATAACACGACAGTGGACGAGAGGTAATCAAGAAACCACATTCAACTAGAGATTTCAAATCACCGCATTTCCATAGGAATATCCAGTTTTATTATCACATGAAATTCGTGGCAGATTCTAACTTGGAAAATAAATACTCAGTTAAGTTAAAACTTCCACACAACACCGCGCATGGGAAAAAGAGACAACGCAATAAGCACAGTAAGCAAACATCTTCGGCACATACAATGAACTGGGTTTGTGCATTTTCTAGTCGTAATGATCCTACATTTCTTACTAGGCTAAATAAAGGAAGTAAAAGTCGAATAAAACGGGAAATATTGCGATTCTACTCTGACAGCGCCGCGACGGCGACCGGTTCACTCGATTCGGCGGCGTGTGGCTCTTTAGCGGCGCCTGGTGGCTGGACTTCGTCATCGGAAGGCTTGAAGATGTAGTGAGCCTTTTTCTTCTCTTTGACTACGTCCTCGTCGATACATACCCCGATGATGTCACTTCCGGGTACGTCATACATGGGGTCCAATAAAAGTTGCTCCTGCGAAGGGGGTGGGTTAGTGCGTGGCCTTTCAGTGGAAGGGTTAAAGGTTCGAAACTGGTCGCTAGCTAGTTGAGTATAAAACTGACTAACGCTCCAGCAAGTTCCATTACCGTGACGCAGCAAACATACCATGACGCAGCAAACATACCATGACGCAGCAAACCCATCGTGACGCAGCAAACCCATCGTGACGCAGCAAACCCATCGTGACTCAGCAAACCCACCATGACGCAGCAAACCTACCATGACGCAGCAAACCCACAGTGACTCAGCAAAACCTACCATGACGCAGAAAAACCACCATGACGCAGCTAACCCACCATGACGCAGCTAACCCACCATGACGCAGCTAACCCACCATGACGCAGCAAACCTACCATGACGCAGCAAACCCACCATGACGCAGCAAACCCACCATGACGCAGCTAACCCACCATGACGCAGCAAACCCACCATGACGCAGCAAACCCACCATGACGCAGCTAACCCACCATGACGCAGAAAAACCACCATGACGCAGCAAACCCACAGTGACTCAGCAAAACCTACCATGACGCAGAAAAACCACCATGACGCAGCAAACCTACCATGACGCAGCAAACCCACCATGACGCAGCAAAACCACCATGACGCAGCAAAACCACCATGACGCAGCAAAACCACCATGACGCAGCAAACCTACCATGACGCAGCAAACCCACCATGACGCAGCAAAACCACCATGACGCAGCAAAACCACCATGACGCAGCAAACCTACCATGACGCAGCAAACCTACCATGACGCAGCAAACCTACCATGACGCAGCAAACCACCATGACGCAGCAAACCTACCATGACGCAGCAAAACCACCATGACGTAGCAAACCTACCATGACGCAGCAAACCTACCATGATAGATCGCAGTCCACGGGCTCCAGTCTTACGTTCCAGAGCGAGATCGGCGATCGCTCGTAATGCGGCTGGGGTGATCGCGAGGTCAGACTTGTCCATGTTGAACAACGCCTGTCGGACGGGAAGGACAGTATGTTATAACTTCATGCGTACTGATGAACTACGTGCTAATGGTAGGGTGTTTATGCTTCATCCCCGTGGATTGGAAAATGCAGAGGTTACCACACAGGCAATCGTTAGTTTATCCTGCTTATTGGCTTGAAGGGTTATTGCCTTTTAGTCGAAGGGTTGCAGGTTCGAAACTGGTCACTAGCTGGTCGGTTGTGTCCTTGGGCAAGGCACTTAAAATACATCGCCTAAACCCAGCAGATTAATGGGTTTTACCAAATTAAAGGAACGTGTAAATCATATACATTTGCCACCTAAAAATAGTGATTACCCACACTATTTTATGATACCAAAAGTTGAGAATATAAATAAAGCAACTATTCACACCTATAACAGCACAATAACTCAACAGCGAGCACACGGTACCTAAAAAGCCTAACAAATCAAAGTGAAATGTTAAAGATAGGAACCTCGAATTGCGGGACGACTGCGTTACGCGGTTCGGTGAGAATCTTCGTGAGATGTTCGTTGGACAAACTGTGCAACGGAACGGTTATTGGGAGGCGACCGACAAACTCTGGGATCATACCAAAGCCGACCAGATCACTGTGAATAAATAAACTCGTCTTGATATGTTTTTAAATGTACTGGTTTATGAGATAAGTAGGTATATGTCGCCATAATGTTGGCTACATGTTAACTGGGACATGCAAGAAACAATAAAAATACAATGTTTTAATTTCGTTTTTTTGCTGCTATAGTACATTACAGAACAATGGCATTATCAAGTTAAGGAGGAAGTTAAAAACGTTAAAACACGTCATTGAATACACACGGTATAACTGAGAGCTCGAAATGACGTGGCCGTTAAAGCTTACATTCTCAAATTAAAACGAAAGTGATTGAAAACTTTAAACCAAAATTTGTAACAATTCATCCACACACCTAAAATCAGAATGCGGCCACGAGGTGAATTACAAATTCACGAGGATACAAATGTGCCAACCATGCAACTGAACCCAGCAGATTAATGGGTTCTGCCAAATTGAAGGAACATGTGAATCATACACAACACACTGCAATAGCTCCGGTAACCCGATCATAAGATTAGTGCGTCGCCTTTCAAGCAAAAGGTTGCAGGTGCGAAACTGGTCGCTAGCTAGTCGGTTGTGTCCTTGTGCAAGGCACTTAACGGACATTGTCTGAACCCAGCGGATTAATGGGTTCTACCAAATTGAAGAAACGTGTCTATCATACACAACACACTGCAATATCCCACCTTGCCTCCGTGTGTTTCAAGAACTCGTCGCGCTCCTTATTTTCCTCGATTGCGGACTTGAGGGGGTTTTGTTCGAACCCCATCATCTGCTGTTTGACTTTCGGTCGGCTGCTCGTCTGCGTGTGTTGGCTGAATCCAAGCGACTGGAAAGATTGGAGGTTTGATCAACTGTGGTATTAGTTGTCGGCTACAGTTTTCCATTATTAGTTGGTTGGTTATCAGTTAGTTATTAAACTTTTTTTTAAGAAAATGAGAAAAAAAAGAATTATTTATTTTTCGAGAAATGGTTAATCGTTAAACCATTTTTTTTTGATCAGTTAACCATTATCAAAGTGTACCTATAAGCATGATCAGTCAGAATTTCTGCCTCATAAAACAAATGAACAAAAACGAAAAAATAACAAAAAATAGTAAAAACAACAAAAAACAGGGAACAGAAAAAAAAACGGGGAAAAACAAAAAAAACAGGAACAAAAAAATTGTAAAAACAACAAAATATTGAAAAAAATGAACAGATAAAGGAACAAAACCACAGAAAAAAAACAGATTAAACAAAACAACAGATAAAAGCACACGGATTATGACATTACCTTCTCGTTCATTCGTCGAGATATAAACTTCTCCAACCCATTGAAAGCACCGGATGCAACGAACAATATATTCGTGGTGTCCACTACGACCGAATCGCCGCGTAATTTACGGGAATTGCGTTCTGGGACGTTCACCACTGTCCCTTCAAGCATTTTCAACAATCCCTGGGAAAAAATTGAGTCAGTTTTACTCATACTTAATCAGTGAAGCTGTTAAACAATGCAGAAATATTTTACTCTGTAAATATTAAAAAAAATACACAATTTTCTTTCACTAAACACTGGTCAAAACTGTTACAAAATACAGAAGTTGTTTTAAAAAACGCCTAAAACTGTTAAAAAGCAGAATTTTCGGGTGCCTCTAAATACTACAGGACCGCTTGGATCGCTTGGATCACTTAGATTGATATGGAAAGTAATTCTAACCCTGTCCCAAACACTAATCTCAACCCCAGAACTAACTTTAACCCCAACCCTAACATTAATATCATGGCTTTTGTAATTACGAAGTAACAATAATTTGGGTAATCCCCCTAACCCACCCCTCACCTGTTGAACACCCTCACCCCCGACATCTCGCAACTGGTGGATCCCCGGGACGCTACTGATCTTATCCACCTCATCAAGGAACACGATACCTGGGTTCAAAGAGTCGTTGACGCCAAAACGCGAGATCTAATTTTGCTCTTCAGAGTTTCTTATTCAAATAGAAGGATTTTCGAACAGAAATAGATGGATTTTAACAACAATTAAATATAAGGATTTTTTTGAAATAATTGATTCTAAGACACCAAAAATGTTTCTTTTTATTTAAATACACCAAGATTTTGGATTCAAATAGTTGATAGATTGTAATAGTTAATGACGCTAAACGCTAGATCTAATTTTGCTTAAAATTACACAAGAATCCAGAGTCCCGTATTCAAATAGAGAGATTTTTGAACAGAAAAAGATGGATTTTAATAAACTATAGAGGTTTATGTTCCCTATTCATATAGAAGAATTTTCAAATAGAAATAAAATTTTTCATTTAATATAATTGATTCTAAGACATTTTGGATGTTTCTTTTTATTCAACTTTGTTTTATCCAAAAACAAAGATTTTCGAATAGAAATAGATTTATACTTTTAGCGTTTTCATTCAAATACAAAGATTTTTATTAGAAATAGACGGATTTTAATGGACTGTAGATGATTATACATACTGAGCCGAACCTAAGCTTAAACTCACCTTTCTCTGCGCGTTCAACATGCCCTCCTGCGTCTTGCAGCAACTTCGCGATCACCGATTCGATGTCCTCGCCCACGTAACCCGCCTGGGTGAGGGTGGTGCAATCGCATATCGCGAACGGGACGTCCAGACAACGGGCTAGAGTCTGGGCCAGAAGTGTCTTGCCTTGGGAAATCATTACAGCTGGTTAGGATAGGATATTCATGTTTATCCCTGTGAATGGGAAAACCAAGGGGGTTAACACACAGGCAATCGTCAGATCACCTCGCGCCGACCGTCGGGTTACCGGAGCTATTGCAGTGTGTTGTACTGTTGTGTATGGTCTTTAATTTAGTCGAACCCATCATTCATCATTTAGTGGGTGAAATTTAATTAAAAGAATGGGCAAAAGTGTTGTGAACTTTACTAATGCAAAGGGCAACATAAAGGTTGGGAAACACTGCCATAAAGTAAGAGAAAGCACACATAACCCAACGGACCCAGTGGATTGATGGGTTCTACCAGATTGAAGGAATGTGTCTATCATACCCAACACACTGCAATAGCTCCGGTAACCCGACGGTGGGCGCAAGGTGATCTGACGATTGCCTGTGTGTTAACCCGCTTGGTTTTTCCATTCACGGAGATAAAGATGAATATCTTATCGTAATATCGGAAAACTATTTCGGGCGGCTACCACCAATGATGTCGCATCTTACCGGATCCAGTAGGTCCGAGCATGAGGATGTTGCTCTTCTCGAGCGTGATCTGGGATCGCTCGTCATCGAGGTTCATCTTCGCAACATCACTTTTCTCCTCCTCACGGGGTCGGACCCCGGTTTTATGGGGAACCCCCGCGATATGCAGGACGTCTGTGGTAGAAGGGTCAATAATCATTGGAGTTATGCAGAAACTACAATTAAGCTGAATCAGCAGAAAAAAGGTGACAATTTAGCTAAATCAGCAGAAAAAGGTGACAATTCAGCTAAATCAGCAGTTAAAGGTGACAATTCAGCTAAATCGCTTAATAAATTGATTTTTTTACATACGGCGCCCCATTACAAACATGGAGATCAATGTAAAGAAGCAGAATATAACAATAAAAAATAAAGATCTGTCTGTTTGGAGTAAAATCTGTCTTTTCTGTTGGCATTTTATGCATCAAATGACATAATTTTAGTAATCTCTAATAGTAAATTGGAGAACTAACAAAATCTTTACTGGTGTCAAGCTTGTAAGTGGATGATTGGTTATGCTTAAATTATATATGTATGTATTCTCATAATTTTATTTCCTTAGCCCAACTAGAGGTTTGTTAAATACAAATAAATGGATGCTAAGATTTGTGGCTACTTTCACATAATTTTAAGAGAGGCAATTTTCCATCGAAATCCTGGACACTATCATAGAAGTTAAATATTTTTAATTTAGTATTCACACAATTGGGATGGATATGAGGAGAAACAACCAAGATGATAAATTGGCAATTAATTCTCAGTGGGGGGCCTTGAACATGGTGGTCCACTACCAAATTTATCAAAGTTAGCAGGTGCTAGTAGATTGGTCAGAGTGTTGTGTTATAATCATCCTTTCATACTGTAAAACTAAAGTCATATCAGCCAATCATGTTATAAAACTAAAATCATATCAACCAATCAACTTATAAAACTAAAGTTATAACAACCAATCAACTTATAAAACTAAAGTTATATCAACCAATCAACTTATAAAACTAAAGTTATATCAACCAATCAACTTATAAAACTAAAGTTATATCAACCAATCAACTTATAAAACTAAAGTTATATCAACCAATCAACTTATAAAACTAAAGTTATATCAACCAATCAACTTATAAAACTAAAGTTATATCAACCAATCAACTTATAAAACTAAAGTTATATCAACCAATCAACTTATAAAACTAAAGTTATATCAACCAATCAACTTATAAAACTAAAGTTATATCAACCAATCAACTTATAAAACTAAAGTTATATCAGCCAATCAACTTATAAAACTAAAGTTATATCAACCAATCAACTTATAAAACTAAAGTTATATCAACCAATCAACTTATAAAACTAAAGTTATATCAATTCCAATCAACTTATAAAACTAAAGTCATATCAGCCAAAACTTATAAAATCCACTATGATAACTTAATTGTGGACACAAACGTGTTTGTTAGCTGCTGTGCTATTACAAAACATATATAGAGCTAAAGTTAGGAGATACCCTTGCTAAGTTTCTTTTTATTCTGCTCACTTGCCAGATCAATTTCTTCATTTGAGTGCTTGTACTTTTCATATAAATAATCTGTTCATAAAATGAGAAATATCTGTAACTGCAACAGGGCCAAAAATCCATTAAATTTCGGGCGAGTAAGAATTCACTCGTGAGTGGAAGCTCATGCGAGTAAATCTTACATGCGAGTAAATCGTTTAACACAACCGTTTTTTTTATGATGAAGTATTATAGACTTCATAGTCATACGCGCCATGTGTATAATAAAACAGTCGCAATGATGCGGATTTGTTTTTTATTTCCCTTTACGACGTTTAAATAGAAAACGGTCGTGGTAAACGTTAGTTACTTATTTATTTTCAAAAGTAAATTCTTACTCGCGTGGATTTTTGGCCCCGCAGTATTCTTTAACCTTTAGCTTTCAGTCAAATAAACATTTCCACTGCTCATTCTATTCCTTTTCCTGTTTTTTATGTTTATTATGAAATGCTATTCACAGGCACCTTTAATGATGGGATAACAAGCTTAGCTCTTCTCATTTAGGCATATACCTGGCTGCCCAAATGTATTAATGAAACAATTAAAAAAATTTGCAGATATTTGTTATATAAGTAAATTTATGAAAGAAATATAAAATCTAATAAAATATACATTGCAAATACATTGTTAGTTAAAACTAAGGATATTATGTCTGTATGGTAAACCACTGTCATAATGTATTACGCGTTTCCTTCGGATATCAAGTTTCAAGAATGTGATTGAGCAGTTGTTTATATTACCGGTCTTGTGGCTGAGAGGTTATATGGGATAGGATATATTCAGGTTTATCCCCACGGATGGGAAAACCAAAGGGGTTAACACACGGGCAATCGTCAGATCACCTCGCGCCCATCATCGGGTTACCGGAGCTATTGCAGTGTGTTGTATATGCTACACACGTTCAATATAGTAGCGTCGAATGAAAAACGTGCTGTGTTCGATTTCCATACACAGGAAGTTATTTTTTATACTTTAGTAACACACACCACTAGGATATAACGAATAAGACCCATTTCCTACTTGCTGTTAGTTTATGACTCTATGAGTCACCAATAAAAACATAAACAAATCTAACCAACAAATCCAATCTGCTGATGATGGCAAATTTATAATATTTTCATCAGAACCAAAACACAAAAAGTATGTTGATGTTAAGCAAGTTATTCGTTATTGTGCTTGTATAATCTAAAATAATAAAACTTGTTCACGTATGTTTTTTTAATCATTATTACAGGAAAATATTTCTTCCGACCTATTGTACAGCATTGGTACTATGAAACTTAATTATTCGTTTGTGTTATGTTATGGTTAAGACATCTTTTGTTAAGCCATCAATCAAAACTAAATACACTGTGTTATGCCATGTACACAGGGTGTAAGCAAAATACTGAAAACATAAAACACAACGGATTGCATATAACAGTTAATATGTGCCACATTAGCTTACCTTTGGAGGAATATATATGCGACCCTTCAGGCTCTGGTGCAGGGGTTGGCTTTGTTAGTGGTAGGTTCTTAAATATCCGCTTGTAGTGGTTATACACTGCGACCGAAAGAACCTTTTTCGCGTGACTTTGACCAACCACATATTTATCAAGAAATTCACAGATCTGGCAAATGTTTCAGCTTAGACAAGGAACATTTATCTTTATATGTGTCGATAGGATAGGATATTCATGTTTATCCCTTTGAATGGGAAAATCAAAGGAGTTAATAAACAGGCAATTGTCAGAACACCTCGCGCCCATCGTCAAGTTACCGGAGCTATTGCAGTGTGTTGTATATGATTCACGAGTTCCTTCAATTTTAGTAGAACCCATCAATCCGCTGGGTTCAGGCAATGTTTGTAAAGTACCTTGCCGAAGGACCCAACCGACTAGCTAGCGACCAGTTTTGCTGCAACATTTTGATTAAAAGGCGACGCACTTAAACCCTCATTGTGCTACCTTGCAAATATATATGTAGACTTCTATAATAAGTCTGACCGGTTAGTCTGGTGGTTTAGTACGACACCTTTTAACCGAATGGTTGCAGTTTCGAAACTGGACGTTAGCTAGTTGGTTGTGTCCTCAAGCAAGGCACTAAGCGGACATTGCCCGAACCTAGGGGTATGATGGGTTTTACCAAATTGAAAAAAAGGTCTTAATACTCTGAATCATACACAATACACAGCAATAGCTCTGGTAACCCGACAGTGGGCGTGAGGTGATCTGCCGATTGCCCGTGTTGTAACCCCCTTGGTTTTCCAATTTATGTGTGATAACCCTTTGGAATAAACATGAATGCTCCCCATCTATCATGAAAA
>CH003284.1:370600-545189 GCA_000149265.1 Ciona savignyi
ATCGATTAATTTTTCAAAATATTCGACAGCGCATGATGTAAACTTTGCCATTTCACTATATCAATATGTTGATCAATATTCTAGTTAATATTTAAAATGCATAAGATCTATTACTACAGAACCTTGGAATTTTGTATGTGGTGATTCATCTTATATGGCAAAACCAAAACTAACACCAACAGCTATACTATTCTTTAAGATTTAAAAATGTGTAAAAAGACTTGAAATGGGTAAAAGACTTGAAATGGGTAAAAGACTTGAAATAGTTAAAGACTTGAAATGGGTAAAAGACTTGAAATGGGTAATAGACTTGAAATGGGTAAAAGACTTGAAATGGGTAAATGACTTGAAATGGGTAAAAGACTTGAAATGGGTAATAGACTTGAAATGGGTAAAAGACTTGAAATGGGTAAAATACTTGAAATGGGTAAAAGACTTGAAATGGGTAAAAGACTTAAAATGGTTTAAATACTTGAAATGGGTAAAAAGACTTGAAATGGGTATGAGACTTAAAATGGGTAAAAGACTTGAAATGGGTAAAAGACTTGAAATGGGTAAAATACTTAAAATAGGTAAAAGACTTAAAATGGTTTAAAGACTTGAAATGGGGTAAAAGACTTGAAATGGGTAAAAAGACTTGAAATGGGGTAAAAAGACTTGAAACGGGTAAAAAGACTTGAAATGGGTAAAAAGACTTGAAATGGGTAAGAGACTTAAAATGGGTAAAAGACTTGAAATGGGTAAAAGACTTAAAATAGGTAAAATACTAAAATAAGTAAAAGACTTGCAATAGATAATAAGACTTAAAAATGGATAAAAATACTTAAAAATGGATAATAAGACTTAAAATGGGTAAAAGACTAAAATAAATAAAAGATTTGCAATAGAAGACTTAAAATGTGCAATAATTTCACCTTTTTTGGTGGTGGAGGGGGTTTTTGGTCCCACATGGATTCCGTATGTGTTGGGGTGGGCTGGGCTTGCGGCTGACTTTCCATGGTGAACAAGTTGCTGCAATCGGAGTTGGAGCATCGGATAAACTTCGACGACGCTGAAATTCGGATTTTACATTGATTTGTATGATTTAAAATCTTGTTTATGTAAACAGTGATGGATTCCGAAAATATAAAGCAAAATGGTGGAAATTACTATGGATTTTACAGTGTAAGTTATGTGGTGCCGGTATTAAATTTCATTGATTGAGATTGTTTAAAATTCGTTACTGAACGGCATATTTTGTCGTTATTTTTGCCAGGAGACAGCTTAATTCGCTGAACACCCAATAGTGTAAATGTAAACAAATAAGGTACATAGATAAAATAGAAATAAAAAATGTATTAGTATGCTTTTTAAATAAACTACCCGATCCTAGGACGATCTCCAAATAAAGAAACAATGACAGACAGGAGACAGATAATTTAGTCAACCAGCACTGTGTAAGATCAAATAGTATGTGGGTAAGAAGCATTAAAAAAATGAATGACGCAATAGGAAAGAAAGGAAATCCAGGTTTAACCTGGTGAATGGGAAAACCAAGTGGGTTAACACACAGGCAATAGTCACTAGTCAGATCACCTCGCACCCACCATTGAAATGTTGCTCAGTGTACAACAAATTTGACACTTACAAGACTTACCAACAACATCTGTTTTAATACAGGGACTCCCACAGTTTGGACAGATGATTCCAGTAAATTGGTTCCCACCGTTTCCCCTCTTTCTGCCTCCACTTTTTCCCCCGCCGACCGTGTTCTTATCACCAGAACTGCCTGATGCCCCTCCCCCTGTCCCTCGACCAATCAGGTTCCCAGACCCACTCTTGTCTGGGACTTTCCCTAAAATACCCAGCCCCCTCCTTCCCTCACACATCGTTGCATAGTTGTTAGAACAATACACATAAACAGGTTGATTCAAAAACGAGGTTGGATTATCGATAAAATCATTTGACCGAAATATTGCGCTGTCTTGGTTCGAATATCTCCGCTTGGGCAAACGAAACTGCTCTTTTGATAAAAGTTTATGTGGTAAATTGGAGATCGGCGAAACAAATGTTTTTATCCGGGAATGCAAAGCGGTGGATCCACAACGAGCCGTCGCCATTGTCTTCTATAACATTGAAGTTGAGGTAGCTGCACAATCTGTTCTTTCTGACAACAAACACTTAAAATACATTAACTACAAAAACACGAATTTCTTATATCTGTGGAAAAAATAGACCTTATGTGGGTGGGGGTGTGCCTCTAAATACTACAGGAGCGCTTGAATTATTTAGATCGCTTGGATCGCTATGGAATGCAATTCTAACCCTGTCCCAAACACTAATCTCAACCCCAGAACTAACTTTAACTCCATACCTAGCATTAATATCATAATAATCTTTATTGCGATCCATTTATTCAAAGCGATCCTGTAGTATTTAGAGGTACCGTGGGTGGGGTATAGGTTTAACAAGACTTTAAAAAAAGGTAAAAAAATAAGTTAACAAAACAAAACATTTAAAGGCCACAGCGGTAATGGGTTATCTTTTTATTGTCAGTCATTTTTGTTATTAAGAAGCTTGACAGCTTACCATGGGCCCACATGTACAGGTATTAATTAATTTTATTGTTGGATTTTTAACTCCCAATATATGCATAAAAAGGAGAGTAACTTAAAAATTATAAAAATAGTATTGTAATTATTACAAAGTTGCTTGCTATAATGCACATGCACAAACTAGTCAGATGTTTTAGACATTTCCAATATAGTTTGTCCTAAAAGTGAGCTATAGTATATTAGTATATAGGTATGGTCACATAATTTTAATCAAGGTCTTTTTTACAACATAAGGATTGTTGTTAGATTCCCATGTATGATTTGGTTGTGTCCTTGGTCAATGCACTTAGCGAACATTGCTTCAACCCGGCGGATTAATGGGTTCTATTAAATTAAAGGAACAACTGAATCATACATAACACACTGCAATAGCTCCGGTAACCCAACGGTGGACACGAGGTGATCTGACGATTTCCGTACAGTAACCCACTTGGTTTTCCCATTTACGAAGATAAACATGAATATACTCTCCTAAACCAATAAGTTGCTACTAACAAACTTAACCTTCAAGATAAGTTAAAAATAAGAACCCATTAACAAACTACATGTTTAAAATAAGTAACAAAATTAGAACAGGTAAATTTTATGTTCAGAATAGGGAATCAATAAACACGATTTTACAAATTTTAATAAACACGATTTTACAAAGTATATATTAAATATATACGTTATAAACCTACTCCATATCTAAACTAACACGAAAATACTTGTCTTAAAGCTTTGTAATCCTTGCAGTTTATGAAACACAATATTTCTCTCCAGGGTGTTTAAATTACTTAATTTAAAGTAGAAGTAATAGGGCAACACTAAAAGTAGTGAAAGAGAGAAACAGTTCACTTAAATTACGGAAACTAATTTAAACCCTGCCCTACACACTACCCCAAAACTAACCTTAACTCCAACCTCATGTTTAAAACTAACGGTTAATGTCGTATTCTTTATTTTAGTCAGCAGTTTTCCACCTTCCCTTTTTACTTTTCTTTATAAATATTATCTCATGCAGCTCGTTTAAATAAAATTTCCAATACTCACTAAGTTTATCGAGTAAAATAGAAACGAAATTGCATTTGTTTAATTTAAAAATTAAACGTAAAAAAGTTTCATAATATTAATCAATTGCAACTATGACGTAAATAGGCTACGTAGTTTGTAGTTAAACACGTATTTCTTCTGGGATACACACATTGGCATAACGATATTAAAAAAAAGAATTATTGTCATTCAAGTCAAATGCATTACTTCCCATAAATCTTACAACTCATTATTATACAACATACACAAAGGAAATCACAAATCAAGTTAGGGAGAAAATAATATTATGTAACAATAAGTGCTAAAATGGGCTCACATAACGCCATATTGGAGCTAATGTATATTTTAAATATTTTTTTAAAGGAAAACGGCTGGATTGTACGTTCGTGTGGCCAAATGGTTAACGCGACAAATACATATACAGGAATTACACAAAAAAATGGTAATAGGAGCAAGCCCATTACGGATCGAAACTGGATCCCAGTAAAAAAACTACTGCATTGGCAGTTTTGCACCGCCCAAGTAGGCCTAGTTAACGACCTTAATTAAAGTCAAAAACAGTACTGTCGTGTGCCCGAATGATGCACTTGACCGATACCATCGGCCGAACGGTAGTAGGCGCGAAACTGGTCGCTGGTTGGTAGGCTATGTCCTTAAGGCACTTAACAGGCATATTCCGAACCCAATGGATTAGGATAGGATAGGATAGGATAGGATATTCATGTTTATCTCCGCAAATGGGAAAACCAAAGGGGTTAACCCACGGGCAATCGTCAGATCACCTCGCGCCCATCGTCGGGTTACCGGAGCTATTTCCGTAGGTTGCGTATAATAGACACTTTCCTTCAATTTGGTAGAACCCACTAATCCGATGGGTTCAGACAATGTCCGTTAACTGCCTTGCTTAAGGACACAACCGACTAGTTAGCGACCCGTTTTGAACTTGCAACAGTTTCGCACTAAACCACCAGACTAGCCGATCGAATAGACTAGCCGGGTTCTACTAAATGAAACGAACGTCTAAATACGCAACTTGCTGTAATAGCTCCGGTAAAGGCGCGATTACCTGTGTAAAACCTCACATCACTTTGGACATCGATTAATAAAACTTGCCGTTAAATAAAATATTAAAATTAATGTAAGATTATTGAGGGTCATTCCGAAAACCTTGACGTTTTATTTTGGCTCGGCCTGAATAAGATAGGATAGAATATTCATGTTTCTCCGCGTGAATGGGAAAACCAAGGAGGTTAACACACGGGCATTCGTCAGATCACCTCGCACCCACCATCGGGTTACCTGAGCTTTAACAACGGGTTTTGTATGAATGTAACGCTCCTCCAATTTGGTAGAACCCATTATTCCACTGGATTCAGGCAACGTTCGTTAGGTACCATGCATAAGAAAACTGTTGACTAGCTAACGACCAGTTTCGCTTTACGAGTTTCTAATCGTATGTCTGAAAGGCGACGCACTATTCAATCAATCTGATCGGTGAATATCTGGCTGCTTGGTAGGCCCTAGCGTAAAAAAGGGATTTTAAAAGTTTAATATAACATGCTGCAAAATTTAACCACGGTCAATTTAACCACAAAATTCCATCACACTCTTTTTTTGCTGTCACATAATGACTGCCTGTTTGTCGCTTTGTATTTTTTTTATCATTTAACGGCCAGCTTTATTGCGTTGTTGCAGAGCTGATAATTTGGTGAAAACAGCAGCATCACAACTTAATAATACAAGTTCCTGCGGGTGTGAAGACAGCTGACGCCACACAGATGCGACTATTGTTGTGAGAGGCTCGAGTCTGAAGCCAAAAAACAACTCGATTTCCCTGCAGCTGTGTCTTGAATTGTAGCCTTTTTCGCCGAAAATGAGCAAAAAAATGGATTTTAACCCACGCATTTTTTATTATATCGGTTTCAACATATACTTCTCTTAATAGTAAATTAAATTGCATGTTGCATTAAAACCAATGACCTTGGGAATTATTGGTCATAATTCTGACCTGATATTGCACTCCAAACAAGCAGTTAATAACATACTACTATGTCATGGTCCGCGCAGTGCCATATTCATTTGTCAACAAAATGTTAATGTTATCCAAATGTTTGTCCTCTAAATATGTCAGGGCATCGCACGTCATTTTACTCGTTATTGTAATCACCAATAAGTCAAATTATTGTATCCCTATATGTTGTTTGTATTTATTTATGTCACACTCATCTGACAGCCTATCAGTATTTATGAGGCTAAAGATTACAAAGATTACATATTTACCAGAACTGGTATGGACGTCGGACATTTATATTTCTTTGTATTTCATGTTATGCAGCAGATAGCGAGTCAGCAACCTAATGAATTCGCGATAAAATGGATAGTTTTTCAAGATGTTTAATATTGTGTCAATGTATGCTTATGATTGGCGCTCTTCCGATGAAAAGGGTACGTAAATATTATTTTTGCTTTAAAAAACAATTTAAGGAACATAAACTTAGTATAACGAATGGAAGCGGAAAATCGGGAAGTGTATATAGAGATGATGTAGCGTTAAGATGAAATTATTGATTATTTTTCCAGAATGCGGTTGAGAACCCAGCGAAACCGACTGGTAAGTACGTTAAACGCATTCTTCACTACTGGTTTATATAATTACCCACTAAAAGTGTTTACTTTTATCATATTTAAACCGCTGTGGTGTTGCGTGGTTGATGCGAATAAAGTACTTAAAACGTGCTAATAAAGGCACGGTCATATGGCCGAGTGGTTAACGCGACCGATATACATATACCGACTTTTATATAAAAACGGTCCTAGTCACGAATCTATCTTGAGGTCAAAAATTGGTTCGGTAAAAAAATAAAAATGTAATAATAACAAAAAAACTGTTAATAAATCGAGCAACGACCAAGAATATCAGTTGAACTACTTTTGTTTAACGCTGGTGGTTTATTATTTTTCTTGGTAATAACACAAATTAAACTTAAATTGAAATGGTTAAAGGGTAATAACACAAATTAAACTTAAATTGAAATGGTTAAAGGGTAATAACACAAATTGAACTTAGATTGAAATGGTTAAAGGGTAATAACACAAATTAAACTTAAATTGAAATGGTTAAAGGGTAATAACACAAATTGAACTTAGATTGAAATGGTTAAAGGGTAATAACACAAATTAAACTTAAATTGAAATGGTTAAAGGGTAATAACACAAATTAAACTTAAATTGAAATGGTTAAAGGGTAATAACACAAATTGAACTTAGATTAAAATGACAAAAATACATTTAGTCAAAATTTATTCTTTAATACCAATGTAAAGTAAGATATTGCTCAATAGAAGGCGTAGGGTGTGATTCCCGGTGTAAACTTGCATATGCGGCCCCGATAATTAAATTTAAAAAACATCGTTCCGAATCTTTTCCAGTTGAAATGGAAAAGGTAGGTGTGATTATCGGCACACTGTATATGCATCAGTAAATCAACTGTCCTTTTGATGACTGCACCAGAGCAAGCCAGTTTTGCATTTCACCATCATTGGGTCACACAATAAATAAACTAAATTAAAACCAAACTTTAAAAGTTTTAAAGCAGCTAGAGAGAAAACTTTGTATATGAAGTGGTTGCGCTTATCGTTAGTTCTCACAACCGTTTTGCATATATAGTTGTTATAATTTATCCTTTTCTTAGTGACAACTCGATTTTTCTTTTCTTGTGTCACCACTAAATGCCGCTTTCTGTCTCTGTGAGATTATTTAACGACCAAAATCACAAGAGCACTACGGTCGTGTGGCCGAATGGTTAAAGCGACCCATACATATACCAACTCTTATACAAAAAACGGTCCTGGTGACGAACCCATCATGGGTTCAAAACTAGGCTTCGTCAAAAAAAAAATCACAGGAGTACGGTCGTGTGGCCGAATTGTTAACGCGACCGATACATATACCGACTTACATACAAAAAACGGTCTTAGCAACAATCCCGTTATAGGTTCGAAACTAATCCCGGTAAAAAAATCACAGGAGTACGGTGGCGCAATGATTAGCGCGACCGATACATATACCTGCTCATATAAACAGCACAAGTGACGTACCCATCTGGGTTCGAAACTTGTGTCAATTAAAATAATACACAGGAGCCATGGAAAACATCTTGTCTGTGAATCTCGGATTGGGGAACAATTATTTCGAGGGTGACATTATGCTCTCGCCGGGGGATAAGAATGCTATTATCGACCAAAATTTAAAGTAAGTAACGCTTCCCGCAATTTTTATTATATTTTAGTTTAGATGTAGGGGTCGTTTTAAGGGTTTAAACTTTGCCCCGACTAACCTGCATGAAAAGGGTACGATCGTGTGGCCGAATGGTAAACGCGACCAATACGTTTACCGTGCGTTATACAAAAAACGGTCCTGGTGACGAGCCCATCATGAGTTCGAAACTTGTCACGGTAAAAAAAGCTGCATGAAAATGAAACAATTATCTATCTGTCAAACGAAATATGGTAAAAAAATATCAACTTATAGGTTATATTTGTCTACAAAACTGAAGATGCCGAGAGAAAGGGTTGAAATAAATTTGTCATTAAAATCGTGTTACTTGATTTATTGTTCTTATTGCTACAACCTCAAAAAGATGAAGAAACTAATTTATATACTTGGAATGGACATCGGTTACCTTTGCCGGGCCGAGTTTTAAATCTCGAATAGGCTCGGCATGATTGCTTTTTAAACTAAACACACATTCAATATAACAGAATGTTGGGTTCAAAATATCTTTTACATAGACCAGCTGTTCTCAAACTGGGGTCCGTGGTCTTTTTGGGGTCCGAAAAACAATTTTTCTGGGACCGAAAAGCGGTTAATTTCGTTTAGAAATAGTTCGATTGTAACGTTTTCACGTAGTGTTCTTGTGTTACATGTAGCAATTCTGACCGGGAGATTTCTCTGGGACCGAAAAGCATCTTTCAAAAATATCAACATTATGCTCCTGAAGAAGTTTTTTGTTTAATGGCACGATGTGTATGAATCATCTCAGATAACCCCATCAGCCACATAATCAATCGCAATTGAGAGTTTATCTAAATAACACGATTTGGTCGTTAATTATAAGAAATTTGAAACTGCCAGAAGAGATTTTTGTAACTTTTCGACTATCTGTGATACCCATCTGTGTGAGGATTAAGTGACTGTATGCTTAGCGCCTGTTATTCAGAACTTTTGTTCGTTTAAAAAATTCCACCTTCTTGAACTTATATCAGATGGGGAACGAAGATACCGTTTGTCGTTCATTCTCAATACGATTTCGATGACCGGGAATTGATTTTGGACGTTTTGCGGGAATATAATGTAAGAATGCCTTGTATCGAGTTCGTCGAGCGTGGGAACGAAGCCAGCTATATACTGTACACAAGAGACAGCGGGTAGGCTATATACATAGAGTTGGTTGTGAACATATGTATGGGTAAATAAACGACACTATACTTAAATCGGTTATTTATAATGTGCAGTATAAAGCTTATGTCATTGACCAATGACGTCATTGTTGAAACTTTTTTTATCTACATACACACACACACACACGCACACACGCACACACACGCACACACACACACACACAC
Source organism: Ciona savignyi (assembly GCA_000149265.1). NCBI lineage: Eukaryota > Metazoa > Chordata > Ascidiacea > Phlebobranchia > Cionidae > Ciona > Ciona savignyi. The sequence goes on from CH003284.1 coordinate 379,851, forward strand.
ATACACAGATAGCATTTTCCGACATTTAGGAGGACCAGTGGTCCAATGTGTTAAACAAAAACTGTAGAAATGTCAACGTCGTATGTAGCGCACTACCAAACTATAGTCACGAGGTGATCTGACTTTTGAATTCTATCATATTCCAGCAAGTTACAATCTGCTTTAGGGCAATGAAAAAATAATGTGCTTCTTATTTTGAGACCCACGACTGACGTTTTAACTAAAAAGTCGGTTTATTAGTTACAACGATTGCACATTTTATTTTTATAACACCACTGTATATCAATGCTGCCCAGTTCTAACACCGAGACTGTGAATCTTAGGATAAAAACAGTTTATTTGTTCGCTCCAACATTACATTAAAGAAGTAATGGCAAAAATTATTTATATGAAAGATATGAAAACAGGATAAACCGGCACAACTACAGTCGTAAAAATGTGTAATGGATTGCAGTATATGTTGTGTATAATTAAGATGTTCCTTTAATATGGAAACCCATCATTTCACCAGGCCCAGGCAATGTATTTTAAATGCCTTGTTGCCCGAGGACACAACCGACTAGCTAGCGATAAGTTTCGTACCTGCACCCCTTTAGCTGAAAGGAGACCGATTAAGCTAAACCATGAATAAATGCCTATTTTTAAGATGTTTCTCTGCCGTGGGAAAGTCAGGAAGTGAACAGGTTATATCAATCGGGATTGGCTGTGAAACGAAGGGGACAATTCAGCACGAAACAATGCATGCACTGGGCTTTTGGCACGAGCAATCCAGGTACAAATATGATAGGAGATTGAATATGATATTAACCTCACCATAGCTAAACAGATCAAATATGATATTCACGTTTATCCCCGAGAATAAAAAAGTACCTTGCCCAAGGCCACAGCTGACAGGCTACAGAACAGTTTCGATCCTGCAACCTTTCTGCGAATAAGCGACGCACCAATCCACCAAGCTAAATGCAATCGGACCAAACAATATAATGTTGGTTTTCACACAATGTTAACAACGTACATATAAGTATGCTCCGTTTGGTGAAAGTAGGGTTTAATTAAGGGTTAGTGCTTTTCCACCCAAAAAAAACTAACATAGATTCTTGTTAATAATGTCTGAAATCTAAAATTGCAGGCATACTTTGCCTTAAAATGTTAGTCCAACCGGTTAGTCTGGCGGTTTAGTGCGAAGCCTTTTAACCGAACGGTTGTAGGTTCTGAACTGGTCGCTAGCTAGTCGGTTGTGTCCTTGGGCAAGGCACTTAACGGAAATTGTCTTCACCCAGCAAATAATTGGGTTCCACCAAATTAAATGAACGTGTGAATAATACACAACACAACGCAATAGCTCCGGTAACCCGACGGTGGACGCGAGGTGATCTGACGATTGCCCGTGTGTTAACCCCCTTGGTTTTTCCATTCACGGAGATAAACATGAATATTACTTTTTAATTAACTCGTAGAAATTGTGTAAACCTTATGCCGGCTAATCATTAATTGTTACTTTGTGTTCTGCTAAAACTAATCACCATATTTAACGAAAGGTGACGACCGAGATGAGTACGTAGACATAATGTGGGAGAATATCAGTGAAGGGAAAGAACACAACTTTAACAAGTACGACGAATCGCAGGTACAAAGGCTTTTCCCTTAGGATAGGATATTCATGTTTATCCCCGTGAATGGGAAAACCAAGGGGGTTATCACACGGGCAATTGTCAGATCACCTCGCGTCCACAGGTCGGTTTACCAGAGTTATTGTTGTGGGTTGTGTATGATTCACGCGTTCCTTCAATTTGGTAGAACCATTACTCCGCTGGGTTCAGGCAATGTCCGTTAAGTGCCTTGCCCAAGGACACAACAGACTAGCTAGCGATTAGTTTCAAATCTGTTGTTACAAGGCCATACGTAAATTTACCGTCTTTCACTTCGCAGATCACCGCTTTAGGTGAAACTTACGATTATTCATCTATCATGCATTACGGACCAACCGCGTTTAGTTCGAACGGCGAGCCTACCATTGTTGCGAAATTCCCCGGAGGCGAGAATATGGGACAACGCGGCGGATTCTCCGACACTGACCTGCGGAAGTTACGGAAGCTTTACGGATGCGGTGGGTTGATGTGTTATGGCTTTTTATTTAGTATTTAAGTATTTTTCATAAAGAAAAACGAGAAAGAAACTGTTTTATTCAATGTTAACGTGGACATATAGATACAGCCAATGTAAATAGTACTTACCGCACACTTTTCTTCGAGGCTTAGTGTAATAGTGTAATTTTTGTTTTATAAAGAGTTAATTATTTTTTAATTTATTTGGGTTTAGCGGCCACGTCTAATTTTACCGAATTTTAATAATTTATTTCTTGTTTTTAGACGTGTTCTAACGACTGTCGTTTTTCCCGTTTTCCAACCCTTTTTTTTAATAGTCCTGATTTATGTTTTTATCGTGGAAACAAAAAAATAAACTAAACTAAACTAATTTTCATATTAACACAATGTATTGACTTTATTTTATGTTCGGACTTATTTCAATTCCAAATACTCAGAAAATAATTTCATTGGCTTTATGGCCAAGTTAACTTTTTTCAATTCCTTATGCCTTTTGTACCCAAATTAAAATTAATTCTGTAATTTTACAGCCGTGTTTTAAAAAATAAGCACTGTGACTAGATTGCGTTCATGGGTATTTAACTTAACTGTATTGAACCACCCAACCCCTTTCTCCAGTTCGAGCTATGGGCCAGCAGTTTTTAATCTCTTAAGCAATGTATTTTAACCTAAAAAATCTTATTTGCATGGGTGCGTTTGTATGCGTCGCCTTTCAATTAAAGGGTTGCAGGTGCGAAACTAGTCGCTATCTAGTCGACTGTGTCATTGGACAAGGCACTTAACCAACATTGCCCGAACCCAGCGGGTTACTGGGTTCTATTAAATTAAAGGAACATGTGAATCATACACAACACACTGCAATAGCTCCTGTAACCCGACGATGGGCGCGAGGTGATCTGATTATTGCCTGTGTGTTAACCCCCTTGGTTTTCCCACCCACAGGGATAAAAATGAATATACCGAGTACGTTAGTCTTTTGTTTGTAATTATTGTAAACAATGGATGAATGATGATCCAACCACGAGGGCAACACTAAAAGGAGGGAAAGGAGGAAAGGAGGGAAACTAAACTGCTCACTAAAATGACGAAAACTAATTTAAACCCTCCCCTGAACACTAATCTCGACCCCAGAACTAACCCTAACTTCAACCCCATGTTTAAAACTAACTCTTATGTCATAATCTTCATTTTAATGAACGGTTTCCCTCATTCCCTTCTTCCCGCTTCCCCTCCTACTAGTTTTCTCAAACCACGACGCATTTGTTTGTAACTGTGGGACCTAGTTTTGGTCGCTATCCGTTCTTTAGAGACCTCGGCTGTAAAACAAACTTTCCCAACTAAAAAAAATATATTTATTTTTAGAACTAACTATAAATGGCTGGACCGATTGGACAAAGTGGAGTGCGTGTGATATCGATTGTTTACGTCATAGAAGAAGGTATTGTGAGGGAGACAGTTGCACGATCGAGGTTGAAACCGAATATTCCGAGTGTGACAAGTTATGCTATGGTTAGTGCAATATGACTGGTTAGTCTGGTGGTGTAGTGCGTTGCTTTTCAATCGAAGGGTTGCAGGTTCGAAACTGGTCACTAGCTAGTTGTGTTCTTGACCAAGGCACTTTACGGACATTGCCTGAATCCAGCGGATTAATGGTTTCTACCAAATTGAAGAAACATGTGAATCATACACAACAAACTGCAATAGCTCCGGTAAACCAGCGGTGGGCGCGAGGTGATCTGACGATTGCAGTGTATTAACACCCCTTGGTTTTCCCATTCACGGGGATAAACATGAATATCCAATCTTAAACCTTTTAGTCGGACTCGACGGCGATTGCAACGCACGAGTTCTCGCCGGCGGTTATGGAATTTTGACGTCACCGCTGTACCCTTACAACTACAAGGCTGACGTAGAATGCTTGCAAACTGTTATAGCGCCACCAGGCGAGAAGGTCGTCGTATCGTTTGAAACCATCGACGTAGAGGATTATCAAGGCATCTGTTATTACGATTGGATCAAAGTTGGTCTTTTGTTTATCAATATAACTGGGGTTCCCGTAATTAAAAAAGCAAAATGTCGGAAAGTGCATGACTATTTTCTTGGGACCATATATTATATAGGGCAACGCTAAAGGAAGGAAAAGCGGAAAGGAGGGAAGTAAGGAAACTGCTAACCAAAACTATCGAAACTAATTTTAACCCTGCCGTAAATACTTATCTCAACCCTAGAACTAACCCTAACTCTAACCCCATGTTTAACACTAAGTTTACTTCCTTAATGTTATGTCAGTGTGCAATTTCCCGCCTTCCCTCCTTTTAGTTTTTCCCGCATATATATGCGCTACCGAAATGCTAATATATGCGCGCGGTACGAAATAACAATGTTCTGCATTAGCAGTGTGCACAGTACGATTGCCGATGACGTAAAATTCCGGATTTCGGACATTTGAGCATTTTTCTAAATTCTTCTTCGGCCGCAAAATTTAACCCTAAATTCCGGAACTTTATAGGCGTTATACGGCAACCCTATCATAGGCGGTATATTTAAGATTTAGATTTGCTATTCTGTTTTGGTGGTTTGTTTTGTTGACTACTCCAAAACATTAACTTTCCCTACAGCCTTGACGGTTCAACTGCTATAAAACACGGCTGAGAATGTAACACTAAAGCGTTATTACACCGGCCGAAATGCTTAACCGCAGTAAATATTGGTAAAGTCTTTTAATTTTTTGGAGGTACAGTTAAATTCCGTTACTGTGCCTCCTCGCTACTATGCAACTGTCGCTGCTATACCATTTGTGACCGTCCACACTGTATGCAACGTTGTTTTACAAACTCTCGTTGCTATGCTACTCTTGTTACTAAAGTAGGCGCCACGTATTATGACCACGGATAATATGACCAATATGTTCTTCATCTCTGTTATTACAGTACAGTATTTTTTCCCGCCACACATTAACTTAGCCCTTTCAACAGGCGTGTTTTCTGTACGCATACATGCAGCCTGTGCGCTCTGCACCGGGTCTTAATGACAAAACAGTCACATCACTATGACTTAGATTTACTAATACAGTCGTACTATACAGTACTTAGTTTTACCATCACTTGTGCTGTTACAGTACTGTACTTTGTTTACTTCCAACGTCACATTATTACTTACTGTTAAACGATAAATTTGACGGTATTGTACTTCATGTGGCTTACGGCGTCGATTTAAGGGCGGTTATGGCAACTTCGGTTTTTATGACCATTCGGATATTAAGACCAAAATGGTCTGGTCCCAATGTGGTTAAATTAAGCGGCGCCTAGTCCGACCGCTTAGTCTGGCGCTTGAGTGCAAAGCCTTTCGACAGAAAGGTTGCAGGTGCGAAACTGGTCGCTAGCTAGTCGGTTGTGTCCTTGGGCAAGGCACTTAACGCACATTGTCTGAACCAAGCGGATTAATGTGTTCTATCATATTAAAGGAACGTGTCTATCATACTCAACACAATGAAATATCTCCGGTCACCCAACTGTGGGCGCGAGGTGATCTGACGATTACCCATGTGGTTTCCCATTCGCGGGGATAAACATGAATATCCTATCCTATATCCTACTGTATACCACTTCAACTTGGTATCGAAGGGTGGTATAGTAACGACATTCGACTATACGATGTTTTGTTTTAATTAAAGCTTCGTACAACAGACAGTTCAACACGATGTGAAGTACACCACGACGCACAATGACCATTATGTCGTCACAGGTGTACGATGGAAAGGACGATACGTCACCCTTGCTCGGCACTTTCTGTGGAAATGCTATTCCAGATAATGTTGTTTCAAGTGGTCGTTCGATGACGGTTCTGTTTTTCTCTGATTATTCCGTCACAAAGCGAGGCTTTATGGCTAATTATGCAACGTGTAAGTGGTTTTATTCTTTAACTAAAAATACAGAATATAAAAGCAAAAATCACCCTAACAGTATTTTTTGGTCAAGGTGTATATTTCTCCCCCAAAAGGGCTGGAAATTCGATGTCTTTCAGATTGCAGATTCGAAACTCGCTAGTAGACTTCGTTATTGGTCAAGGAACTTTACAGACATTGCCTAAACCCAGTAAATTAATGGGAACTACCAAAAAAACGTCTGAATCCTATACAATACACTGAGATCGGTCTAGTAACCCGACGGCGGACGAGAGGTGATCGGACGATTGCCCGTGTGTTAACGACCCCCATTCACGGGGATAAACATAAATATCCGATCCCATCGTATTTTAACTGGAATGTATTTTGTCAACCAGCTATTAGGATTTTCTTTTATTTCTACTCCCATCAGCGTCGCCGATGTCGCCAGTTCACACGTGTCACTTTGAGGGCTCTTTCTCCAGTTGCCAATGGCAACATGACGCCACATCCGATTTCCAATGGACTCGAAACAAAGGGAAGACGGTTAGCAGCAGCACAGGACCGTCGTACGACCATACCACAAGACAAGACGAAGGTAAAGGATAGGGGGATAGGATATTCATGTTTATCTCCGTGAATGGGAAAACCAAGGGGGTTAACACACGGGAATCGTCAGATCACCTCGCGCCCATTGTCGGGTTACCGGAGCTAGTGTGTTGTATATGATAGACACGTTCCTTCAATTTAGTGGAACCCATTAATCCGCTGAGTTCAGGCAATTTTCGTAAAGTGCCTTGCCCAAGGACACAACAGACTAGTGACCAACTATTAAGGTATACTGTCGTTTGTTACGAGAATAGGTTTCGAACTTATGATCTTTCGTTCACTGAATCCGCTTTAAATATTTTTAATACTCCAAACGGTGGTATGACCGAATGATAAACGCCTCCGATTCATATGCATAAAAAGAGGTCTAAGTGATGAGCCCATCTTGGGTTCGAAACTTAACCCGGTAAAAAGTTCGGGGCCAATGGCTTGGTGTGACCAAATCGCATACATCATGCAAGCCATTTGATAACGTTGTTATACACGAAACTGAATACAAAATTATCCTGGTAGAAAGTCGGTGACATAGATAAGTATTTTTTATGAATCAAGAATCAATCATGAATCAAGCGGTTGCAATTTCGTATCCAAACACCTTGTGAACAACACAAGCGTTTAACTAACATTTAAAGCCTTATTTCTACTTATTTCTACAGCCTAATTTCTATCATTTAAAGCCTTATTTTTAAAGTTATATTCCCACCAGGTTTTTATATTTTCATTGAAACTTCGTCCCCACAAACCAACGGCATGAAAGCGCGAATACTGACCCCGCTTCTAGCGCCACCTTCAGACGGCCATTGTTTAGAATTCTCGTATAATATGTTCGGGGACAATGTCGACACGTTAAGCGTTTACCAGGTCTGTTTGTTAATATTTGGTTAAAATTAAGTATAAGTAGTTAATATTGATAATTAGTAGTTACTATTGTTTATTAGTAGCTAATATTGATTATTAGTAGTTAATTATGATTATTAGTAGCTACTATTGTTCATTGTTAGGCTGGTTAATATTGATCATTACTAGTTAATATTGATTATTAGTTACCTTCCATGCGAATTAAAACATTGCATAAAAATAAAGATAACATTTTGTCCCTTCCTTATTGCCTGGTCTCGACGTCCCACCTTCATGGTTGGCCATCGATGTTATAATTTAGTAAAATCAGCGCGCTGCTAATTTCAGTGGGGTACCTCTAAATACTGCAGGACCGCTTGGAGCGCTTGGAGCGATTGGATCACTTAAATTGCTATTGAAAGTAATTCTAACCCTGTCCCAAACACTGATCTCAACCCCAGAACTAACTTTAACCCCAACCCTAACATTAATATCATTGCTTTTGTGATTACGAAGTATAGTAAGCGATCCAAGCGCTCCATGCGATCCAAGCGGTCCAAGCGGTCTTGTAGTATTTAAAGGTACCGCGCTGATTCTACTGATTTATGACATCGATGGCCAACCATACACATTGCTTAAAGCCTGCTGGCGCCCAACCCTGGTCAATTGCGCATGAAAAGGCATCTTTGCTATTTGAAAAGTGTAGGACTGCATTCTAGATAACGGTTTAATCGCAACCCACACTAAAATCAACGTAGTGGAAAAGGGGAAGAAGGGAAACTGCTTAATAAAACTATAAAAGCTTTTTTTCTGGCCTAAACACTAATCTTAATACCAGAATTATTACTAACTTTAACTCAAACCCTAACACTTACCTTAATTTTAATTAGCAATTTCCCTTCTTGCCTATTTCCTTTATCTTAGTTTTCCCCTCTAATCACAGGTGGAAAATGACCTTCGTTCCAACGAACCGATATTTAGTGTCACTGGTAACCACGGCAACGACGACTGGTTGACGTCACAGATAAGCATTTTCGGGGATCAATCATACCAGGCAAGATTTATTCAGCTAACGAAAATTAGATATTAATATTTCAAACAATCTCTTTACAAAAACTCTAACCTCCCAACAGTTAGCGTTCGAAGGTAGGCGCGGGAATGGTTACCGTGGAGACATAGCCATTGATGACGTCATAATCCATCCATGGAAATGCGGAGGAGGAGGAGTGAGTGGGTTTTGGGGAGGGAGGAAGGAGTGAAGGGCGGAGGAGTACAACCTCAAACAAGAGCAATTTTAATCGACTGCGATTTGTTAATACAATTGTTTGTATATAAACTTGTAGGCTCGTGTCTTTCCAATTTGTTCGGCACGTAATAAATGCAAAAAATTACCATGTTGAACCATTGTCCGCATCTAGTTTATAATATATTTAAAAAGATTTACTACACTGCGTAGAAACCGCAATCAGGAGATTTTCCCATTCTATTTGGACTTTTGGCGACTGTTGTTTGACCACACTGTAATAGCTTCGGTTATTTGAAATGCGAAACAGAATCTGTTGCGCACATTTTCCTTATTTGACTATTAAAATCAATTTTTTTGCTCATTTTTGATTTAAGAAACACTTTTCACTCAAACGGTTGAATGTACTTAACATACCCACGACTATTCACTTAACATACCGTGTTACCATAGTAAAAAGTAAATACCTCGAAAAGCTAAATACCCCGCGCACAACTTCGCGATACCGGGGAGCTATTGCAGTGTGTTGTTTATTATTCACACGTTGAACTCACTGATCCGCTGGCTCAGGCAATGTCGCACTTAACCACCAGAATCTGTCGGACAGAGCCAGCTCTTGCAGTTTGTTGTGTATAACTGAGACCTTTAACCTACTATGTTTGTCCGGCCCATTGGTCTGACGGTTAAGTGCGTCGCCTTTCAATCGAAAGGTTGAAAAGCGACGACCAGTGCGAAACTGGTCGTTAGCTAGTTGGTTGTGTCCTTGGGCAAGGCACTTAACGGACATTGCCTGAACCCAGCGGATTAATGGGTTCTACCAAATTAAAGGAACGTGTCTATCATATACAACACACTGCAATAGCTCCGGTAACCCGACGATGGGCGCGAGGTGATCTGACGATTGCCCGTGTGTTAACCCCCTTGGTTTTCCCATTCACGGGGATAGAGATAAATATCCTATCCTATCCTATGTTCAAGCGTTGTGTATAACTGAGACCTTTAACCTACTACGTTCAAGCTTTAATCTAACTAGGCTATGTTTAAGCCTGCTACCCTCCCTGCCCAAGTACACAATTGATAAGCTCATGTCCGGTGTACCCACCATTCCGCCTGAAGGCGAGTCAATAACCCACCGGTCTGTTCCGACAAGTTAAAGCACCGATTTTATTAACGGATAGGTTATTTTTTCACAAAAAAGAATACGAGGGAAATGCTACTACAAAGCGTCCTACATTTACATTTTCCAGATGCAGCCCATAGCGCATACCATATTAGTTAAACCAAATAGCTTCTTGGTTTAGTTTGTCTCGAATCCCAGGGGTTGAAGGCTTAAAACTGGCAGCTAGCTAGTCGGTTTGGTCCTTGGCAGTTAACGTACATTGCTTAAACCAAGTAGAAAGATGGGTTTTACCAATACGAAATTGAAAAAAGGTATCAATCATATACAGCAAATTTTCAACAGCTCCGATAACCCGACGATGGTAATCTGTCGATTACCCGTGTGTTAATCCACTTGCGTTTTCCCATTCAACGGAATAAACGTAAATATCACTATCCTATAGATGGCGTATAACCAATTAAGACCTCTATGAACGGTAGGATGTGACGAGTGGTACATGAGTCATTGTTTTTAAACGAGTGCTGAGTAACAATGGTGGTGATTCCCCAATGTTTGTTTGGTTGAAAGCAGCATGTGCTAGGCTGCGCGCCGGTGTTCTCGTTTAGCTGTAAAGTTTTGTAATCGTGGAGCAGTGCTTTGTAAAATAAAGGTGTTGATTGTGCATCTGCTAGCTGTTTGTTGAAAAAAAAATTGCCGATGTACGAGGGGGTATGGGCTCAAAATTTTTAAACAAAATTGTGAAGGGTTTTGAGTTTAGGTTGCAGATCCAAGCTTCAATTTTAAATTGTGAAAAAATCTAAGACTTCCTATGTCAGGATTTTGAGTGACAGTCGTTTTTGTGAGGTCAGTTTGCACTGGAGAGATAGGGAGAATAATTAGTTGAACGCCTCCTAAACTAGACTAGTGGGCCGTTGTATACGTACAAAACAGTTTGCATACATATCCTGGACCCAGTTGATTAATGGGTTTTATTGTGCAAAAAAAACCTGTCCATTCAATACAACAAAACATCTGTATCGTTCGTCTTTATTAGGCTGCTTGCACCACTTGCATATGGTTTACATCTGAGCGGCAGGTAAAGTTAGGCCACGGCGTAGATATATATAAATTTGTAAAAGGCAATAGTGGAACTTTTGCTTTAAAAGAAAATAAACCATTTTTTGTTTTTCTAGAATAAAACCAATAAACAATTAAAATAAAATGCAAAAATAAGGATCAATTATAAAATCACACATCAACTAATTACAAGCACCAATGATTTAAAACGCAAATTAACAAGGAAAAATGCACAGCTTACAGTTAAGAGGCACACAAAATGGATAGTATGGATTCAACTATTCATAAAAACGCAAGTATGTACAGTGAATGAAAGAACAAGGCACAGATGGAATTTATGTCATTGGCTACTTAAATTAGTTGGTAACGAGGATAAGGCAACATTACAATTCCGACTGACTTCCCACCATTGAAAATGGTAAAGAACCAGTGCCGTCTTTACACCGAGATAATGTCATCATCATCTTGTTTTCCTGTTTTATTTGCATTATCAACACACTGAATCACCCAACTGAATTTAGTCCGACAGATTAGTCTGATGGTTTAGTGCGTTGCCTTTTAGACGAAGGATTGCAGATGTGAAACTGGTCGCTAGTTTTTCGGTTGTGTCCTTGGGTAAGGCACTTAACGGACATTACCTGAACCCAGCGGATTAATGGGTTCTACTAAATTGAAGGAACGTTTAAATCATTTATAACACACTGCAATTGCTCCGGTAACCCGACGATGGGCGCGAGCTGATCTGGTGATTGCCCGCGTGTTAACCCCCTTGGTTTTTTAATTTAAGGGAATAAACATAAATATCCTATTCTAACCTAGGTCCCTGATCACCAAAACAACAAGAGCTAACGTAGTTACCTTGGTGATATTTAGCGGAGTGTTGCCGACTTGGTGCTTTGTTCCTGTGCTTACAGCAGACAATCAGTGATAAGAGCGCAGCAAACACCAGCAGTCCAGCCAATGTCCACAAGGTCATTTGCAAGATGTCCGGTCCAGTTTCAACCACTGCGAAAGATGAGTTTAATTTTGGTTTATAACAGAATAGGATAGGATATTCATGTTTATGGAAAAACCTGTGAATGGGAAACCAAGCGGGTTCACACACGGGCAATAGTCAGATAACCTCGCGCCCACCGTCGTGTTACCGGAGCTATTGCAGGATGTTGTGTATGATAGAAAAGTTCCCTTAATTTGGTAGAACGCATTAATGTCTGTTAAGTGTCTTGCCAAAAGGACACAACCAAAAAGCTAGGGACCAGTTTCGAACCTGCAACCTTTCAGTTAAAAGGTGTTGCACTAAAATTGTTGTATCCACTATTTTTAACCATAAGATGAACATGAGCATCTAATCCTAAGTATTGGGTTTGCTTGCACACATTTTATTCTTAGGTCTAATTTTGTTAAAAGTTATTTTGAATCATTTGACGGGCAGCTCCGTCCGCTATATATATTTAATTTTCTTTTTTAATGATGTGCTTAAACGACTGTTTGTTTTGCCGTCTTTTCCTGCCAGTATGCCGTGATTTGTTTTAATTGCCGTTATTTAATACCGGAGCAAAAAATAAATAAAACTTAACATATTCTGTCGCAATTAAAGTTTTTTAATCATTTGTCTTATTGGCCACATCTGTTGTAGTTTTACCAATACATGCTTCATTTTTACATATGTGTGCCAATCTTGTTTAATGATACAAAGAATAAACATAAACTCAACTTAACACGTGGAATAGGAATAGTATATTCATGTTTAATCCTGTGAATGGGAAAACCAAGGGGGTTAACACACAATTAATCGTCAGATCACCTCGCGCCCATTGTCGGGTTACCAGAGCTATTGCAGTGTGTTGTGTAGATTCACACGTTCCTTCAGTTTAGTAGAACCCATTAATCCGCAAGTGACTCACCGATTACATGGTCTACATGCAGAAGCACAACGCGATCCCCGTAACTTTGCACAGGTCGGTAGTTTCCACTGGTAAACATTGACGGTTGGTCTGAAAAGTTGGGATGATTGTTAACGAAAATATTGTTTGTTTGTTCGGGTAGTAAAAAGCATTAAGATTAGTTTATTTTTTGTTTCCATGATAAAAACACGAAGTAGGACCTTTGATAAAAAATTAAAAACTGGAAAAAATGCAAAATAACAGTGGATAAATTACGTTTAAAATCCAATCTATACTTTAAGGTATGTTTAGACATGGCCGCCAAATACGTTTGTACCAGTAAGGTAAGAGGTTCTTTACCTACCGTGCCCGCTATTTTGTTCTATTGTTCCTGGTTGAAGCACTTTGGAAAAGATATCCATGTTTATCCAAATACGTTAGGATGTGTTCTTATATGGGTAACCATCAGATTACCTAATGCGACCATTAGGTTGCCGGAGCTTTTGCAGTGTGTTGTGTATGATTAAGACATTCCTTCAGATTTAGTACAACGCATAATAGGTTCGGGTAATATCTGCTTAGTTCACGTTGCGCAAGAACACAACATTAAAAATTAAAGAATTGAATAATAACCACAATAAAATAACTTTTAACTCGACTGTGGGTATGCAACATATCCAGACAAATGCCAATGTTATAACACCCAACATAGGATATAATGACTGATACAGAATAAGCTAATTTTAATACATCATCTAAGAACTATGCTTAATTTTTAATCGATTCACTGAAATTTACATTTACTCAAAAGAAACAAATATAATTTACAATCGCTTGTTCTTTTAAATGTTTGGCCAGTCTAGGAAGTTTGGATAGAACATTTCGACAGGAAAAAAACAAATATAAATTTTGATAATAAACAATAAAATTAATAATTAGTGTGACATAAGCGTGTTAGAGTGAATCTATGTAAGAGATATGAATTTTACAAACAGCTTATCTTTAACTTTCATGATGAGAAACAATGCAATCACCTGCAGATAAAAGCTGGCTGCGGGCATGGGTGCTATTCAGTTCCACAATTTCGTCTCTCGGGACTTTGAACACATTTTGGAACTCCAGAATCTAAGTAGAAGGTATGCTGAGTATTAGGGTTAGATATTCAAGTTTTATCCTCGTGAACGGGGATATACAAGAGGTGTTAATACATGACTATCGTCAGATAAATTTTGGCATCCACCTTTGGATTACTGGAGGTATTACATGGTGCTGTGAATCATTTACAAGTTTATTTAATTTGGTAGAACCCATTATTCTACTAGGTCCAGACAATGTCCGTTAAGTGTCTTACCCAATGACACAACCGATTTACTAGTGACTGGTTTTGAAATTGCAACCCTTTAAGCCAATTGGTCGGAAATATATGGATAGAATACGGTAATCGTGTTTTTTCATCTGGATAACAAAACTAAAAGAGTATTATATCATGGGCAGTTGTAAGGTTACCTGGAGCCCAGTTAGCCGGATCTATTGCAGTGTGTTAACTGCGATTGACATAGAAGTTTTTGGTTAAAAATTTTGCCACTGGGTTAGGACTAATCAGCGTTAGTTTTTAAATGAGTCCGACAGATTAGTCTAGAGGTTAAGTGTGTCCACTTTTAGTCGAAGGGTTGCAGGTTTGAACTGGTCGCTAGCTAGTCAGTTGTGTCCCTGCACAAGGCACTTTACGGACATTGCCCGAAATCTAATGGGTTCTACTATATTGAAGGAACGTTTAAATCATACAGGACACACTGCAATGGCTCCGATAACTCAACATTGGGCGCAAGGTGATCTGACGAGTGTTAAGCCCTTTGGTTTTCTCACTTACAGAGATAAACATGAATATCCTATCTTAAACGTCACACAATATCTTTAACATCTTACCCTTTCCCTGGCAATAGCAACAGGGTAATAGAATACAGTCCACTGCACCGCCTGTGTGCATGGGGGTGTGGTAAGTGAGCCCATATACCGGTAATATGTTTTATTTGTCGGCAGCAAATCTATGACAGCTGGTCCGCTGTCTATACGAATTGTATCACCTAAAAATAAATAAGTTAATTTCCACTGTCAATTAGCAGTGGTAGGTCTGTAAACAGTTTAAAAGGTTAAAATATAATAATTAAAAGCTATGAAAAAAACTGTAAAATAAGCATTTAATGCAATTATTTTAACATGGACAATAAGTGTATTATTCCAGCTTGATTTTTGTATCTATTTCACCCAGTTTGACAGTTGTTTTTTCGTAATGTTTAAAAAAGTATGCCAGGAATTGTTTACTATTTGGAGACACAACGCCGACTGGTTAGTCTAACGGTCTAGTGTGTCGCCTTTCAATCGAAATGTTGTAGGTTTGAAACTGGTCTAGCTAGTTCTGTCTTTGGGCAAGGCACTAAACGAACATTGCCTGAACCCAGTGGATTAATGGGTTCTACCAAATTTAAGGAACGTGTCTATCATATACAACACACTGCAATAGCTCCGGTAATCCGACGGTGGGCACGAGGTGGTCTGACGATTGCCTGTGTGTTAACTCCCTTAGTTTTCCCATTCACGGGGATAAACATAAAGATCCTATCCAACGCTGACCATTATCGCAATCTACAAGCATAGAGTGGATTGTGACCTTTGTATTTGATTTGATGGAGCCTCTCTGTGAGCTGCGCAAGACTAGAGTCCACTCTTTCGTCTGTCTTATTCTCATAGATATCAAACAAAACAGCGATAACTCCGAATTGGTCTTCACGAATACTTTCTGTGTCAGGGTCATCAGGAGATATATTGCTATGTACGATGTGCATCTGGTGATATATGTTTCATATTACTATATGATGGTAATATATATGGTTCGTATTAATATGATAGTTATTTTTTCAGGTTTGGTATACATATATGATAAAAACTTTTGTTTGTTTTTTAATCAAAAAAATAATCCTACGGGGCTTGATACGTATTTGTAAAGTGTTTCTTCCAGAGACTTGCAACAAGCAGAAATATTCTAAAGGGATTGCTAATAAGCGACTTGAGCTATTTCTAAGGTGTGCTACAAATCCGGCCCGTTGGTCTAATAGGTTGAAGGTGCGAAACTGGTCGCTAGCTAGTCGGTTGTGTCCTTGGGCAAGGCACTTTACGGACATTGCCTGAACTCAGCGGATTAATGGGTTCTACCAAATTAAAGGAACGTGTCTGCCATATACAACACACTGCAATAGCTCCGGTAACCCGACGATGGGCGCGAGGTGATCTGACGATTGCCCGTGTGTTAACTCCCTTGGTTTTCCCATTCACAGGGATAAAGATGAATATCCTATCCTTTCCTATTCTAAATCTACTAAAGAGCAGGGTTGATTAGTGCGTCGCCTTTAGCCAAAGGGTTGCAGTTTTAAAACTGTTCACTAGCTGGTTGTTTGTGTTATTGGTTAGTGGACATTGCCCGAATCTAGTGAACTGATGTGTTCTACAAAAAGTAGAAACTTCTCAATCATACACAACACAATGCAATTGCTCCTGTATCCTGACAGTAGGCGTGAGGTGATGGAATAATACTCTAAGTAATTTCCTATTTATTAGAATAAACCATGAAAAGTCTATCCTATGAGATATATCATAAGCAAGCAGATTACATAGAATAGGACATTCATGTTTATCCCGTAAATGGGAAAACCAAGGCGGTTAACACACGGGTAATCATCAGATCACCTCACACCCACCGTCGGGTTACCGGTAGCTAGAGCAGTCGTGTATCACGATATAATTTGAAGACGGATTCCAATTTGGTAGAAACCATTAATCCGCTGGGTTCAGGCAATGTCTGTTAAGTGCTCTTTGCCCAAGGGACACAACCAACTAGCTAGCAATCAGCTACTCAAACCTGCAACCGTTCGGCTGAAAGGCACCGCACTAAACCACCAGACTAACCGGTCGGACGAACATACATCTATTTATCGATAACAACCTCAATTGGAAAATGTTTGTTGTTGATGGTATGTTCCGAGCCCCCGTTTACGTGTAACCCCATCGTTCCACTAGGTGATGCTGCCCCCCAATGGAAGTGAATTTGCTCCACTTGAAACGACTTCGGACCCTCGGTCAGCGTCAACTCCAAATGCTCATCAACCTCATACATCACTAGGTGGATTACATTACATTATGGGTGGGTCCATGGTAGCACTGGGACCAGGAATGTAGTTCATGATACATTACATTAGTATGGGTGGGTCCATGGTAGCACTGGGACCAGGAATGTAGGCCATGATACATTACATTAGTATGAGTGGGTACATGGTAGCACTGGGACCAGAAATGTAGGCCATGATACATTACATTAGTATGAGTGGGTACATGGTAGCACTGGGACCAGAAATGTAGGCCATGATACGTTACATTAGTATGGGTGGGTCCATGGTAGCACTGGGACCAGGAATGTAGGACATGATACATTTCATTAGTATGAGTGGGTACATGGTAGCACTGGGACCAGAAATGTAGGCCATGATACGTTACATTAGTATGGGTGGGTCCATGGTAGCACTGGGACCAGGAATGTAGGACATGATACATTACATTAGTATGAGTGGGTACATGGTAGCACTGGGACCAGAAATGTAGGCCATGATACGTTACATTAGTATGGGTGGGTCCATGGTAGCACTGGGACCAGGAATGTAGGCCATGATACATTACATTAGTATGGGTAGGTCCATGGTAGCACTGGGACCAGAAATGTAGGACATGATACAATACATTGGTATGGGTGGGTCCAAGGTAGCACTGGGACCAGGAATGTAGGCCATGATACAATACATTAGTATGGGTGGGTCCATGGTAGCACTGGCACCAGGAATGTAGGCCATGATACAATACATTAGTATGGGTGGGTCCATGGTAGCACTGGGACCAGGAATGTAGGCCATGATACATTACATTAGTATGGGTGGGTCCATGGTAGCACTGGCACCAGGAATGTAGGCCATGATACAATACATTAGTATGGGTGGGTCCATGGTAGCACTGGCACCAGGAATGTAGGCCATGATACAATACATTAGTATGGGTGGGTCCATGGTAGCACTGGGACCAGGAATGTAGGCCATGATACATTGCATTAGTATGGGTGGGTCCATGGTAGCACTGGGACCAGGAATGTAGGCCATGATACATTGCATTAGTATGGGTGGGTCCATGGTAGCACTGGCACCAGGAATGTAGGCCATGATACAATACATTAGTATGGGTGGGTCCATGGTAGCAGTGGGACCAGGAATGTAGGCCATGATACATTGCATTAGTATGGGTGGGTCCATGGTAGCACTGGCACCAGGAATGTAGGCCATGATACAATACATTAGTATGGGTGGGTCCATGGTAGCACTGGGACCAGGAATGTAGGCCATGATACATTGCATTAGTATGGGTGGGTCCATGGTAGCACTGGCACCAGGAATGTAGGCCATGATACATTACATTAGTATGGGTGGGTCCATGGTAGCACTGGGACCAGGAATGTAGGACATGATACAATACATTGGTATGGGTGGGTCCATGGTAGCACTGGCACCAGGAATGTAGGCCATGATACAATACATTTAGTATGGGTGGGTCCATGGTAGCACTGGGACCAGGAATGTAGGCCATGATACATTGCATTAGCTATGGGTGGGTCCATGGTAGCACTGGCACCAGGAATGTAGGCCATGATACAATACATTGGCATGCGGTGGGTCCATGGTAGCACTGGCACCAGGAATGTAGGCCATGATACAATACATTAGATATGGTTGGGTTGCCACGGTAGCAGTGGGACCAGGAATGTAGGCCATGATACATTACATTAGTATGGGGTGGGTCCATGGTAGCACTGGGACAAGGAATTTAGGCCATAGGAGGCCCATTTAACTAGGTGGATGGTGGAATATTATTTTTTTCCTCAGCTACAACGATTAGCTTAGGCAGGTGAAACCGTATTTGGTTAGTTAATTAGGATTGGATAAGATAATCATGTTTATCACCGTGAATAGAATAACGCAGGGGGTGTTAACACGAGATTAGTTGTTAGATTATATCGTGCCCACCGTCAGATTACATGGTATTAATCCACTGAGTTCGGACAATGTCCCATAAGTGCTTTGCCCGAGGACACAACTGACTAGCTAGCAACCGATTTCGAACCTGTAACCCTAAGGCTGAAAGGCGACACACTAACCAACCAAGCTTTTTCGGTCCAACTAATTGACATAATCCTCAATGCTACAAGGAAACAACAATACCTATCAGAATAAAGCATGACCTTATTTGGTGCTGTATGTATGTTTTAGTCGTGTGTCTTATTGGTTGGCATCAATTGTTTTGAAACTGGTTGTTTGTGTCTTACGGTATGCCACTTAACGGACATTTGTTGGAGCCAGTTGAATAAATGGGTTCTGCCAGTTTAGTTTATTCATTTTTTCCCTAGTATTTAAAAATAGCAAACGAATCAAATCAAGACACAGAAACAGGAAAACACGGCAAAACGAACAGTAGTTAAAACACATCATTAAAAAAAGAATATAACTTAATAAATATAGTGGACACGTCCGCCAAATCTAAGCGAAACAATAATAAAAAGCAAACAAAATTTAATCAAGACCAAAACAATATAATATAAAGCCCTAAGGAAGGGGCTACTAAAAGTTTACGAGTACGTGAAATGTTTTTTGCTTGCTCTTCTAGTATATATTGCACAGATTCAAAATTCTTAATTCAAAATTATGTATTCTAGAATAATTCTAAAATCAAAACTGATTCGGATAAGGGCATTGATTAACTATTAATTAATTTCACATTTTCGTCCTAAGCGAAAATATCCCCCCACTAGAATAGGATAGGGTTTTCATGTTTACCCCCGTAAGTGGGAAAACCAAGGGGGTTAACACACGGCAATTGTCAGATCACCTCGCGCCCACCTTCAGGTTTCTGGAGCTATTGCAGTGTGTTGTGTATGATTCACAAGTTCCTTCAATTTAGTAGAACGCATTAATCTGCTGGGTTCAGGCAATGTCCGTAAAGTGCCTTGCCCAAGGACACAACCGACTATCTAGTGACCAGTTCAGAACCTGCAACCCTACAAATAAAAGGCTTCGCACAAAACAGCCAGACTAACCGGTCGGACACTACCTACCGGTATGTCCATTGTTAGTGAAGAATCCCCCAGTTGGTTCTTGATACGAGGGTGAAAACTGAAGGTCGTGGAGGTCATGTGAGGTCATGGGGTCAGAGGGAAGGTCGATTGGGGACTGCTTTGAACCCCCACACGTTAAGTGCTCTGACGTCCAATCCAAACCTGAGATAAATGAAGTAGAATAGCATTTATAAAGTAAACGTATATTAATATCATCTTATTGTACGGCATTTGCTGTGAACAGATACAGAAATTTTGAATTTTTTAAATCTGATGATCTCGCATCTATTCCGGTTAAGCATTCAGTTAGCTTCCTTCAGGACACGGGTCCACTTAACCGCTATATCCCTGATCCATTATAGCTTCAGGGCCCTGGAGTAATGGGCATTCTATGGCCTAAATTCCTGGTCCCGAGACTACCATGGACCCGCCAATACTAATGAATAAAAAAATCTTTTAATTACAAAAAAATGAATATTTAAAAAAATAAGAAAATTTTTTTTACGTGCAGTCATATATAGCAAATATAAATTTAAAACTTTTGAATTCACAATTTTAAATATTTTTGAATAGTTACCTCCATGATTGTAGCTCCATTCTTGAGGACCTGGTGTTTTTAATTTCCTCCTAATTCCTGATGAGGAAATAACAACATACAAAATATGCAATGATGTCTATTAGCTTAATATAAGGGTAATCAAATTGTTAAAACCAGAAGCTCAAAAGTCGGTTTTGTCTTTGGAAGAGACACTTAACGGACATTGCCTAAACCCAGCGGATTATTGGATTCTACCAAATTGAAGGAACGTCTAAATCCCATACACCACATCGCAAAAATTCCGGTAACTGACGGTGGCCGCAAAGTGATCTGATGATTGCCCATGTGTTAATCCCCTTGGTTTTCCCATTCACTGGAATAAACATGACTGACTATCGAATCCTATCCTACAACACACTGGTTACAAAAGCCATGCTATATAAATACACCAAAGAACAAATAAATTTTTATATCCTTAGATTTACAACTGTAAAACAGATGCAAATTAGAATTGAATGTTTAAAATACACCAATGCACAAATAGGGGTGTCTCCTGCTATACTAAATTTTAAGATGTATTTTGAAAAGGATAGAATATTCATGTTTATCCTCGTGAATGAAAAAACGCAAGATACTTGCCAAAGAACACAACTAAGTAGCTGGTGACCAGTTTCAAACCTTAAACCTTTCGGTTGAAAGGCATCGCACTAACCCAACAAACTAATCGTTCGACAAAACCCTTCCACAAGGCTGGGCGATAGGGTCATAATTTGATTAGAATCGACAAAAAATACCAGCTATCTGGCTTACTCTATGTAAAAGCACAAAAATTAGAAGTTTAGCAAACTGTATAGACCGGTGTTTCTCAAATGGTGCACAGCAAGGATTAGCTAGGTCGCCACACTTGCATTTCGTAAATTTACGACAGAAGGTGCATAGATCATAAATTACTAAATGGTTAGTGTCTACTTCGTTCTTTTCCATTGTAACGTTTTGAGTATTTAGCATATTGTTTTGACCTTCCATGCAAAGTTTTGCCCGAGGTCAAAAAGATTGAGAACCACTGGTATAGACAGTGTGAACCCACCTATATCATAATATGCGGTAACGATTCGACCATTAAGTTGCTGCGTGGGTCTGTAGTTATCGCCGATGTTTGGTTCATTTGTTTCGTGTGAGTCTTTATCCAAGCCGTGTCCGTTGTTGTCTTCATGAGTTGTTCTGTTTTTTAACTCTCCTGTGCAAAGTTGAATGAGTTGTGCATACAAAACCTATATTTGTTGTGTTGTTTTACATTATTTTAGTTCGACCGCTAGCTAGTCGCCAGTGTCATTTGGCAAGGTAGTTTTGGTTGAAACCACTGGATTAATGGGTTGTATGAATTGAAGGAAATTCTTAATTATACTCAACAGGTTTCAATAGCTCAATTAACCCGACGGTGGGCGTGAGGTAATATGACGATTGCCCGTGTGTCAAGGTCCCTTGCATTTTCGTATTTACAGGGATAAACATGAATATCCTATCCTCTCCTATTCTACCCCAGAGTATTAAATGAGTCATCCATATTTAAAGTCTCATCCAAATATATGTATACTTGTAAAAACCATTATGCCGACTGTGGTCATAAGGTGTACAGACGATCTGTTTACCTGAGCAAGCTATTTTATTTTAACCTAATAGTACCACATCGACTATTTTCCCCTAAAATACCTGCTAGATTACTTTTATCACATATAGGCTTATTCACGCCTTTTTTATCACATATCTTTTTTATCACATATCTTTTTTTATTACATTTTTATCAGATATCGGATTATTCATTGTTACATCAGGTGCATTCCAGTAATTACACTTGAAGATTAAAAGTGACTTTCAAGTAAAATAAATAACGCCCATTGATCATCAGGTCATTAAAATAACTAACTTGACAACGGTGGTGAGGATTGTGTATTTAACCTCCAGCCTTACCTTCCCAATATAAATAAAAATGATTCGGACATTAATTAAGGTATGAACTCACCGACGTTTAAACTTGCCGATGACCTCTCCCTCTGGTACAGACCTTGGAATATTTGCAGCTGGGAACAGAGAGTTTAAAGTCCAATTTTTATAAAGTAGTATTGATTACTATAGAACATATAGAACATATAATTGCTGGACATATCATCCTTTAAATCCCTTAACACAGTCTTTTTGCCTTTCTATCAACTTTAAATAATAATGATTTGATGCAATAAATAAGAAGTGGTATTAGTTTAATACATTTTTACTGTAACAGCACTATGTAATAATAAGTTTGGTATTTTTACCCGGGACCAATGATAATAATTATCTAGTTCAAAAAAAGTATTACTATCTACTTAAAATGTAATAAATCGACAGATTATCCCATTATAACATCAAAGTAACTAAAGAAGATATTGCTACAGTTTGTGCTCAAAAGTTGATTCAGGTTAATTCATTTTGAAACATTATAATAATACTACATTTCTTTATTTCAGACATGTTTACGGCCAAAATAACGCCCACGTTACATGGAACACAATCGTGTTTATTGTCGACATGACAGCTTTTGTCCAGAGTTTTAACACAACGGAACAATTCAATCTGTCAAACGGGTTTTAAGGTTAAGTCAACATTGGTGTAAACTACTTCTTTAAAGGACCAACATAGTGCAAATGCAGAATGTCGGATTTGTGAAATAAGTCGTTCGTTTTTGGTAACCTTTTGGCTTTGTTGTGTTATGGTGTTGAAATGTTGCAAAGCATAAGGCCGCTATGGCCATAAACAAACTTTTTAAAAGCTAATTAGAAACAAGAATGCACCGTGTGGCGTAGGAAAGCGACACCTTTGCTGCTAAAGATCAACCGCAATAATTCAGTATTATTGCCGAAATTGCATCTCATGACTTTAATTGAAAGTTCAAGAAAGTATAAAAATATAATTTACCATTCTGTAGCTTTAAGTTTGTGTAACTTTAAAGTTAAAATCAAAACTATTATTGAATATTTAAAATTATTTACATAAAATTTTAAGAGTAAAACTATTTGCTTAATTGCTTTCACAATTTGGTTAAAACCAGCAATTATGGGATTTTGTAATGTCCCACGGCAAAACAGCCGTGCGGATTATACCTTAGTGGAGGCCATGTATTTGTTGTTACAATATTAATTAAAAATGTCTTAATTATATTAACAATGTCTTATTATATTAACATTGTTTTATTATTTAACATTGTATTATGATATTAACAATGTCTTAATGGCTTAATATTATTTTAAAATCCCAAAATTCTCTTTTAAAAACACGGTTCTAGAATGATTGTAGATATAATGTGGGATTATAAATTCATTATTTGATTTAAGGAATTCCTTGCTCACATACATAAAGTGCAAGAAATATGAATAAAATTGAGTTTTCACAATTTTTAACATGCCGCCAAGTTTATCTTATTGCAGGATAAACTAAAAGCTATGGACCCCCTTGACCCACTCGTGTTTTAACGAGTCGAAACCTCTCATTAGTTTTAACCTTTGCACGACTTTCAAGCCAATTCTGTTTATGCCTAAATAGGTTTTAACCCACATCACACAGGTTAAAGCGTGTTAAATACCATGGCCACCGCTGGGTCATGTAATGTCAGCAATTGAAGACACTAAAGGAAACACTAGAGACAAATAGTGTTGCCTTGTTTTTGTCTCTAGTGTCTCCAATTCACCCTTTTTTGTGGGGAAACCCCCTGCTGTTGTGCAATCTTGACTAGTATTCTGTGCACGATTATTTGCAATTATTTAAATTGTTGTTAATCTTTAATAAAACGTTAGATCCAACAACAATGGCTTGTAGTCGCGATCGCAAGAAAATATAAAATATCAGTAATGTCAGGAAATAGAGACACTAAATTTAAAATAATTTTAGCTTCAAGCCTCACCTGTTCATGGGAAATGTAGATGGGTTGTTGGTACAGTGTCCAGAGCACGGATTGATAGCACGGTGGTGTGGTGAGCGAGCCGTTGTAACGGAAGTAGCTCCCAGAGGAGGGAAGGAGGGCGTTCAATTCAGGTCCCTGGAGCAGTGGCATTCGGTCTCCTGTTGAATTAAGCAGGAAAAATTGTACGAACAGTGAGAAATTATATGTGATTGGCGACTTGATTGTTTAAAACAAAAATAATTTTGACCCCTGATTTAATAAGAGTGCACACCCCTGCGATATAGTGTAACCATGTTTTATCCATGTTAAAAAACACTGGCAATCGTTTGATTACCTCGAGAATATGTACGGAAAAATTCGTATATGGGTAACCGTCAGATCACCCTACACCCACTGTCGGGTTGTCCTGGTTATTACAGCATGATGTGTATGATTGAGACATAAGTTACCAAGCAGTTTCGAGTCTGCGACCTTAAGGCTGAAAAGCCACACACTAACTCTTGTACACAAGCTCACAATCTTTCAGTGGCATTTTAACTCCAATCAATGGGTATATTAGGACACCTCATGCCAACATTATAGTTGCTAAAGCTACCTTTGTGTAATTCTCATCTAGGGCATAATACACAATGCATTAGGGCTGTACATCAGCAAGTAGTCACTGTGAAAAGTATTTAACTTTTACCGTTGTACAATACTTTATGCAAGGGTTGCGCAACTTCTTTAGTCAGCGGCCCAGATGTGGGAAAATGAAGTTCTTGGTGGGCCAGATTATTACATGAATAGTATTCAATATCCTAATTACAGGGTATGGTTAGATACAGTCTGCGGGACGGTCAAAATCTTTTTATGGGCCGTATGTTGCCCATGCCTGCTTTATGCCACGATTCGACACAAGGCAATGTTTAACTAAACAGATTATTCAGTTGAGCCCCATTTTTATAATGACAAAGCAATTGTCGCAGAACTTTGTCGATTTTTTTATTAGTTTGGTCGTAAGGTGTAAGCACAATGCTTAAATGTGGTTGACTTTGTAAGATCCATTTGACTACTGGGTAAATGCAGCATAAAGTTGCTGTTTAGAGACTAAAGACACCTTTAAACAAAGAGTGGTGTATAACACATGCAAAAAACACGTAAACATAATAAAATAAACTCATTTTACACAAAATACCAAAAAATAAGTGAACAAAATAAACTTATTTTACACAAAATACCTAAAAATAAGTGAACAAAATAAACTTATTTTACACAAAATATCTAAATATAACAGAACAAATAAACTCATTTTACACAAAATACCTCAGCAAAACTGAACCAAAAAAAATTCAGTTTTACACATTTACAAAAAGTTTAATAAAAAATCGAAAATCTGCATCAAATCTGACCGTTGTATTTGCAGGTGTCAATCACATCCAGCAATTTCTGCATCTGTTCATTGTGGCCGCTAGCTGTGGCTTTGATAAGCACCCCAATAACAGCAAGGCCATTGGGATCAGATTTTACATCTTCAAGTGATGTGTAGCCTTCCTTTATATGTACGATGTGCATCTGTGGGTATGGTAGTTTAGTTTGAATCAGTGAAACGATAAAACATAATCATGTTCGCTATTGGAGCTGTCTATAAAGGCAATATGGACAAGCTTTGAGCTATGTTTCTGGGCCACACATAATACAGAATTATCACAACATTAGAATATTATTTCCAATTTTTTGACTTTAAATAGCTTACTTTACCTATGTTCTAAATTATCACTCAATCAGAAATATAATAGATGTTGAAGTAAGGACTTATAAGCTAATAAATTGATGTGTTAATATAAAACTATTGCAATATTCAATAATGTAAAACACACTTTAAGACGTTCATTAACCAGATGATGAGCACAAGGTAATTTAATGATTAACAGCGGTATAATACCCATTACTTTAATTCAATCCTTGGACTGAATGATTTGGTTGTGCATGTGTTTCATTGTGACCAATTTGGGTTAACTGGTTAGATTCGAATGGGTTACTAAAGTTTTATAAATGTGTAAGAGAAAGTGTAGGAGCATTCTGCAAAGGCAATCATCAGATTAACTCATGCCTTGTCAAAGCTCTTGCAGTGTGTTGTATATCATCACATGTGGTTTTGTAAAGTTAAAGCAAGATAACTTTTATCCAGACGCCGCCCAGACCACAAACCAACCCATGGCTAGACACACGCCAAAGAATTTGCTAGAAAAATATAAGAAACAATAGAAGATAATCCACTTGGGTGACAGCAGTCTATAGTATGTGGTACACAAAAGCAACACCGTGACGGAAGCCATTAATTTGATGAACAAAAATTCTTACCATCATAAATCAATAATAAAAGCAACCACAGAATAATTTGTGTTGGTTTATTTTTGACACATCAAGATATGCCTGTATTTGTAAATTACTGATACAACACAAAAATGGGGTAATATTAGAGAAACGTCTGGATAGTGATTGGGAAAGGGAAAAGATATCTACCTCGATGACAGTTTAAATTATATTGTTCGACAATTACATCAAACTGGATTAGGATGGAATATCCGACAGATTAGTTTAGTGGTTTAGTGTGTCGCCTTTTAGCCTTAGAGTGGCAGGTTTAAAAATGGTCGCTTGCTAGTCGGTTGTGTCCTGAAGCAAGGCACTTAACAGACATTGCCTGAACCCAGCGTATTAATGGGTTCTACTAAATTAAAGGAATGTGTCTATCATACACAACACACTGCCGACGGTTGGCGCGAGGTGATCTGACGATTGCTTGTGTGTTAACCCCCTTGGTTTTCCCACTTATGGGCATAAACATGAATATCCTATACCAATATTCAAGGTTTATGAAAAAAATGACGGTTAGTTCTCATAGGGGTAAATATCAGATCACAGCTCACACACCATTGAGTTAATGGATCTATTGTCATGTGGTGAAAACTACATTCCTACAGTTTTGGTAAAATGTGGTGAAAAAACATTCCTACAGTTTTGGTAAAACCCAATAATTCAATGGGCTCAGGCGATGTTCGTCAAGTTCCTTGCCCAAATATACGGCCTTCTATAGTTTTGATCCTACAATCTTTCGGTTACTCTGAGTACACCAGTGCTAATTGAGCTAATAAAACTGACAAAAACAAAAAGTAATTACAATTACATTTAAGGCAAATCTGTATTTGTGTATGGTTCATTGGCATACTTCTTATAACATATGGCTACGTATTTATACTCAATTGCCCTTTTCAAACAAAAAAGCGGAACATAATAAAATCAAAATAAATAATGGATACAGACTATGGAGCTTGTTTAAAGCAACATTTTGTGTAAGGTAAGTAGGCCTATTTAACTAAAGGTTAATAGGACAAACATTGTGTACACTCATTTAAGGTAAATCTATAATATAATGCCATACCCACTTCTAAGGTTAGTATAATATAGTGATCCAGGTGCACTGTAATTTATTAACAAAAATGCCATTTGACATTTATGATCAATTTAATCAACACTTTGTGTGATATTTTCATGTAATTTCTGTTTAACTTGAATTACAATCTACACCACACAGAAATCTTTTAGGTTCTGGGGTATTGACCACTTCCACAAAAATTCCTAAAAATTTGGGTTCCTACATACAAGACCACTTGCCGTGCTTTATAAATATTTGGTTCATTATTAACATGTGCGAAATTTACGGGCTTTGTACACAATTCCCTGCTTATGAGCCGGAAATATATTAAACAAACACGCCGGTGGTAACTCATTAAAGGCGTGTTTACCCAAGTTATCTTAGCAAACAAAGTCTCAAGTTCTAACGGAACGCGCTTTCACATTAGGTGGGAAGACTTAAAAACAACAATTTTAAAATTTTAACGACAATTTTAATTTAAAAAACAACAATTTTAAGTTTTTAACGACAATTTTAATTTAAAAATCGACAATTTTATTTTTCAAAAACTTTAATTTATTACAAATATAAATTATTTCACATATTATTTATTAGTTCTGAACCATAATACTAATTATTTCATTTTCAGTTAAAATGACACAAATTAAAGTTTGTCATTTATTCTTTACAAAAAAATGTTAGTTTTGGTACAGTACTGGTTCCAAATATTTATAAAATAGTTTTCATATATATAATGACAGGTTCTTTTATATCAGTTAAATATTCCTTGTAAATATATTACATTGATTGCACCGAAAGGAAAGAGCATTTGTGGATTTTATAATAAAACAAATTTTTATTGATCTGTGGACAAAATACCCCGCGGTGGTGGTTTATTTGTCCGTCCGGTCAATCTGGTGGTTTAGTGCGGTGCCTTTCAACCGAAAGGTTGCAGGTACAAAACTGGTCGCTAGCTAGTCGGTTGTGACCTTGGGCAAGGCACTTTACAAGCATTGCCTGAACCCAGCGGATTAATCAATAATACACAACACACTGCAATAGCTCTGGTAACCCGACGGTGGGCGAGAGGTGATCTGACGATTGCTCGTGTGTTAACCCCCTTGGTTTTCCCATTCACAGGGATAAACATGAATATTCTATCTTATCCTACTAATAATGTCTCGTAATCCATATATTTAGTTAGGTGGTCTGTAAATTGTCATATCTTGACCAAATATCTTTACCTCAGCATCAGAATAACCCCCATCAACTGAATGTTCCGAGCCCCCATTATCTGCATTGCTTTCCAGCGTCCAGTGAAAATGGAGTTGAAGTCCTGTGTATGAGCTGCCCTTGTTCACCATGGAAAATGTTTTACCCGCAGGAAAGTTAAGCTGCACTGAAAAGGTGAGGCAAAATTTTATTACGAATTAAAAAAAGGAATAATATACATGATGAATACATTGTGCTTTGATTGCCCAACAAGCATGTGAATGACCCATGATTTATACAGTTTTTTACGAAATAAAGAATTATATACGTGAAGAAAGGATTTTCTTATATATATCGAAATAAAAGACCATTAGGAAAACCTCTCTTCTATAAATAGAACAGAAGCAAACAACAACATTTGAGCTGTTCAGCAGTATTTACTGTCAGTTTGCCAATCGCTGTATATTTAGGTCAACCACTTATCTACGCTTGATTTCCCACAAACAATGCATGGCTGTCCCTCAAATCAACACAACCGGAGAATTATAACTTGAAGCACCGACCTGTGTGGCCGTTGTTAAGCATTTCCCCTCCACTTAGGGTCTGGTTGTAGCCTTCCAGCACAAGTTGGGATAATTGCTCATCTGGTAAAACTGACTTTGTTTCAATATTAATCGGCGATTGCTTGGTATTTCCACATACCGGGGCAAACTCTTCCCAGAATGTGGGGCCTGTGAAATCGATTAAGTGAATGCATAAACAAATTAGTTAAGTTTAGTTTATTCATTTTTTGTCCCAATTTTTAATAATGGCAAACGAATGTAATCACGACACAGGAACGGGAAAAGACGGCTAAACGGACAGTCGTTAAAACACGTCATTAAAAAAGGATATAATTTAATAAATATAGTGGACGCGGCCGCCAAACCTAGGTGAAAGAACAATATTAAGCAATCAAAATTTAAGTAATATGTAGGAAAATTGTAATAATGAGAAAAAACTGTAAAAATTCTAAACTAACATGACTGTTTTAACCTGATTGGTAATAAAATGTATAGCAAATAGAATTCCTGTGGCAGGATTTTCTAGCTAATTAACACCACATAATGCCTAATGCTGTACACATGTAACACTTTACCAAGTGCCTCATCAGGACTGCAATTCGGAAATTCTTAATTTTGATAAGTCACCCCTGCTATTGTCACTACTACTATGTTGTTATACAAATGGCACGATTTATCTGGTTTTAAACCAAATGTAATTAAGCTTGATGGTTAAAACAGTGAATAATCTTTGGTATTTTGACTGCATAAAACAACTGTGGAGCTGTGGCCATTATCCACTAAATAAACATTATTCCAGGCAAGTGTATATAGTGGTTTGGTGACATCAATGGTTAATATAAATTATCTTTGAGGTGGAAAAAGTATTTATAACATTTTAATTTAAAATGCAAAAAATTGAAATGCAAAAATAAGTTAAAAAGCTAATTAATTTAAAACTAAATTAAACATAAGTCTTTCTAACCTTGATTCCCAGTATATTTTAATTTAAAATGCAAAAGTAAGTTAAAAAGCTAAACTAAATTAAACATAAGCCTTACTAGTTACTAACCATGATTCCCAGTATATTGCCAGTTACTTGAGGAGCATCCTACAAAACAAAGAAAGTTGTAGGGTATAATTGAAATTCTAAAGCTATAGGGGTGGGCAATTACTGTTTTGGATGGGTCAGTTACAGATAATAAACTAGGTAACTGGGTCATAGGTACAAAACTCAATATGAAACGATGAATATTCATACAAGTTTTATACACATCGAAATAGACATAACTTATCTGATAGAGTAACCAAGGAGCCTTATTTATGCATGCATATAACGTACATTAAAAATAGAACAAAACATATAGCGTACATTAAAAATGGAACAAAACACATATTGTACATCATTCATAGAATAGAATATATATCGTACATTATTATTCGAATAGAATATATATCGTACATTAATAATGGAATAGAACATATAGGGTATTAAAAATGGAATATTATAAAAATAGTGGTTAATAACACGTGGTTAGGAATCTCGAGTGTATTAGTGAAATTACTGTAGCAACAAAAGGGGTCTATAAACCTTCGTGATGGATCCACTGGCCGTAATTTGCCCATCCCTAGTTATATTAATGTTTTAGTTTATTAATGTTACCATGGATATGAAAACAGTAAAAACATAGTGAGCAAAAAAGAAGTTTTATTAATTTTATTACCAATGTTATACTTTAAAATAAAGCAGATATTGTAGTTATTTAAAATCACTTGGCAATTTACAATCAAAATAGCAATTGAAATTCAACATAAATACAACAATATTTATTCACCACAAATGATGCCCTCCAGTAGTAGGAAAACAGAGATGATGTGTTTTGATGTGCACAGCATGTTTAAAGGCACTGCAGATTGCCCTGTGTTTATTTGGTATCACAACACAGCATGTAACCTAACACTGTGAGATTAAGTTTCAGACACTTAAGTGTGAGCACTGGTTAGGATAGGATCGGCACTTTTGTCCCTCGGGATGGGAAAATGTATGGCATTGTCAGATTTCCATATGCGCAAAGCCCAAGGTTAATGAAGCAGTTGCATTTTGTTAATCAAAATTTGGATATTGCTTTGTGTTTTGTTTAAAACCGCCAATCGAATCTACTGTCATGTTGCACTCAATGTTTTTTTTGTACATTAAATCTCAATAGATTTACGCGAAGGCCATTTCAGTGCCTGCTTATCACACACCCTTATAACTTTAACATGACACTTATTGAGCAAATCAAATCTTCGAAATCCTTTGTGTAACAATAAATAGAGAAAAAAATTATGTAACAAAAAATAGAGAAAAAAATTATGTAACAATAAATAGAGAAAAAAATTATGTAACAATAAATAGAGTTTTAATTATGTGATGGTTTGTTCTAATAATTATGTATTAACTTCATTCAAAACAATTTCAGTTTTCCAAACAGATTTTAAAGGTTAAACGGACACCACTATTTAACCTCTTTTTACATACAAACACCCTTGAAATAAAAATATTTAATATGCAACTTCAAAAATTTTAAAACAACCAAAACATCGTTAAATGAACCGTTTGGTTCTAAAATCTCAAGCATTATAAATACTATTTAGCTTATATTTATTTCTATTTAGCGTATAAACAAAAACTTATCTAACAAATTGTATTGTTGAATTCTTTACAATTATTCAGCTCTTGTATGGTAGTTATCTGGGATAATAAACTAAACTACACGACTATGGAAACACCAAGTTTGAAATAACAGATAAAAATGACACCACTAAGAAGACTTAGACAATTAGATAATTCTAATTGTCTAAATAGACTAATTAGACTAATTAAAGCCAAATGCTGGTAATCTACTTTTTTAGTTTACTTTAGTTTATTTTTTGTTTCCACGATGAAAACATGAACCAGGACTATTGATAAAAGTTTGGAAAACGGAAAAAACGGCAAAACGACAGTCGTTAGAACATGTCTAAAAAAGGAATAAATTATTAAAATTTAGTATAATTAGAAGTGGCCGCTAAACCCAATCTGAATTTGTGAAATATTTCTGTGGTAATTTTAATTCTAATCTAATTTCTGGTTTTCCTAAAAATGCTACTTTGTCCAACAGCATTTTTTTAGCAATTTATACAAATATATTCTTTGTGCAGGGAAAATGAGTTGGAATCGAATGCAGTGGTACCAAATAGTGCAAAACAAGCCGATCTTGGTTCACAGACATTTGCCATTCTTATGATTATGAGAATGAACTTTGATTAGATATGAACTAAACTTGATTTTTATTAATTTTCTTTCTAATTTGGAATTTAAATCAATTCCAAAATTTGTGTTAACTCAGTAATTCTATTTCTAATCTAATTTGGAAAAGCTGAAAAATTTCTGGTTGTTCAAGGAACAGAGAAGTGTATACGACGACACATCATAAAATAATTGCTATTGACTGGAACCTACAATCCCATGTGGTAATCACGGTCATTCGGCATGTCAAATATATTACAAGGTCATTCGGTGTGTCAACAATGAACTACGGCAATCGCTTGGATTGTTGACAATGCTGGATTCACACACACTTTAAAAAACCGCACCATTTCATTTGATGTTTAACTTCTTTAATTTTATTGCACAAGTTTAGCCTGTTTCACTCAAAAGGATTTTCATATAGGAATGCAGTTTTGAAAATATCAAATTCCATACTACCAGAAATGGAACAGAGTAACATTCTAAAACATCTCAATATAAAAATTACCACTGTCTTATTGGGCTTTTAGTACAAATCTTTCCAAATGCACTCTAGTGACATTTCATCATTTTTGTCATTTAGAAAACCATTATTATTATTCTTGATTGCTACATACTCATTAGTTACTTGTTGCGATTAAAATTGCTTGCAGTTTAAGAACCAAGTGAACTGTTAGTTGTTTATCTTTGTTTTGGCTTCACTATTATATCAGAATTGTTTTTAAGATTGGTTTACACGCTAGTTTGAAAGCAAGCAATGCCCAGATAACATACATAATTAAAGATTTTGCATTACTATAAAATCACTGAATTTTTAGTTCTACAGTGGTTAGAGCAGCTGATACTTAAGTGTAAATTGCTAACCTATATTAGGTCTAATACAAAACAATGAGGCATTGAAACGACCATATTTTTAACAAGTCTGCCCCAATTCCCTTATTCATTATACTTAAAATATAAATTTTAACAGCAAATATTAGTATAAAGAAAATTTACTAATATCAGTGTTTAAACGAATACACAAATATAATATTGAATTTAAAAAAAAATTATAACATAGATTAAACCAACATATTAACATTTTTTCAAACAATGAAATATGGTATTTTAACTAAAATATGTGCATGTGTCACTGTATAGTTCTTTAAGGTTCTATCGCCATACTTCACGTATTGGTCCTACTACAGAGTTAACATACGCACATACCGGTGCTTTGACCTTTAATATTCTTATTACTGGTACTGATCTAGTCTGTATGGCAAAAACTTCGTTTTATAAAAATATAGAAAAGTTATTTTTTAATCACAACTGGGTTAATACTCCGACAGTCAAATCCGAGGTACACGATACCAAGACTCACTCTGGGTACATAGAACCGAGCATAGATTTGCCGGTCAAACTTTTTACTGTTTTTTAGTTCCTTCTCTCCTGTTATAAAAAACAGTCCGAGTCAAATACGGTGTTTTTGTAATGGGGCATCCCCTTCTTCGATACCTCGCTGTTCTAATAATTTCGGTGAAAAAAGAGATCTTTAATCAGCACCGATTCGCATACAGTATTCAATTCTTCGATACCTCGCTGTTCTAATAATTTCGGTGAAAAAAAGAGATCTTTAATCAGCACCGATTCGCATACAGTATTCAATTAAAAAATAAGGTAACATTAGGCCCCGTATATAAAAGTTGTCTGAAAAATTAAAAGATTGATGATGAGTCAACTAGAAAAGAAAGATACAGTTTTATATAATATAACTTAGTGGTGAAAGTGTCCCAATTTCCACTATTTTATACTAAGATCATAAAAGGCTTTATTCGGTGATGAGTCGGCTGCATTATTCGATGTAAAAACAGCCCCTTGAACCCGACGCTGAGGAACAGTTATATAACCACTTCATCGAACTTTGGGTATCTATAAAAAGGAATACCAGTGCTTCATTTCGGTAATAAACATGAGTATTCGATCATACGCTCGAGGTAACAATATCAACTAAATTTATTTTAATTAAAGAGCGGAGTACGGTCGTATGGCCGAATGGTTAGCGCAACCGATACATATACCTACATATACAAAAACGCTCCAAGTGATGAGCCTATCCTGGGTTCAAAACTTGTCTCAATAAAAATTTAAGGATCAGTTGTACAGACGTGTGGCCGAATGGTTAAAGCGATCCATACATATAAATATTTAAATACAAAGATCGGTTTTGGTTATGAGCACATCAGATTGGAAACAAGCCCCTCCTCCCTCCTTCCAAAAAGTTGAGGTTGTTTTGCACAACCGGTACCTACAACCGACACGCATATAAAACACATAACATAAAATTTCTTTCTGGGGGTAAAACATTATCCATAGTTAATGACATTAATTTGTTCATGTACGGTCACATATTCTACAGTGGGTCAACATTAATAATTGTCTGCGGTATGGTTATTTATATAGTCATCGTTGCTATTATGGCCTACAAGAAATATTTATAAATCTGCTGAAGAACACTCTGACATCAAAACTACTAATATAAAACGTTTATGACGTCACTGAATTATGATTGTGAAAGCGTCATACTTAGTTTAAGATAGACGGTTGTTATAGTGCTATGATTGGGGTCTCTTTATCGCTTAATCTCGGCGATTGATCTTACCCAAATACTACCAACATTATCATTGCCTCGATTTAGACATCAGGACACTGTTTAGTTAACGAGCAAGATATTTCGTAGTTTGTCATCATACAAATTTCATGCATGCGTGTTTGTAAAGATAACGCAATAACAAACATAAACCATTGTAAGACGAGTGGTGTGATGGCCTGAGGCCACTTGGCGCTTTGCTTTGGAGGTGACTTACAATTATCCGCACTGAATCGAAGAAACAAAAGCCGCACCTTGTCCGTGGTCACTCTCAGAACTTTTGTTGAAACAAGACGACGAGTTTGGATTGAACAAGTGTCTTGAAAGGCTCACGCCATTTATCTCTGTAGAGAAACATGTGCGACACAAATAAGCGAAGTAATAAGATGCCAGATTACAAGTTTATATAAGCATACACTGGAATAAAAAAGTCAGCAAAATGGGAAATTTGAATGACTATTTTCAGCTATCAGCGTTCCTGTCTACAGTTTAGCTAGCCCTCCCTGTAAGAAGCAATGTACCATATTGTTGGGTAAAAGCAATATTTAACTGTCGCACGCCGGACACATTAGAAACCTAACTAGTTTATTTGTAGTTTGTGTTACGTCAATAAATATAACATAGTCGTCATTCACCATCAAAGAAGGAAGGAAAACGTCTAAACTAAACTAGGATTAAAATACGTCAATACAAAACCACACGACGTTGTATCAACAAGACATTGTCGTTAAACGAGTAAATGAATTTGATCAATATTTACGAAAAACAGAAAATTATTATTTTTTTCGCTATGCTAACTTAATTTTATTCCATCCTTGTATTACAATCTTAACGACCCCTTTAATTCACGTGGTATATTAAAATATAGCGGGAAGTGGTTAGCACGAAATATTCAACTTAAATTTTTGAGTTAATAGAGCTACGCAGTTTTAAGTGTTTAACTGATAAAGGCTTTATTTAAAAGACAACTATACAAAAATAAGAGTATAACGAAACCCACTTAAACGGCCAGGTAAACAAGTACCCAGATGGGTCCCAAAAGTATTTTTTTTATTTATCTTGGGCTTGTTGTAATTTCAGAATTGTTATGAACCAAGGATTGTACTTATAAAGATATCCGTTATACATGGAACTTTTAAACGACCTTTTAACCCACTAATAGTCCATATTGATTTAGAATTCTAACTAAGCCAACAGGATCACTAAAACATTTTTATGTAGAAATCAGTATATGCATCGTTCGTGTTAAACATTTAACCACTCATGTCAGGAGTTTCAGTTTAGGTGGTCAGTGTACTAGGCAGCCATAATCTCATTTGTAAATAAGCCTTGTATTAAATGTATCAATGTAAAGTCTAGCAGAGTCTTGAAACCTATGGGTCTCCAGTCTATGCAGTCAGCCCAACTTTTACAGGCTTCAGTTGTGAAAGTACTGGCAGGGTTGTATTTCATTATGTTATTTGAAACTGCTAACAAGTGGTGATTTTTTGTTTTTAACTTATACTACATCATTAAAGCACGTAACCACATGCATATCTTTAACGTAGTGGGCACATGAACTACAGTGACAAATATGGGATTTATTCGACTGCTTTGACACAAACACCCCACATGGATTACGGCCAAGGCCGAGACATATTCTTTCCAGGTTAGTAACATATCAATAAGTTATATATTTTTAAATAATTGTAAAAGTAATACAATTAACAGCCAGGCTATTTGCATATTGTTGTGGATAACTGATTCGCACAAACGTCTAAAGATTATCAGAAGGCAATTATGACCAATTGCGAAATAATATGTTGTTTTTCGACAAATCATATTGTATAGCTGCGTACAGGAAGATAAGAATAAAAAATAAATTAAAAAAAGTTGTAAACATTTTAATGCGATATAACTTAAAACCCCTTAAACCAACAAATTCGTTACGCCCCAATTCGACAACAAAGTTAAGCTATAAACTATCATTTATTCGTTAAAATCTCATTACAAGCCCAGGCCAAGTTGAATTGCGAATGGTCTACCAGCCATTACTTTCTAGTTGGTAAAGATAAGATTTCTATGCTCATAGAGTTATAAAAAAAACTCCATAATTTACACATCTTTTTAAAACTCCCACTTTATTTGTAATGCTTATTACTAAAGATTTAGAAGGTATAAATTCCGCCGAACGGAAATTCCTTGCTTGTATATGACGTCACAACCACCTAGCAGACGACATTCAAGTGTTTTTCCCCTAATGTTAACTCATGGAAATGCCGAGATAACTATCTCCTGTATTAAAGTATAGTCCCGAACGTGACCCCGGCCAGGTTGCGAATATCGCGTGACATACTGGCCCGCGAACTTGAAAGTGTTGCCCAGCCTCACTTCACAACCTGTCTGCCCCACTTTACATTGCGGAAGCGAAATTTTACGGGTAACACTAAATCGGACGAAGCAAATCTTTTAATTGCAGTCACTGCTTTGCGGTCGAAGCAACCTATGGAAATTATAATGACGCGTTTTCCGCAGCTATTATGCCGGACGGGGATTTTGGTTTAATCCTTTTCAATTATTATCACCGTGAAAAACATTTTTTGGACATTTTAATTGGTTAGTACAGCGATTTCTGTCAAATGCACGTAAACAAACCTTTAGAGTATTTGCTTGTTCACTATTTTATTATACGAAAAACAGTTTTGTGTAAAAAAGCTTCTGTAAAGGCAAACTATGCATTATGACTCTGATTTTATCGATCTTTTTTTTAAAGGAAACCCAACATATATGATTAATCTTATGAAACGAGAGGCAGGTTTGATTATCTTTCGTTTACCATACAAGGTGTGCATATTCCACACAACAATATCTTATCTTGTTCCGCGGGATAAAGCTAATATGAGTCAGTCAGTTTCGTTCCTCACTTTCTTCTTATTGTAGAAGATTTATTATGCTGCCACATTTAAGTCTGTTTTATTTATAAGCGAGAGTAACAACGCAATTTTATTGTTTGTCGTTGTTAATACAGATTATTAAACCGCTGTCAATAAACATGACCTTATTTAAATTTATAATTCTCGCGGTTTAAGTATATGTGGTGAGTTTAATTCGCATGGTATTTTCAAATATTTTCGCTTTCCCACAACAAGTATATGTAGTCAACAATAATCAAAGAAACTAAGGCAAAGGGCACAATTATATATGTATTAAAAAAAACAATCATAAACGTATTAAAACATAGCAACTAAAACACAAAACCGGACATAATAGTTAAGCACAGTAGTTTCCAGGGTCTCTTTTCTAATTCTTAATTGTGCTGCAAGATGTTACAACACAATATGCTGTTTGAATTCCGCCTGTCAATAAAATCAAAGTTTAGTGCAACAATCATATTGTTTTTTTTTAAATTGGACTATTTTAACATAAATAAAGATTGTTTTTTTGCTGTATGACTAAACAGGCCGCAAGTAATTCTGGTGTATAAGAATAAATAACTGTTTCGTCACAAGTGCGCCCATTGTTAAATTGTGTGCATAAACATGTAGGCACACCGATACAATCTCGCCGGTTTATTGGGCTAAAGATAATTTTTTCTCGTTGGTGGATTGCGTAAGCTAAAAAAGGTCAAGGAAATATTTAATGTGCTATAGCTGGGTTGGGCAACTTCTCTATTCGGCGGGACAGATGTGGGAAAATAAAGTTCTTGGTGGGCCGGATTATTACATGATTAGTATTTAATATCTTAACAGGGTATGGTTAGATACAGTCTGTAGGTCGGTCGAAATTCCTTCGCGGGCCGTATGTTGCCCTTACCTGCGCTACAGTTTTTAAACTACTTTTGTATTGTAATACAAAGCGAATACGTTTAACAAGAATTGGCGATCGTATAAAAAAGGACTAGCCCGGAATAAGTGAGAATGCAACCAGCTGGGTTCGCATGTTGTTCTTGCTAATCTGGCTGCGTCTGCTAACAATAGATAAACCACATACTCTTTACATCAGTAGTTTTCAATCTTTTTGACCTCGTAGCGTACCAGAGACCAATTAAGAAACGAAAGGGCGCCCCTTGCATTGGAAGTCAAAACAATATGCTAAATACTCAAAACATTACAATGAAAAAAACAAACTAGACACTAACCATTTAGTAGTTTATGATGAATGCACCTTCTGTCGTAAATTTACGAAATGCAAGTGTGGCGCACCTATAGCTTATCCTTGCGGCTCACCATTTGAGAAACACTGCTCTACAAAGACGTGAAACAAAAAGGAGATAGAAGGGAGTGTTTTGGTTAAACCTATGGTTAAACCGTGTTTTTTTAACTTTGCTGTGCTAAAATCTTCGCAAGGTGTGCTTTTATATACTGTTTGTTAAACCGTTTGATGCCACCATTCCTTTATATGTTGTTTCGGGGAAAATAATTCTAAAATAAAAATGGCGTAAGCGGTCGATGTCTCGATTTAAATCACATCCGTTGGTGGGCGCTGAAGAGTTATTTCATGTCGCCAGAAACGTCAGAAAATCTACAACGTAAACTAAATGATTTACAAAGCGAAACATACTAAACTGTAGTTTTGGAGATAACATAAAAGGTATGTGTTGGTATACCGCATAGCAGGTTTCTAAAGAATATAACCCAAGGCTTAAAAGGGTGGCAAAAGGCCAAAATTGGCGCGTACTACTCCAAGACTGTATGTTGTACCTCCTTGCAAAACCGAATCGTCTGCCAATAATGAAAACTAACTTAAAGTTAGTTAGCCCCAAATCGTATATATTTGGGTTTACACTTGGTAACTGGATTTTCCTCTAAAATTGAAAATGTCTTCCAGCAATATACATTGGACCAAAGCAGATAAACTACGATGGAAAACTACAAACTATTTTCAATGTTAGGCTACTGCAGTACACGTCTGTTCGTTAATATGTGACATTTTACAATCTTGATACACTGCATACAATAGTGAACACATGCTTGTATGCATACGCCACAATAAAATGACGGTTGAAAAGTACAGCATCATTTGAACACCACCTCTAATATACCGCCACTGTAGGGAAAGTGTTAAATAGAGTGCGGTGACGCTGATGCA
The DNA here is from genome assembly GCA_000149265.1 of Ciona savignyi. Lineage (NCBI taxonomy): Eukaryota > Metazoa > Chordata > Ascidiacea > Phlebobranchia > Cionidae > Ciona > Ciona savignyi. The sequence goes on from CH003284.1 coordinate 420,363, forward strand.
AATAGAGGTGTTACGGTAACTGAATTATGGTTTACATTCGGATACCGTACTAGTATTATTTCGCCAACCAAATGATTGGGGCGTATTATTCATTAGCATAAATCGAGAAAACCAAATTTGAATTTACCAATCTTATATTTATTTATGGTCGTATAAGCCACAGTTTAGTGGTTGATCTTAATGTTCTATTCACGTTTACCCTTGCGACTAATTATCCTTTAGTTATGTTACTGTGCGGTTAATGACTGTATTTGGTCAACTTAATCGCGTTGTTTTTACACAATGAGTGAAATTACATTTCCCAACGGATGACTAACCCGGCAATAATGGCAAACATTGCACCGCCGAACGTTGAATATATCACAATCTGGGCTCTTATATGGCTATTGAGTATTTCGGTGGTCAACCTTTTGAACATGTCATATAGATTTTTTTTAACCGAGCTTAGTTTCGAACCCATTTTGGACTCGTCACTAGGACCGTTTTTTTTGCATAGAATTGGTATATATCTATATCTGTATCTGTCGCGTTAACCATTCGGCCACACAACCGTACCGTCATATACGATAATTAGTCACAGCGTTCTTCCAATACAAACTGCATGGCCATCTACAATCTGAAGAAGTGTTCTTGTGACTGTCATACCTAAATAATTCCAGACACTTAACAAATAATCAGTATTTGAAATTACAAAATAAAAACAGCGGTCTGATTTTCTGACTGAGGATATTAGTAGTTTTGATGCGTTTGCCATCGATACCTGCAATTATTGCTTACTGTAGACATGACATTAATGACTTGGTAAATATAGTGTGATTTACCTCTTTATACACAGACCGGCCGTTTCTCTCGTTTGTTTATATACATTATATAGCTAGCTTACACGTGTATTAAACAATTTTATGAAGATTAGTCTATACAAAAAGTGTACGGAAAATGGTTTATAAACGACGTCATAATTGTATGTTCGGTTGTCTTATTGGTATTGGGAAACAATTTTGGAAGTATGGGACTCGGGTTAAATATATCACCGATCGTACTAACACACTGTTTGTGTCAATAATATAATTATTTGCATTTAGTGACCACCACTGTCTGTGTGTGTCCGTATGTGGCGTAGGTGCGTGAACAAAATATGGTCGCCTGGACACGAAATCAGAAAGTTAATGCTAAAAATCATCCGTACATCTATATTTTTTGAATCTTAAAATGTACTGTTTTAAGGTTTAAGTCGGAAGATGTTTAGCAAATTCAGATTTGGGCTGCGTTAAAAAAATTGCCGGTTTAGAGCATCAGACAGCCTACACTTATCCTATAAAAACTGCCTTTATGTTGTTATTTTTTATTTGACCGGGTTTTTTTATCAGGGGTTTGAAACTATAACCCGTTCATCACTTGAAGCGTTTTGTATAGTTCGGTATGTATCGGTCGCGCTAACCATTCGGCCACACGACCGCACCAGGGCATTGCCTTGACCTAGTACATTGATTAACGTGTTGTTAAGCCCTGTGATGGCCAGTTTATCGTTGCAAACAGCGTGTATCGTACCCTTAACCTTTCGTTTGATAGACGTTTCCTTTTCATTTGTTTTATATATAAATGTACGCGTGGATATTTTAATCATTACGTTACCAGGTACTGGGTCTACAAGAACTTGATTTGTGTGTTTAAAAGTCGCCGATCAAGTTGTTATATTTAATTCCGTACATGATTTGTTTGATCTAGCCTAACTACGGCCCACTGGAAATAATGTAGGCGTTTTGGGTTGGTATTAGCGGGCCGAAGTAACACATGGAAATTCACAGGCTTCACATCATTGTTATTTTGCGCCTTCTGTATACTCAGGAGAAAATGGTTTCCGCCTTCGCAGGAACACAACTGCCGGAAGGTCGATTTAAAATTAGTCGCCATAAGAACGGTTGCATGCTTCGGGAATTTCCTGGTTTAGTTTTGTGCCTACGAAAGCACTGGAAATTTCATGAAACGCTAAGTTAAAATAAAGAAAACTTGAAACACGAAGTTTTCTTGAAACACAGAGTCAAAAAAATACGTGGTTTTAATTACTTAGATACGGTTGATAACAAAAATAAGAGACATTCCAGTCTTTTGTTTGTTTTACTTACACACCGAAATCATAAAAAAAATGTATTTTTTAGATGGGGGTTTATAACTTTGTATTATAAAATTTGGTTATACGACGTTTGCAGGATTCTCTATAACGATTTGTATAAACTATTAAAAAAGTTCACACTTTCCGTAAATTGACGCCACTAATTCGGCATGACCATATATACCAATGCATAATGCTGCACTTGCCACAGTTGTGCTAGCCGAAACTTTTGGTGCCAGGCAGAACCAACCTAGCCCCGTGCTCGACGGTGATATCGTGCTTAAGCTTACTAAACAAATCGCTCCCTAAATATTTCAATTTAAACAAAAAAATCTTATGTTTTCGCCAATCTATTATAACCAGTCATTTTGGACAGTACGCGAATTTACATAAGTTAAGGTATATTTGGCTGAATATTTAATATCAATTCAAAAAATAGCGTGTCTAAAAATACAGTTTTCGTATTATGCCTTAAGCTAGGCGCCAGTAAACAACTCTGATATGATTAGACACCGTGTACTATTTATAGCAATATCTTTACCGAACTGCGTAAGAATGCATAAGTGTGACGTATAATTGTGACGTATACCCATTGATGCTGATGTAAGAATGACGTATAAGCCTCGCGATTGTATCGTTATGTCATAATCCAAATACAGCATAAGGTGGCACGATCATGAGCCTACTGTTTGTTTAATGCAGACCCATCCATATAGCATGCGCCATTCAGAACCAAGTCCCTATTATTTGATATACACCCAAACATAATACTCAACCATCATTATAATTGTACAGTTGTAGGTCCGGTACAGGTGTACCCTAATTTTCACCAGGATTTAATTTACCTAGAAATTTCGCTTCATTACAGCCCATTAAGAGAAGGCGTGGGCGCAAAATTTGAACCAAGTGGTTTAATTTATCGGAAGTCATTCAAGGTTATTAAACAAGGGAGGCAACGAAATTTGATTTAGGCCGCGCGTTGTGTCTTTTCGATTTTGGTTTAGCATCCAAAGACCTAAACTTTTGAGCATAAAGTTTGCTGATTCGATAGCTTATCGTGCATTTTTCTACGCATTATTTACCTACTTCTTCTCAAGGAAAAATGTGTCAAAACAGTTCGTATTACTCACCTTATGACGTCATAAACGGTCATCCACTACCGGAGGCTATGGCGTTGCGCTTCGTGTCAGGATCTTTCGAACGCGAAATTGGAGCTAAATTTATTTCGAAAATACAACTCAGGTTGCCCAAAACCTTTCCCCCTTGCATATCATTTGTAGGTTTTTCTGCGAAAGACGTGATTTTGAATAACCGAAGAATCATAGATCACGGAATATGGTAAGGATCCACGAAGAGCATAGGCTCTTAGAGACAGTGTGTAGGAAAAGTGTGGCGTGGTAGAGCATATTGCGTACGCCTTTTGTTTAATATTAAAGACGTTTAATTTGGTAATGTATTTTGGTAAACGTATGAGTGATTATTGGAATATAATCTTCGGTATTATCTGTGAGTTACTTATCCAAAGCGCAATGATTCTGTCAGTGGTTTGATCGGTGGAGTGAATACAGTTACATGCGCCTGGCTGGAGGAACCGACAAACAGGGCTCCGGAAGTAGTTTGGTTGCAACAAGCCTTATAATGGAGTTTTGCGGAATGCACCAACGAATATCGGTTGTGGAAACTGTGTTGAAGTCACCCAGGACCCGAGATTGAAGTCACGCGATTTCCGGGCGATAAGAAAACACTTTCAATGAATGCCAGTTGCATTTCTTTTGCTTCTGGCGAAGTGCTGGGGAATTTGGATTGTGAAACACTGTACTTCCAGTAGGAAAGCGCAGTTGAAAGTCCGTCGGGAGTTTGGAATAATATGCTGAGGATATTAGCTAAAAAAGTATCGCAACTCTATCAGTCTTCGGCATGAAGGAGTTACAGAGACCAAGGATTGTCCGACAATAGTTCGTGAGCTAGAATTTCAGTTATTTGTGGACGGAGTTCGGATATCGGAATTACCAATACGGATTAGATGGATCGAAAATAGACTTAACATACGGAGGCCTAAAATACCGAAAGTTTGGAAGTACTGGCGTCACTTCCCCGAAATTTGAGTCTTTTGCCGAACGTTCTATTTAGGTCTTTATCTGATATATTTGTGAAACAAATTTTAAAAGCGTTTGGCCAGAATACTCTTCAACGTGTTAAAAGAGGCGGAGTTTGCTGGTCGCTCCTCAATTGCCGGGAAGAACACACGCAATGATTATTGAGTACTGCGGAAATGTGGTGAATCCCTCGGGTTAGGTCGTCAGTTGAGATTAACATATTTCGAAGGATTATATCGGGAGAAAACAAGACTCTATGTATCCAGAGCAACATTCAGAACGAACAACCGCAATTTTAATCTGATTTTCCGTGAAAAAACTTGAGTTTATTTTATCAACAATGCGTTATTAACTTCGTCTGTTGTAGGTCATAACACATAACGTGTAGAGGTGGTAAATAACTAGAAAGGTAAGGCATGAACGTAAAATCATTAAAGTAATAATATGTATTCGTGTGTTAGGTAATCTTTTTAGACTTGATTCATTTTTGTGGACGCAAATGTGGTAATTAAGTTTGATTGCCAGCTGTACTTAACTTAAGGTCTTCAAAGTCGACATTATATTATTTTGTAACTGTACGTTTCAATTGGCGGCCATGTTGAATTATAGGTATCGTTACTTTGTTAAAATATTTGCAAAAATACTGGCTTGAGATCAACACCGGATAATCCTATTGTTATTATGACGGAATGCATACGTAACAATCGTGTTGACATGTTCCGAACTCTACACGCCGAAATGATCGACTCTCTTGACGTCATTAAGGAAGAGCCGCCGGATCAATTCTTCAACGGTCAGTTGGAAGATTGAAAATTTTGATAATCACATCAATTATTTTACTTTTATGTGGCCAACACAAAACCACCTCAGACGCCGCCAATTACTTTAATTATTGCTCTTTCTGAAATTAGTTGAATTGGGTTGCGCAATAATGTAGTTTTTCTTAAGATAGCCGACGTTGGCTTAATTGAACTTCATTTTGAAGTTTAAACTAAAACATTACGAATAAAAGCCCGTTTAATAACCTTGAATTCACTAACACGGCGATGCCAAAAACCCATCGGCTTAAGGTCAATTTTCTATATACGTTTGTTTGTTTTCACACCGCTTGCGGCCATTCGATTTTTGGCATGTTATGCATTTGAACATGTGGTGCGTTATATACAGCTTGGGGTCCTTTATAATTTAAAAAACTCGCTTGAATATGAAGAACATTTTCTCTAAAAAATACTCGGCTTGCGTTTATTTAGTGTCATCACGTAGTTTGCGTAACTTATCTGCAGCTTTATTTCCACATTGGTGGGTAAGTGTAGGGAAACCGTTTGTGTAGAAGGCATATAGAGTTAGTCGTTTAACTTTCCAACCAAATTTCATATATGCGTGTCTACAGTTCGCCCATAATATCACTTCTGCGCCGAAGGCGATTTAGAAAGGTCTGCGTCATAACGTCTAGGAATTGCGTTGGTGAAAAAATACGAAGTCGATTTATTGTAAGCTGCACACAACCAGTCAACAGTACCTGTAGTTGCTTTCAATAAAATGGAGTCGGACTCTACGGGGAGCGATATTTCAATGAGCAGACGTGTGTCCTGTCGTATGTTCGTAGAAGGTTGGTACTAGATGCTAATTTCGACATATATTCACGAGTTTAGATCGAGCGAAGATATAATTGTCGTATTATAAACATCTCGCAACGAACCCTACTCGTGACAATTGAATTTTTATTTTCCTCTTTTTACCGCTTTGGACTGCGCCTTTCGGGCTATCTACCCCCCTCTAACGCCAACTCTGATGCTTCCACCGCGAATTCCCGAGTTTTAATTCGACTGGGTGGGGCTTTACCGGGTATGTTTCCTTTAGCGACGTTAGAAACGAGCGTGACTTGTTGTTTTTCGGTCCAGTGAACGTACAAGATAACAATCAAGGCAGCGTGACTCAGCTTTATTTTTATTTGACTTTTTAATTAAGTTAGAATTCGACATACAAAGACAAATAATTAATTGCTATTTTTAGAAGTTCACCGCTGGGTGAGAAACTACCGATATTGCTATTTTAACCCCGTGCGTGGTCTATTCAGGTTAACCTACTTATTCGTACACGCTTGTTCGTTTGCTATTTTATTAAAATTTAAAATGCAAACCAGGTAGTAATAAACCTGTTTTCTTCTGTTTAAGAAAATACTGAGAAATGCGTTTCTCTAAACTGCAATAAATCGGATAGGAAGGTATTGGTTCTATCGATACGTGACGTCAGGCGTTATATATGCAAATATTTGAGATTTGCTTGGAATATCGCGTGCGCAAAGTCGAGTATATAGCCATTTGCGATTGGTGCATAACCAACGTAAAGATGGTAGCAACGTGCGTTACTTTAATTTTGCTACACTAGGCCAAGGTTCGATCCTATGATGGGCTCGTTTTTCGGTCTATTTTAAAATGTGGACTCTTTTACCATTTGGCCACTCGACTGCTTGTGTGATAATTTATTTATTTTTTTACGGATCAAGTTTCGAATCTTTATAGGCTCGTCACTAACACAATTTATTATATAAAGTACGGTATACGAATCAAGTCGCGTTAGCCATTTTGCTACATTCGTTCCGTGTTTTTTTGTATTTTTTTACCGAGCCAAGTTTCGAACCCATTGTGCACTCGTTACTCATCAGACCGTTTTTGTATAGGAGTAGGTATATGTATCGGACGCGTTAACAATTTGGCCACACGACCGTTCCACATTCGTTCCGCGTGTCGATTTAATTAAGCCTTTTAGGATCAGTAGCGCGATCCAGCGGATATTGAGACCCTATTCTGTTCGGGCCAATTAATTGAGCATCGCTGAGCAAATAAAACTTTGTATGGCCTTACATAAACACAACATTGTTTTCGCGTGTTGTTGCTATTTTGATATTTCTCAATTTGTTTGACTAGATCAGATGCTCCGTACACCTGTCCGGTATCACCGTGAGAAAAGTTGCTGATATGTAGATAGATAGCTACTATCTTCCGCATAAATCGCTCTAAGTTAGTTATCGAGCAAAAATAAATCGAAAGGCGTGGGAAAATGAAATTTAGCGTGTTTTTGTCATGTATTGGAAAACTTTATCAGGGCACGTATAAACAGAACGATTGGTATATTCTCCTAATTGAGTTGGGCAAATACACAGTGGTTAGAAACTCGATCGCAGTAAGCCAAAGAAAGAAAAAGGGAACAATAAAGTGTCTGAAAGAGCATCGGAACGACTGATGCAATTTTATACAGTTGCACAGTGGTGACGATTGTACTAAAGCATGCATGTCACCTGGTACAGAATGCTTGGAACAGCAGATAATGCGCCTGTAACTTTAACGATTTAGCTCACTTCTTTGAAGATAAAAGTAATGCCGAAATAACTACACCCCGAAATTTTGTCGCAGCTCAACTGGTTTATTTACATATTGCAAAACGGTGGCAGCTCAATAGCTTTACTGCGCGTCGTAAAGAAATACGGGTGTTCCATTAACTCGTAATAATGGACTTTGTTCATTTGATCGTGATGTTTTCGTGAAAACCACTTTAGCTATGTTATTAGCTGAGATATTTTAAAATTAACCGGTTTTTGTTGACATAAATTGACCAAGAATGATTAGTGTGGCACCCGCGTCGGGCATGTCTGGGCAAAACCAAGGCAAGCACATCAAATTTATGTTGTGTCAATTTATAACAAGCTGAAACAATGATCCGTAATCCGACCTCATAAATAGACTCTAATCTCGGCAAACCTGCCTAATATTACGATTATAAAGCGATGAATCACCCTGTGTGATGTAACACACGCCAGGCAATATGTTGACTTAGTGATAGTACAGTCAACATGTTAATTGAATAAGATCGCTGTTGAGCAGTTTATAAAGGTTGCAAGTGATAAGGATTAGACGGTTGGACCTTGCAACGTGATTTATACACTCGGGGCTTCCCAGCTGTTCATTTACACCTGGCCGTGTAACCTCATACTCAATAACAAGCTTAATGTACTGTTGTTAAAATATGTAACTTTGTTTCGCAATGAAAGTAAATGGACATTAAGTTAGGAAATTAAATCAGTCTGACTTTTTATTAAAACATTTATGGAACATAGTCGTAGCAAGACACACATAAACGGGTCAATTTTGGAACGAATTGGCAAACAAATATGCATAGTCAGAACGCCGAAAACATTTCAGCAAAGATTAAATATCGAACCGTGAATAACTAGCGTTGAATACGAGCTGTAAAATGAGGGAAATAAATGTTAACGATTGATGAACAAGCCCACTGCATGTTTGCTGTTATGCATGCATACCTAGTTTGGGCACGTCCAATCTGCAAATACGCGCAATGCAATCTACCGGTAGCTTATTAACCAGTTGTATCCAGGTCATATGGTTTTCATGTGAGGACGTGGTATAGTGTTGGTGATAAGTCTTAGCCTGTGCGCCAAGTGTGTGGTATATAGTTAATATAGATCATGGAGTCTACGGGTGAAAGTGACTTAGAATTTATATCGCCCAGCGTTCAGGATATGTTGAAAAACGGTAAGTCGACAATGCCCATAGAAATCGTATGTGAATGTTAAATTGTTTTATTTAAATTTTTGATTTTATTTAAAAAATGAGAAAAGTGGAAAATAAATTCGTGTTTATTTAGTTTTTCAAAAAATCTTAGCTTTTATCGTATATTGAATGGAAATTAATTTTCTTTAATTTAAAACTACAAATGTGACCTTAAAAAATTAATCTCCAAATTCTATCTAAACATTTTCTGTCCTAACAATTACACACATAGATGTATATTTTAAAAAGTATCCGTTGGCCGCAAGCCGCAGCACGCGAAACGCTGCGTCAATCAAGGGCCGAATATCAAACAATCTCGGTGTTGCGTACACAGCTCACGTGTTGGTGATTAGCCTTTGTCAACATGGTTATCCGATAATTTGGTGTGATATGTTCGTTAGCTATGTGTTTATCGTTCACGCGTCGAAAGGTTGAATCGATGTGTCAACAGAGCTGAAACCCACAGGGCATTTAAATGCAACCGTTTAATCTAACCTGCTTCATAAATTATGACGGAAAACGTGTTGATTTTTCACATAACTCTATTGTTTTTTGAAGGCAATAAAATGATTATAGAGTTGCTGTAACGCATTAAAACGTCACTGTATAACCTATTCACGGTAGACTCGATACTAATTTTCTTTATCTATGCATTTGCACAGCCACTAGTTGTTACGCCAACTAAACGCCGTTTCAAAGTTTTTTAATAAAAAAGAGGTCTTCGAAAAGGAGTAGGCTATTTTCATTTTCATGTAGCCAAATAATGTAATAATTGATTTCTATTTCAACTAACAAGTGGGCACCCACACACGCTAGTTTTCATGCGAATAACCAAATGACATTTGTAGATGGAGAAAGCCTGCAGTTCGACACCGACATCTCGGACTTGGCTGATTTCATTACGAAAAGCGAGAGCGAAATGTGAGTAGGCTTTGGGTGTTTTTTTTCCACGCGTGCATCAACCTTTCACCTACAGACCTCTGGACATAATACAATCATCCGGCATCGATTCACCGCCGCAAAACCTTTGTGACGTCATACACCAGTTGCACGGCGACCAGCAGCATCAGGATCAACAACAAAAAGTCCAAATTCAACAGAAACCTCCGCAAGTGGGAGACAGAGAGCGTTCCCAAATGAGCAACGGTTAGTAGATTGAAGCTTGTTTGTTGCATTATTCAATTTAAAAAAACTACTTCAACAGGTGGTTACCAGCAAAATATAGACTACAGAAGATTGCAGCAGCCAAACACCACCTCTCTACCGATCCAACAACGCAGAGACCAGTTTCATCATCAGGGATGTTTACCAGAATCGCCCCCCGACTCGGGGTCGGAGCCCTACTCCCCACCGCAAGATGGTAAAAGTAAGTTTTAACAAATTCTTTGCAGTTTTTTTTATCAGAAAGCCAACTTGTTATGGCTTGACGTATAAGGCTAATAGATTGCAGGCAACTATTTACATGTCACCTAAAAGATTTATCTGTCTGAAAATATAAATGGAAACACCCCATTAAATTTGCTAACGTGTCAGTGTTGCCAAACTAAGATGACTTAAGCCCACGTAGTTTTAATAAACCAGTGACGCTCATTTTGTAACCTTCAACATGTAACCTACTACAGTGATGGGTCGCTTCGCACTACCGGCTCTTAACCAACGTGAACCGACCCACAAGGAGTTAAGCAGGGGACAAATGCCGGTGACGTCGCCGAATTACGAGCAGAGTCGAGTCCCTCAACAAACTGGGTTCGTGAACCGAATCAATGGGGACGTTGTGAGGATGTTGCCAGCAGGAATGTCTTGCGCCAACGGTAAGTCGGTTTTTTTACCGAGATTTTTTTTACGGATTTTTTTTTAGTTTCGAACCCATGGTGGGCTCGTCACTAATACCCTTTTTATATACTGAGCGGTAAAATATCGGTCGCCTTAACCATTCGGCCTTACAACTGATCATTCAGGGATTAAAAAAACCTTGTGAACGTGACTAGTTTTTATTGAACTTGTTTTACGAGATAACTGTATACACTTTTTATTTATTTTTAATTTTTACTTATTTTTACCGGAACAAGTTTCGAACCCAGGATGCATTCGTCACTAAGACCGTTTTTATATTTCGAGCGGTGTATAATTCGGTCGCGTTAACCATTTGGCCACATAACCATTAATAGATAACTGTATTGATTTTTTTTATTGTTTTTTAACCGAGCCAAGGTTCGAACCCATGATGGACTTGTCACTAAACCATTTTTATATATAAAGCGGTGTATAATTCGGTCGCGTTAACCATTTGGCCACATAACCATTAAGAGATAACTGTATTTAAGACCCATTTTTATATATATAGAGACCGTTTTTATAAATATAGTTTAAGACCTATATATGTTTTTATATATTTAAGACCATTTTTTACATATAGAGTGGTGTATAATTCGATCGCGTTAACCATTCGGTCACATAACCAGGTTCGAACCCATGATAGGCTCGTCTTTTGGACCGTTTTTGTATGGGTCGGTATATGTATCGGTTGCTCTAACCATTTGGCCACACGACCGTACAGAGATAACTGTATTGATATGATTCGCTGTTGGTGCGACGCGTTACTTATGCCGCCCGGCGCTTCTAATCACATTGACCACACATAGGCGAGATGCAGTACAACGTGATGGGAAACCATACTATGGGGACCAACTTCAACGAGCACGACAACGGCGGGTATCTTCTTGCGAATGGAATTAAAAGCATGAGTAGTTTGAGCCCAGGTTCAAGTTCCGACGGATCAGTGCGAGCGGTCCCTGTATCCTACAATCACGGGTAACATACATTTATAGTCGCTATTTGGAATAAAGATTATTGTGACATTATTGTGCTTATTGTTGTTATTTCGCTTAGGTTTGACGGCCACGTCCGCTATATTTATTAAATGATAACCTTTTTTAATGACGTGTTTAACGACTGTTCGTTTTGCCGTCGTTTCCTGTTCCTGTGTCCTAATTTGATTCATTTGTCGTTTTTTAATACTGAGGCGAAAAATAATTAAACTAAAAAATTTAAAACCAAACCTATATTTTTATGAATTTATAGAAGAGTTTTTGGAAGTGTTATTTTAAATGTACATTTTCTAACAGAGCACCGGCAAAGAAGAGAAAACACTCTGAATCTCCCAACAATAGTGTCGAACAGCTTAACGTTGCTATGCTGACCCAGAAATACCGACACATGGTCCAGCAACAGTCCATTAAGCAAGAACCAGGTATGTAACCTAATACAGATCTATATAGATATAGAATAGAAATAATGACTTAACAACCTCGCCGCAGGCATGCTGCCTTCGCCTACCGTTGGTGAACGACGGGCCGATTACTTTAACGACGCGTATGAAATGACCGAGACCGGTTCCATACCATTGCGAATGGCGATCCCTGGTCACGTCATCGCCGGGGGCGCGAGGTTAAACGAAACACTGCACCACGACACCCTCCAAGAGAGGCCGGCCAACAACGTATCTCCGTCGCATTACAGCGACAATGGTAGCGCATACCAAGTGATCAAGTGGTCGCCCTTCGTCCGAGACACCTGGTGCCTGCTCTGCGATCAAACCGGCAAAGAGCTGTAAGTATCAAACAAATGTACGGTCCGGTGGCCGAATGGTTAACCAACTATATACAAAACGGTCTAAGGGATGATCCTACCATGGGTTCAAACCTTAGCCCGGTAAAAAAAAAGTGTCAAACAAAGTGCAACGTGTGGACCTTTGACACTTACCACAAAAACAATCCGCAGACAACCAGTCTCGTATAGAGTCGACGCCGACAAGGGCTTCAACTTCGCCGTCTCGGACGATACTTTTGTTTGCCAGAAGAAAAACCACTTTCAAGTAAGCACAATTGAAATCGGATTTTGCTTTGCACATTATATGATAATGGTGACATGCAAAATAGTGGTGACTTTTGTACGAACGATTACATTGGGTTACTTGTACAGGGTTAGGTAAATATTTTTCCCATATAAATAACGCATGACCTACTGAAGCATAGCCAGAGGCAAGTTAGGACAAGCAAACTTATTGTTATACAAAATACATTATGTTATTAGATAACCGATACCGTATTTTAAGAAGCTATGCAAAACACTCTGCGGCTAAAAATATATTGATGAAACAGATTCAACACAGCTTAACGAAATATTTGTTGTACAACGGTTACGCCTTCGTAAAGTTATAATTTCGCGATTTCAGTTATAATTTCGCAATTTATTCGTTTATCTTTAGTTTTTTATGCTTTAAATTTTTTATCTTTAGTACAAAAAATATTATGAATCGATCAGGATGGTGACTATGTTTTAAAATTTAATGTTCAATTGTGCTTTCATTTTTATCACTAGATCTCTTTTATATTAGCCAACGTTATGTGTACGATATTTGGGTGTGCTTGGTAAAAGATATATTATAACGGGGACCAAAATTCAGTCGTTTCGACAAAACATCCTGGAAATTGTATATTTTGAATGGGTGCAACATAAAATGACAAAATTTGGTTATCTAGTTTCTAAGGGTTTAAATATAAAAACTGACAATTCGTTTGATCAGGTGACAGTTCATATCGGAGTGGTGGGTCATCCGTGCTACATTAAAACCGAGGAAGGGCTGAAAGCGATCGACGCGTTTTACATCAATTTATATGGAGTGAAGGTAATTTGAATAAAAATATAGTTTATTTGAAAATGTTTTGGGGACTGGGTGTTTTAAAGCGACCAACGCACACTTACACATACATCTAAATGGTAAAGAGTTAGTGACATTAAGAAAGTTAAATAAGCTGTCGTATTAGGTTGAGATTCGTTATTAAATTGTTACTTTAAATGAGCTATACATTCTTCTATATCAAGCGTATATGTAGTGAAGGTAATTTAGGTAGAAAATGTGTTTTTATTTTAACAACTTTTTTATAATTCTGGTGTGAGACCTCTTGTTTACGGGGCGGCGATGACAATGCATCGGCGCACGCCGTAAAACGGGCGGAATGTGCAGCCTGTGCTTACACAACTGTGATTAAGTTGGCATTTACTGCATTCGCCACACGTGGAAACAAATACCTTTATCTACGTCCTTCGAAATTGCGTTGGCTCAGTGACGGTTGCATGTTTACTGCACATGCGATTTGATAATAAATATTTAACTAAGCATTAGGTTATTTCGCATAAATCATGGCCGACCTCTAAACTAATTCGAAATTTGGCAATTGGAGTTAATGGACTAGCTGTAACGTTCAAGCAAACAGCCCAGTACATATAGCTAATATTGTGTTATATTTGTCCCGGGGCTGTACATAAGATGCCATATCATCATTTCTTTATTTGATGTTCCAGTTTGAAAGCCAAAACCAAACGATAGCAATCGAACAATCGCAATCTGATCGAAGCAAGAAAGCGTTTCATCCAGTAAAGTGAGTGATACGAAATATTATCAAACTTCAAAGTCTGTCATCGGTTTCACTTGATGCAAATTATCAGTCAACGATGTAATTCTAGGGTCGATTTGCCCGGGGACCAGGTAACCAAAGTCACCATTGGACGGCTGCACTTCAGTGAGACTACGACCAACAACATGCGCAAAAAAGGACGACCAAATCCTGATCAAAGGTACAGCAAGCCAGATAGATATATATCCGATTTATTTGGATTAAACATTCAAACCTTAGACCCAAATTTCGACGAATTTCACAACATTTATAACCTTGGGAAAATGTGAATAACTAAGTCGTTATAATACGCATTGATGCGTCAATTAAAGCCACTAAACCTTGTTATAGGTTTGTTTTTAACATTAGTTTGTATTCTACAGATATTTCATGGCGATAGTTGCGCTTCATGCACAGTCGGGGGGAAAGAGTTATGCGGTTTGTGCTGCCGGGACCGAGAAGATCATTGTGCGAGCTTCGAACCCAGGACAGTTCGACCAAGACGACATTCAGTGGCAACGAAGTCAAATACCCGACGCCATTTTCCACCAGGTAACGATACCAGAACCAATTGATAAAGTTCGACGTAACATCGGACAATGATACAATGTATGTTCCTGACAGCGACTGACACACGCACAGCCACACGTGCACAGCCACACATACACACTCACACGTGCATATAAATGGTAAAGAGTTAGTGATATAAGAAAATTTGAATAAGCTCTTGTATTGGGTTAAGAATCCTTGTTAAACTTCTACCTAAATGAGTTATACATTCTTCTATGTCTAGCGCACAATAGTGTATCACGTATAATGATTCATGGCATACTACTCAATGGTGTCCAAAACACCCTATATTTTACACGCAAACCCAATAACCGACATTCCTTGACCTCAAACTGATGATACGAATCAATACAGGGCCGAGTGGGCATTAACTACGACCATCCCGACGAAGCATTGGTTGTGCATGGCAATATTAAACTCACGGGACACATCATGCAGCCTTCTGATCTAAGAGCGAAACAAGCCATCGAAGAGGTAATTTGCATATTTCAAGATTGACCTCAGACAAGGATCGAATTATCGTGCCAAATTGCTATGCTCTCAGCACCAGTTTCGTGCTAAAACCAGTAATTACGCGTCTTGTCCTGGTCGTATAATCGCAAGCGGGTTACTGTTTTGATAGTTGGTCAAAGCACCATATTTAATCGTTGACAGTTCGTAAATGATAAAGGTTTAACATTCGTTTAAAATGATCTACCGCTTTACAATTTATTCTATTACCCGTTATCTACAAAATGTTTGGTAATTACGGGAGTCATAAATCAGGAAACGATCCCCAACGTTCATAGTGTATTACTCATGTCTGATTATTACCCGCGACGTTAACCCGCTCGTTACTTTTTGTACAGGTTGATTCGAGGGACCAATTGCGCAATGTACAAAACGTGAGAATATGCCGGTACAGGTACTCTCCGGAGTACGCAATGTACGCTGGAATCGACTCAAATAGAGAGGAAACAGGCAAGTTTTTATTCCTTTCGTAACCATTTTAATTTACACGTTCTCAGCAATATTCCCTTTACAATGCAACGACGATAACATTGATTTTAAAGGTCCTGTAATACCAAAAAAACATCAAAAAGCACAAAGTTTTTTTCCTATATGGTTAAACCTTGTAGAAAATGGCAAAACAACTTTTTAATGATGCGCTTAGTTTATTCTGTGAAATACCTAACTTTGGAAATAAACGGAGCTATGTCCACAGGGGTTATTGCGCAAGAATTCGCCGGGATTCTCCCCGAAGCCGTGCGAGACACAGGAGAAGTAAAGCTTGCCAACGGAGAAACCATCAACAACTTTCTGGTCGTGGACAAGGTAGATATTATCAGTGTTGATCCGAATTGTTTAACTCGGTCGCAAATCAGACGGTTACGGGTTCGATGTACTACACGACCGCTAAAAGCTCTGAGGTTGCACACCGTGTTAAGAAAATGGCTGTTCTAAGTTCAAAGAATCGTCAGTAATGCGTGTTATGTTGTATAAACAAGCAATCAGATTCAGACTTGATAGGTAACGCAAACATGAGATTTCGGATTATCAAATTCACGAGGTTTAAACTCGCAAATTGCTTGCTATAAAGATGTTATTTTCACCATCTACATGACCCGCTTACCTTTTGATAGGATCGACTTTACATGGAAAATGTGGGCGCCGTAAAAGAGCTTTGTAAATTGACCGGGAATTTTGAGGAACGAATTGACGAACTTGAAAGGCTTAATAAGAGATTGACACAGCTTCGAAAATACGACAGCATTCGTTCAAAGACAAGCGTGATAAGGTAGGCAACTTGTGTTTCCTTTTAAATAAAACTGAACTAAACACAATTCGTACAGTGGCATGACCGGTAGCACGCCGAGCGTCAGCCGCCAAGGGAGCACTCGAAACCCGGAGAAACCTCATTCCAATCGCCGAAGTGGAGCCACTACAAGGGGATCACGGACTGCAAAGGTTCGTGGTAGTGCTGTACATAAAATACTCTGATAGATTGAGAACGTAACTACATGGCCAGTGTAATAACAATCGATCAAATGAAATTGGTCGCCAATTTATTCAAGCATGCCCCTGAGCAATACATTTTGAATCTCTTCAGCCAAGTACAGTTATAATGGGACAAAAATTACAGTCATGTCCACAAATAGCTCATGATCACATCCGTTAGAACGGCCGTATGAAACCGTTTGTAGATACCCATCAGCGTTATAAATAATAGTTACCATCTACAGCCAGCACCAGCACCAATTCCAGCGCGGCAAGGGTGTATGGGACACCGGTGCGTTCAAGCCATGGTTATTTCGCTCGTCATTGTTATGGCTTTCAGGTATTGTGTTACAGTTAAACAAATGCCATTCACATGGCTGTACTATGTAGGGTCTTTCAAATTATAAGCAATGTCTGAGTATTGACACAATGCGAGATTGTCCTACCGGTTAGCTTGGTGGGTCAGTGCGTCGCCTACCAGCCAAAGGGTTACAGATTCGAAACTGGTAGCTAGCTAGTCGTGTCCTTTGACAAGGCACTTAACGGACATCGCCTAAACCCAATGGAATAATGGGTTCTACCAAATTAAAGGAACGTCTCATTCGTACACAACACACTGCAATAGCTCTGGTAACATAACCGACAAATTATTCTAATTTTTACTAGTGGAATGTAACAGTTTGTCTACAGCAACACTAAACTATTCCAAAATAATAGAAGCTGTAAACAACTTTTTACAACATTTTGTATTACGCAGTCTTATTAAAATATCTAGTTGTGCTATAGCATCTTATACATGGTTATATTACAGCGTGGTAGCCATGTCCTCAATTTATATTGTTTCAATGTCCAAAAATAAAACGTTGGACAATCCAAACTGCCCGAACTGCAAAGCCGGCCTCACACTCGGGTAATTGGGATACGGGGTGTGCAAACGTCTTCTATGTCTCAATAACTATTGCATGTTGCTTACATACTAACTAACTGCATGTTTCTTTTATTTCTTCGGTGATTTTTCTGGGTGATGTCAACAGTGTTATCGCAATGGCAACGCTTTATATTCTGGAACTAAACTCGCACAAGTCGCATGGTCAAACGGATAGTGCAGGGTGAGAATTGCTGCATTAGATTCTCGTAGTTTGACATGTTGTAGTAGATATGATGTAATTAAGTTACCGCAAGATTTATATCTCTCCGAACACTAAAGGAAAATACCAGTTCGTTGTGGTTTAAACAATGCTATATAAATGTGTTTACTTCGATCTGTCAGTGTAGTTCATTCCATGAATTACTTACAGATCTACCGAAGAATCAACCTTGGCAAGTGGCAATACATCGGACGACAACTTTGTAGCTACTACGCCGTCCTTTCGCACTACGACATCGTCTATAGCAACCCACACTACAACATCCACCGCAGCAGTAACAGGTATGTGTTGTAGAGTCTACTGCATTTAATAAGTTCAATAGAAAATGCTGTTAGTTTCCAAACATACTACGTCTGGTGTGAGTAAGATTGCTGTACGGACGTGTGGTCGAATGGTTAACGCGACCGACGCATGCCGACTCCTATACAAAAACGCTACTGTAAACAAGCCCATCATGTTTCGAAGCTCGGCTCAGTGATTAAATAAATATTTCATCATCTTACCACACGAGATAGTTAGTTTTACTACAGCGGAGAGTGCTGAGCGACATGTTTCGCAAAACCTTTAGTAACTGTGCCGACATATAGTAATTGTGCTTGTTTTCAGGCGCACCGATCGATTACTGTCCCTTAGTTGACCCAGACTGCGTTCCAGATGCCGTAAGTATTTTGTCTATAAACCAATATTCAATGCTCCTGTATAACTCAATATTATTTGACTGATTAGCGTGGTGTGTTAGTGCGTTGTCTTTCAACCAAAGAATTTCAGGTTCAAAACTGTTCGCTAGCTAGTCTGTTGTATTCTCGGGCAAGGCGATTGTTTATTTACCAGGATAAACATGAATATTGTACTATTATCCTTAGGTTCAAAACTGTTTGCTAGCTAGTCTGTTGTTTTCTTGGGCAAGGCGATTTTTTATACACGAGGATAAACATGCATATTATATCCTATCCTATTCCCAAACCGTGCACCGAGCATTCAAAATTATTTTAATGACAGGAGTTCTGTTGCACGAGCGAGCCAGCGGGGACGCCTATTGACCGGACCTACTGCTTCAGGGACTTGTACATTGATCCGATATCAGCGAGCGAAAAGTTCATCCCAAAAAGCTCCACCCGCCGAGTCACCGCCACCCCGTCCACTGGAAGGAAGATACCGAAGCCCAGAGGTTTGTGATATCTGGTGTGTGCGATTAACCGTCTTCCCAAATCCACAAAACAACAGCGTGTTGCTTATTTTTATATAATCAGTAAAAAAAGATGGCGTACCATGAAATTTAAGGACTCACTCTTATACCCATACTATTCACATGTCTGGCTGATTATTTTCAATCGGTAAGATCATCGGCGGTGTGTTCTCGTCTATGTTATTCAGGTTGTGGTGTAAAGTGGAAAGGGAAAGTCTTGTTATTGGAGCAAAAGTAAAAATATGAAATAAGAAAACTACACACCAAAACTATTAAAACCAAACATAAACCTGACCCGATAAGTAATCTGAACCCCATAACTAAAGCTAACTTTAACTCCAGCCCACACACCAATCTTATCGTTATAATCTTTTTTTATTGTGCATTTTCTTTCTTTTTGTGTTATCCCAATGACAATTCCGAGCATACATGGACAAGTGTTATATTCTGGGAAAACTAAAAGTAGGGAAAGCGGGAAGGAGGGAAGGAGGGAAACTGCACACTAAAATAAAGATTAGGTCATGAGAGTTAGTTTTAAACATGAAATTGGAGTTGGGCTTGGTTTTGGGGTTAAGATTAGATTTTAGGGCAAGGTTAAAATTAGTTTTCGTAAATTTAGTAAGCAGTTTCCCTTCTTCCCCCGTTCCTGCTTTCCCCTTCTTTCAGTGTCGCCCTTATATTCAGATATATAACGAAGCGAAACTTAAACTCCCTTTACATAGATGCGATTTGGTACAAAGGCAATCGACCATCGTTCCCTGGACACCACAGTCACGAGATCAACCGCGCAGAGGAAAAGATCGAGTACGAACCATACGTTCACTACAGCGATGAAGAGCCTCCGATTATTCCGGAGGTTGAGTCCGGGAAGAGCGTGGATGGTCTCACTCCTCGCATCCCGGAGGCTCGCTTCTCCGATCCTAGTGAGGAAGGTAGCGACGATGGGGAAGTACCGATGCCACCAGAGGTTCACAAGATTAACAAGTACGTTGGAGTTTTATGTTGGATCTATACATATTGCGTACACAGTAATTAATAAGTATTACGTGAGTAAAGTTACATTTTCATTGAGTAAAAACCCTTTTGATTTTTACACAACTTTACACAACATGGTTGCTTTTATTTTAAACAGTAAGTTTTCATTTTTAATCGAGCTAACTTTCATTCCCCTATGGACCCGTTCCTTAGGACGTTTTACTACTTTTGTAATGGATTCCTAAGACCGTTGTACTAGTTTTGTACACTAATCGGTCTCGCTGACCAACCGGCAACGACCGTTCAGTAACGGTTGATATTCCAGACGTCAGATCATGGAAGAAGGCCAACTTGCTCCTGCTGTTCTGAGCATCAAACTTGTCGAACCAAACGTAACTCTCCAGGGGGATATGGCGGATAAGAATCCATATACCAATTGGTAATTTCTTTGCATGTATTTATTCGTATTTCACCTCAATTAGCATTGCTGAACAAGAGGGTTTATGGCAAATTATAAAAATAATAATTGTGACATCTTGTATTGTATTTATATACAAAAAAATTGGGGGGTTATGCAAGTATTCGCGTAATTTTTAGTTAAATCATTAAAATTGGGGACGTTTTATAAAAGCAAGTCTCATTTCGTGCATCTTGTGGCTAACAGTAAACTGGTTATCGATCTGTTTTAGAATAGAATATTTATGTTTATCGCCGTGTATGGGAAAACCAAGGGGGTTAACACACGGACAATCGTCAGATCACCTCCCGCTCAAGCGTAGCGCTATTGCAATGTGTTGTGTTTAGACAAAATGTCCGTTATTTGCTTTGCCTAAGAGCACAACCGACTAGCTAGTGGCCAGTTTCGCACCTGCAGCCCTGAAAGGCAACGTACCAAACTAATCTGTCGAACGATTCCTACAGCGAAACCCACCTTTCGAACTATACGTACAACATTCCTGTTTCACCCCATACACCACCCTCTGGGCCGGTTACCTTGCAATTCAAGTAAGTATTGTTTTAATAAAACATTTTTTTAGTTTCGAATCTCGTCATTTTAAACCGTTTGATTTTATATAGTAATTGGTATATGAATCGAGCGCGTTAACCACACAGCAATTTAAAAAAGTTTTTTTTTACCGACACAAAGTTTCGATCCCAAGAAGGGGACGTCACTTGGGCAGGTTATATATATATATATAAGTCGGTTATGTATCGGTCGCGCTAACCATTCGGCCACACGACCGTACACAATTAAAGAAAGTGATATGTGAATCGGTCGCCGTAACCGCTTGGTCATACACCGTTCGAGTTTGTTATAGTTTTTACCGTGCTAACTTTCCGTGACAGGCTTGGCAAGCTGCATTTAAAATGGTCACTCTAGCCATTTTGCGGCCGCTTAAGTGTACAGTGCAATGAATGCTTATTTTCCACAGCATGGTAAACAGTGCAACGGTCATCTTGTGCAGTACGACCACGAAAAGCGCGTGTCCAGACAGCAATCTCGAACAAGGCACTGGTGTCCGCCAGTACCAAACCGTGAAAGGCCATAAAGCCAACTTCCAAATCTATTTCACATACTACGTAGTGGCGGATTATACATTCAGAGTTACCACTGTGAGTTACAGTTCTTGTCGATAATTTGTGGTCGTGTCACTTTAATTCAATGCCTGAAAATATTTATAGCTTTCCAATGAATGTAGGGTTGGGGTAAGACCAATTTCTATTGCTTAAACTAAACAGTGTCTAACGTATTTAAAAAGTCATTATAGCTTTAGTTAGAGTGTAAAAACCTTGACAGTGCGTAATTAGTATGTAAAAGGTCATTTTTTCGACAAAGGTGTTGATACGTTAACAGTGCAGTTCCGTTAAATGGAATAAATCAAAAAATTTAATTTGTTATTTCACCCAGAGTTCACAAGAACCGTCAGCGATTTGCGACGCATCGAATGAAGACGCTGGTACCCTGTATGCCGAGTATGGCTTCCATTTCTACCGAACGTGCACCACTCTACTGCCATCTATGGACGAAATGGATGACTCGCTCCCCGACTACCAAATGTAGCGTTTCCCCGAACATTCGGACATTTTTGCTAGAGCGAGCTCACCACGAGGAGCGACAGAGAGCACAGGTGGATCGTCAACACGTTTTGACATTTTAAGGCCACGATCGACGCAAATACTTCCCAAGTTAAATTACTGCCTTTTGATAAAAATAAATTCGAAAACAAAATGCTGTATAGATTTGCACTGTATGCACTTTACGGTGCAGACTATTTGACATTTGTACATACATCTCGTTAAAAAGCCACAATTACACCACCAAAACCATATTTTTTACATTGCTATTTTAATGGCCGGACCAGTGCAATAAATTTACAGAACTTCGCGCTATTGCCTGTTTATTTTTGCAGTTGCAAACTGATTTTTTTCCTTTGCGATTTCTGTAGAGAGCTAAAGAGTTAATGTGTCCCTTAAACTGTTTTCGCTAATTTGTTTTTCTATGTCATTTCATGTGTACATTGTCTGTGATGCTTTCAGTTGCTGATGGCACGTCCGGCGCGGCGTGTTCTAACGGCGTCTACGTGTTTGGTTTAATGTCAGGTTGTGATGATAAGCGGATTTCCGGGAAAATGCATATTTCGAATTAAACAATAAACTTGTAATGTACAGTTGCAATGTATTTCTGTTATTTGTCATCGTTAGCCACTAAACCGCTTTCAAATGCAAGTTTTACTATTAAGACCTACATAACATTACCAACCATTACAACAATACGCGAGAACTGGTCACATAAGTCATTCACAAACAAATCTATATTAGACATGTTTGCTTGAAACGTAACAATTCTGCATTATCACACAATATAATTTATTAACACTTGTTACTTCAATCTAATCCCCACATATATTGAAAGTTTTTAGCTATGTACACATTAATTTTATACAAGACATTTGGTGGATGTTTTTATATAATATAAGTGAAAGGCATTTCATTCAAATAACTATAGTCTGACTTGGAAATGAGTATAGTTCTGACTTGGAAATGCATACCTAGTCCTATACATTTAAGCTTATATGGTAGCCTATCATTACATTATACACCAAAATAAAGCGCGATTAAAAAAAGCGATTAAATTTGCGCAACCAGAGTGAAAATTAACACAAACGTTAAAACTACACAGAATAGTTTATAATAAATACCAAAGTGACTTTGATTTTATAAATCATGCAAGGGTTGCACGGGAACAAACATAGAATGTGTGGTTGCTGGTCGCTACTGCTTTACTGTAATTCGCTGTACCCAGATATCGACTGGTATAGAACACAGGTAAATACAATCGCCAATAGCTGCAATGCAAATAAAAGTTATATCCGACCGGTTAGTTTGGTGGTTTAGTGCGACGCCTTTCAACCGAAAGGTTGTATTTTTGAAACTGTTCGCGAGCTATTCCGTTGTGTCCTTGGGCAAGACACTTAACCGACATTGCCTGAACCCAGCGAACTAATGGGTTCTACCAAAATAAAGAAATGTTTGCATCAAACATAACACACTGCTATAGCTCAAGTAACCCGACGGTAGACCCAAGGTGATCTGACGATTCATGGGGATAAACTTGAATATCCTATCCTATCTCGCTGGATTGATAGATCTTGTAACATAGATTTGTGCAAAAGTGGTATAAAAGAGTTAGTGGGGACTTTTGACTTGGAATTTAAAGTCTTCCTTAGTACAGTCAGGAGGCGAAACGTGACCGATACATAAACCCATTTAAAATACGTTTAGTCAGCCCCTGAGGCGTTCAAAACCTTGCAAGTTAAATAAGGCAGGCGAAGTAATGACATTTATTTAAAATAAAACAAAGTCTCTGACCAGAGTGTATAGTGCCATAGTGTGTAGCTGTAGGCTATGGTTTATGGTTCATAGAGACTATAACACCATACTCGCTGTGTGTAAGGAGTAAATGTTCGTACCGTGTCACCCTTAACCCAACTAAACCAGGCGTCCATTTTTGTATATACGTCTACATATATGTATTGGTTGCGTTAATCATTCGGTCACACGAACGTACCTAAACCAGGTACTTACAATATGAACCTTTGCCAACCAACAGTACATCCACTCGGACTAGCCAACAAATCAACTTACCTCAAAGAGAAGCGCCCCTACTCCAAATAACCCAATTACAAATATAAAGTGCTTGATAGAGTGCTCGCAACCAATGTGATACAGGTCGGGCGAATTTGCTGTACAAGGTTGTGTTGTATTGGCACAACAGCTTTCCGGGATCGAACCAGCCCAGTCAAGGTAGCTTGAATAGCCACAGCACTTCATCTGAATTTGAGAAGATTGAGAAGTGAAATTGGTGGTAATATTGTGTCCTTTTTGTGTCTTGTATTCTTATCAATGATTCTTAAGATTTGGTGTGTTTGTCGACTAAACTATGGTGCAGTAGAAATTTGAAATACTAAAAATGACGAATAGAAGCCAACTCCCAGGTGGTTTAATGCGTCGCCTTCCAGCCGAAGGGTTGAAGGTTTAAAACGGTTCGCTAGCTAGCTTGGTCAAGGCAATTATCGGGCATTGTCTGAAACCAGCGGAATTGGATTCTACCAAATTAAAGGAACGTCTGAATCATACAAAACACACTGCAATAGCTCGGATAACCCGACGGTGGGCGCGAGGTGATCTGCCTATTGCCCGTGTGTTAACCCCCTTGGTTTTCCCATTTACGAGGATAAACATGAATATCCTATCCTATCCTAAAAAGAATAAAAATAAAATTGTTGCCCTAGAAGAGAAATAAGAATTGTCCAAACAACCCTTAATTTCCCTACGATAATTTAAAAATGTAACAACGTATATTTAGAAGTGACACCAACAATGCGTTTTTAACAGAGTCGTCATACCGATTTTTGCATGTAATTCCATGGTATTTTGCCTGAAGTCCCGTCGTTTTTAATGCTTGACAACGCAACTGTCTTTGCTCGTGGCAAGTACACAAATATGAGAATTATGAAGACGATTTCAATAAGGAAGAGAATCAAAACGATCGTAAAAAACTGAAATAAAATAATTTGTAATTTTTGTGTGCAACACGTTTTGTCTAGAGTTAGGTAACTGTTTTCTATTAGTTTTAGTTTTGAACCCATGATGGGCTCGTAGTAAAGATAGTTTTTTGTATATAATTAGTTATATGTATCGTACGGTCGTGTGGCCAAATGGTTAATGCGACCGATACATATATCGACTCCTACACAAAAAAACGGTCCTAGTCACGGACCCATCTTGGGTTCAAAACTTGTCTGGGTGCAAATTATTCGTTATATGTATCAGTGGCGTGGCCAAAAAACGTTCATGGCTGCAATAAAGTACATAAGACATTTATATAGTTTGATATGATATTGTCGAGATTATGTTTGTTTTCTGTAAATCTACTGTACAATAAGTAATCATGTGACATAAAACTTTTTAACTGCAGCACTGATACATGTGTTATAAAAAGAAACTTTTTATTAAAAAAATATCTATATCAGTATTTGATTCAATCTATAATGTGATTCAAAATATTAGTATTTTTGTGTGCTGTCCGTTAATGTTTAGCAGCCAAGTACGAATTTAAATGGTGGACATGCGAGGGGGCAGGCGAACCAGGCTTGTTTGTAATGCAACTTACAGTTCCAAGCATGCACTTGTTCTCTAGAAGTGCTCCAACGCAGCCGAAGAAACCGGCAATTATAAGGATGGAGCCAACGGCTAACAAGAGCGCCATTGACTGTAAAAGAAGCGGATCCGAAGAAACAAGCTTACGAAAGCTGTTTCCATTACTATAGGCCCATATGCCGAATGCCAGCAACACCATACCGCAAATCTACGACAGAAAAAAGTAAATGGCAATAGTATATTCCAGGGGTCGGCAACCTTTTGCACTTAGTTAGTTAGTTATGTGCATAGGGTATGATGCCCCCTTGCTTTTGCACTTTAAGAGTCAATATACCGTAAAACCTTTATTCCACCGCCATGGTGCTCTATTTTCAACTCTTCCTTAAAAGTGCGTTCTATTAGAGGTGGCGCTTAAACAGAGGTTTTACGGTTACCGATATTCCACAAAATAATATTCACTGGGAGCCGCAAAACTAATAATATTTTAGCAATAAAAGAAAAACAACACTGTGTGAGATAATGACTTTTTAAGTGCAGAAGGTTGCCGATCTCGAAACAACAATACGCGGTCGTTCTTCTTATTGTTTCACTTATCATGGGTATTAAACTTATTAAGCGCTCGCTACAGTAGCAATAAAATTAATAAGAGCCGTAACAGAAGAATGAAAGATCCGCAGGTTGTCGATTACTGAGCTTATACAATATGTATTAATACAACACACACATATTATATAAAAAGATATTTAAAGAAACTATAAAAATACAAAAATGTAATTACTTACCACGATAATAAGATTAAACGCGAACATAAGATATTTGCACACATTTAGACTCGTTGATCTCATTTTCTTTTTTTGGTATGGTCTAACTTCTAATGGAAAAATAAACTTAAATTTAAATAAAAATATATTCCATCCGATTGCCATGGACCTTAATAATTACTGAATTATCATAATATATTACAACTGTGGCTAATAAAGTCGACTAAACTATACCTGTTTAGGGAGTAAATGTATAAAATCTGAAACTGTGATTTAGATGACTAGTTATTATTAACACCGTGATTGCCCCTGTAACAAAACTAGTTTCTTTAATTATTGTTTCACACTGACTAAGCCTACAGAGTGGATGAACACTGTTTACCGTTTTGTTTCCGAAGTCCTGATACGATTGGCTTTTCCACGAAACCATATAAACTAAGTACAGACCGCCGGCTCATTGGATTCCAGTAACTTTTTTCAACAGTAGCGTCAACCAAAATATTTGGTCTAAATTTCTGATATTTATTTCCTTCCAATGGCACCACAAACACCAAATATGATTTACACATTTTCGCATGCAGCGTGTGCAGAAAACAGTAAAGGCAATGTAGCACACTTAGACTTAAAATTGATAACGAAAAAAACTAAAATCACTATGGCGTGTTCAGATATTTTGATTTAAACAAAGTAAGGTGTAGCTGCATGTAGTTCAAGCGATTTCGTATTCCCCAAAAGACTGGAACAAGATGCAGGTGCACACTGCAGCAATTATCTGTGGAATATTGCGGTCCCTTTGTAAAGGTAAATAAATAGCTTAAATATATATATATAAAAACAGGCAATAAATTGACCGGACGTATATATTATCCTGTATCCGATCAACGAAGCAGTAATAATCTCAAATTATCGTGATTTAAAAAAAAGTAAAGTGGAATGAATTTAATGAGTGTACAAATATGTTCACTTTAACGCACTATATAGCTCTTTAAACATAATGTACTAGAATGCAGGTATTTTAACAAATGCACAATAATGCTGATTTTTAACTCGGGTACAGACAGATTTAGGAAATTGGATTAGACACTTATTTCCGAAGCTTATCAAATAAAAACAGATAATAAAGTTAAACACTGTCGTGCTGCTGACATTTCCTCTGCAAATGTTGTTTTTTGGAAAAACTTTGAACCAAAATAAACGACGACAAAATACTAGAGGCTTTAGATTAAGTGCAAGCGTCTTTACTTAACGAGCAAACCAACCTGCAGAGCCATGATCGCCAACTGCAAGTAACCAACAACATTATGGAAACGATTGAAGTAAGGAGCACAGCCGGTTGAACTGAGATACATAGAACCAACTGTACATGGAGAATGCATTTCGCAACAAGAACTTGGCAATATCTCCGCTTTCCAATCTTTGAAACTACTGTAACCGCAACAGCTCATCTATAGAAAACAAATTAAATTTGTTTAACGTGCGGGCACTGGGTGAAAGCAGGTTATGTAGAAATCAATGGAAAATTGTGGATAACTTTCGATTGTGGACACGTGAAGGTTTACAAAGTCTTACGTCACTAATTTGTTTGGTCTTCATTAAATTTTGTTTGCTTAATATTGTTCTTTCGCCTAGGTTTGGCGGCCGCGTCCGCTATATTTATTAAATTATATGACGTGTTTTAACAACTGTTCGTTTTGCCGTCTTTTCCCGTTCTTGTTTCGTGATTATATTTGTTTGCCATTTTTAAAAACTGGGGCAAAAAATGAAGAAACTAAACTAAACTAAATTTGGTTGCAAAAAAATGAACAAAAAATTAAAAAAAAGTTCGTAATTATAAAGTTAAAGCTCTTGTAGTAGCTGTAGAAGTCGGTTTTATCTGAAATAGTGATATAGGACAGGATATTTACATTCATCAACGTGAATGGGAAAAATAAAGGGGTAACACACTGTCGGGTTTCCGGAGCTATTGCAGTGTGTTGTGTATGATTAACACACTCCTTTAACTTGGTAGAACTCATTAATGCGCCGGGTTCAGTAAAGTGTCCGTTTAGTGCTTTGACCAAGGACACAACCGATCGGCTAGCGACCAGTTTCGAACATGTGACGTTTCTGAAGGGCGACGCACTTACACACCAAGTCAAACGGCAGTGTTCCTACTCTAATAATTTACTTAAATTCCAGATATAAACAGACGAAATTGCGATGGAACTTGCCTTAAGTTGCACTTGGTTCCAATTAATCTTAGAGTTTGAGGACGACACGTTATATTGCTGGATGCTTCTGAGTGATGATGCCTTTACTTGGTCTCCCTGGCGAAACACTATTACGACAAGCACTATCTCCGCTGCAAGAAGTACCAATACCGTGGTGAAGAACTGGAAGGATTGTATTTGTTTGTTATGTTAGCATTACATCCAAACCTGTGCCAATAACTAACTTAGTTAATTGCACGCGTGCTTTGCAATACGATGGACTGTCCTTGGCCACAATACTGAAAAACCACAACTGGCTGATTAGCTTTGGTGGGTCAGTGCGTCGCCTTTCGGCCGAAAGGCTGCATATTTGAAACTGGCCACTAGCTAGTCGGTTGTGTCCTTGGGCAAGGCACTAAACGGACATTGCCTGAACCCAACGGATAAATGGGTTCTACCAAATTGAAGGAATAAGTAAATCACAACACATTGCAATAGCTACGCTAACCCGACTTGGGCACGAGGTTATCTGACGGTTGCCCGTGTGTTAACCCCATTGGTTTTCCCATTTACGCGGATAAGCACGAATATCCTATCCTATCCACCACAGCGGATGTTTTTTGTTAAACAACTTATTAATAGAACTTGTTTTATCTTTGTTTGTTCTCAATGCTAACGCAATCGTAATTAAATAAAGTAAAGAAATCTTACCGCTCCTAACATCCATTTATTTTCCATTGACGATCCCAAACAGCCAAAAATACCAACAACTATTGTCACCACACTCACGGTCATGGCTAATATGGTTGTAGAAAGGCTAAAGAGATAATGCATGCTACCGGTTTGCCAATAACCCACGATAACCAACGTTAAAGATATCGCTCCAGTTAGCTGTAGATATATTGAAAGTTATTTGTAGCATACTATCATTTCTATTACTTTAGATGGACACAGCTCCGTTTGTCTGATGAGCAGAAAAGGCATCTGCGAACTTGTGGCAATGTGGGCCCAGTATAGCTGTCTATTTGTTATACCTAGACAGTTTGGCCAAATCAAGAGACTAAGCTTCTATTTTTAATATTAAACTAATGGTAACATAGAAAAAGTAATTAATAAGTTTTTTTAACTGAGCCAAGTTTCGTACCCATTTCGGTATATGTATCGGTCGCAGTAACCATTTGGCCACACGACTGTAAGAATTAATGACTTTTAAGTGGTAAGTAAAAACATGTTTCTGAACAGTTATGTTAAAAATTACTTGTGCTGATAATTAAAGCCTCATTGAAAGAGATACACGGAATTCAAATAACGGAGATCACTGCCATTATTAGGCTTCTACATGTCGAAACCTTGGAGAACTGCTTATCGTGTCAATACTTTAAGGTAGATTCAGCTGGGTGATTGTGTCGTCCAATTTTAAAGCCTACCTTAATGACTTTTAGTCTGTATATCTCGGTACGTTACTCTGTACTCCAACAAAATAGTAATGTCGATAGTCAAAACGGAATGTCATGCCTGATTAGTAAATACTTTATATAAAGCGTAAAAATGCATACCTTTAGATCAATCACCAGGACACCATATGTCAACAGTGGAAAAAAACATATCTTTATAAAATACGGGTGGGTCAATTACCGGGACACAGCTAGTACGTCAACAGGTTATTTTCTGCAACTATTGCAATGTGTGTATAGTTATTTTATGCTAATGTTGAGTAATACTGTAGTTTGTTCACCTGCACTATCGTTTCTACATTGACTTTGAGTTCCTTAAACGATTTTAACGGAATTTAAACCCCAATTTAACACAATTTATTTTAATCGCAATTTAACGGAATTTAAACCAAAAACTGGATAAATGACTTACCGTGATAAAGAGACTGATAGTAAAGAGAAAGTGTTTACAGCAATCCAATCCTGCTGACTTCATATTGCTTTACTTTTATGTTAATTCTATTAAACATGTATACACCTAAAAACAGGATCAATTATAGAAGGTAAATAAATTATAACAAACGCCGTTTTTGGTATCTATAAACAAACTATACTTTAGCTTATAGCCTGTACTTAACTCTTTCGCACCATTTACGCTATATGGTGTTTTTGATCAAAATACATTTTGGTCGATAACCTGAAAATATAGTTGTACGATAACCTGAAAAATAGTGATTCTATATTTTTTCTGCATATTCATCTAATCTTTGAAATACTGAGCTCATAATTGGTTTGGTTTCATGTTTCACTGTTTACTGTAAAGTTTCCTATATGGCACTCGCTGACAGGCGTTTTCCGAGAAGCAACTGGCAGCAAGCCGCGCTATTACGAGCTCTTTTCATACTGTAACAGAGTATAAGGTAGCCAGAACTAGAGGTTTAAATCGATATATAACCAAATGATGTTCGTGGTATTCATTTTTTAGATAAATTAAGATATTGTAATGATTTTACTGAAGTGAGTCAGCAAATGGGATATCAACACGCATCAACCTGGCCATGCCAAATACTCCACCTAATAGGTCTACCTATATCCTTGTTTACCGTGAGCTTGTGTGCTTATATAAAAGCTAAAGACTTTATGCAGTTTGGATGCTAGGTTTTGGTGTCGTTTCATTACGATTGTTTTAGCACTTCTAGTGAAATGACCGAGGCTGCCTACTAGAAGGCAACTCAATTTTTAAAACGTTATCAAAAGAAAATTTAGTGAAATTCGGCTATTTTCTTCTTTACCAATACCTGTATATGCAATAAAAAGGATTTGCAACAGCTTTCATTCATGTTTTTATAACAACAAAATCACAACATGATAAATAGGAAATTTAGATAGTTTTATATTTATTAGTAGGCTGTTTGCCGAAATAATGGGACACTAATTCAGCAGAATAACAATTAAAATGTTATTTTATCTTGATTCAATTTAAAAAAATTTATTATTAAAAAAAGAATAAAGCGCTAATATTAATATTAAATGGTAAATTTGGTGAGATGTGATGATAAATAAATGAAAACGGAAATAACGCATTTGGAGGATATGCTGTCAATGCGGATGTTTTTACTTAACAAGGCTAATTAGCCACCATTTCTTATTTACACCAACAAAATTATTATACTTAATATGCATTGTATTAATTAGTGTACTTATCTGTTACACGTTACTTTTAAAAATATACAATATTTAAAAGACACAGAACTTATGCGGGTATAATGTAAACCACTAAGCCATCTCATAATCTCCGATGTTTTGGAACAAGCAACATGCGAATATCATAGCAAGTATCTGAAATATAAAGGTTACTGTAACAACCAGTTTATATAAACAAGCCGTCTTCTTATAATTTATAATTACATAAAAACTTTTAAATGGTAAAATGGCTAAAGAGTTAACAATTTAATTTGCATTTGTTAGACAAGTATAGATCTTTCAAGCTTGCAACAATATGGTATATCTATAATGTAAATACGTTTATCTAACAATAAATAATTACATTTAAATATACACTGTGTTAAATATACCTGCTTAGCTTTATTCTATTTAGTGGCGCGTCATTGACACAAAATGTTAAAACGTGACTATTTAAATACCAGTGATGTATTGATTGAGTCAAAATGCAAATTAGAAACGTTATTTTTTGCCTAAATGTAGTTATGTAATTACAATTTGCTTTATTGGCATATGATACAAAGTTTCTATTGCAAAGTCCATCAAAAATTGAATGTATATATAACCTTGTCATATTAGCCTGCCTACCTCAAAGACAACAATTCCGATGCCAATACCGCCGATAATCCAGAAGTACTGTTTGATGGCGTACTCGCATCCTTTGGTGTAAAGTGTGGATGAAGACATGCTACAAGGAGGTGTGTTGCTGGCACAGCATGACTTTGGAACGTTCATTCCCCAATCGCTAGAGTTGGTGTAACCGCAACATTTAAACTGAAAACGATGACATTTCATTATCAGCTCGTGGGTGGGATTTTTTATGACGTACATATGCACTCTTGGGCGGTGTGATTCTAATAATTACTGATGTTTTAAAATAAGCCAACTTTGCATAAGCAATATATAAATATATATTGCGTCATTTAAGTTTCTGGATTGGCTAGAAAAATATTACTGAACATCTTGTTCACCACATTACAAAATCGTTGTGCTTTACAAATGACAAAGAGATAACAGGTCAATCTTGGTAACAACTTAATGAACTTACAGTCGTCTGCAAAGTATCCCATGCTTGGCCATTGGTGGTATTGTAGAATTGTGTACTTTGAATTACCAGTTCCTTCGCTTTTGGGTAGTACACTATGATCAAAATGGCGCCCACCAATTCACATATGAATATGATCAAAATGATGGTGAAAAACTGTTGACAAATTAGGGGTAGTTAGCTCAAGTATTGGTACACATATATATATCTAAATATTAAGGCAAAACTTTAGATTAAATGACAGGCACTGTCACTTAAACCTAATTTAAACACTCACCGTCCCCAAAAGACATTTGCTTTCCTGTATGGCGCCTAAGCATCCAAAGAAACCAGCGATGACGAGCACTGCTCCAACAGCTATCAGAACCAACAACGAGTTGAAAATCACTGGGTCAGAGGATATAAGGCGCTTGAAAGAATCTCCGTTCACGTAAGCCCAGATACCAAGGCCCAGTAAAACACATCCAGCAAGCTGAGAAAAAACGAATGGTAGGTTTATATAAAACAAAAGTATTGGTAGCTGATAATAAGTATGGTTTTATAAACAGAAAGTTTCTAATCTTAGAATTATAAAACTTGACGTACGCCCCTTAGTTAGATGTTTATAATTGCCAGTCGTAGTGTTTCGAATTTTGGTAAAGTCGCTGTAGGAAACAAACAAATTAACGCAGACTTACAAATACGATGAGATTGAAAATGAACATCATATACTTGCAGCAGTTTAAGCCTTTGCTGTCCATTTTGATAAAAACTAACGTAAGCACAAATAAAATAAATAACGATCTATAGAATGCCGTTAAAATTATAGCGTGAATTAAACTGTTAGGTACAACTTATATATTAAAACATAGCACTGCCTCTTTTGGCGTCTACCAAACAAAATGCAATTCACACAAATGGCTAACGCTGCCGATTGTCTTTATGCTGCCGAACTCTACTCGATCAGTTTGGCGTCACATTTACAGAGAGACAGACCGGAAATGACGTTTTTGTCACATGTTTTATGTGCATCGACTGCAGCTAAGTTATATTACTAGCTTGGTTTTGATTGACTTCGCGTCGATGAGTTTCGTCTTAAATTCAAACGGAGTTATATCAACATAAAATATTGAAATCAATATAGATCGGGTATAAATGTACTACGGTGTGGCTAAATGATTTGGTAAACAGCGGTAAATTGCTGTTGGTCTTGTAAACTGCGGTAAACATGTGGGTACGTTGAAAGTTAGTCTGGACAAAAAAGGTTCACATTATTGATGGTAACAATCTTTTTGCGTGTCCCTTTTTTGACCGAGTCCAGTTTCGAACCCATAAAGAACTCGTCACCAGGACCATTTTTTGGTTGTATAAGAGTCAGGTATATGTATTGGTCGCGTTAACCATTCGGCAACACGACTATACACTCTTTTTTTCTGTGTGTCATAACATTTATAGCGCCACCTTTTGGCCCACCCGTTTAGGTCGGTATCCACAGTTTGTAATGTCCCTGAATTATGAGAGTTGCGTCTCTGAAAATTAAAAGACGTTTTTGTGTCCAAATTGTCTACTATTAGAGACTACCTCCTTTTAAGGGACACAAGTTTTTAGTAAAGGTTTTGCGTCAATTATCCTTGATGCTATTTCAGGGTTCATGCAGGGTAATCTGCGGCTTGTAAGGGTTGTTTATTATTATTAGGAATATTGATACGTTTTCTGTTTATTAGTGACAATATATAACTAAATGCAATATCACAATTTTACTGTTGAAATTCTCGCATGTTAGTTGGCTTAAATACACCGCAAAACTGGGATCGAACAATAATTCAATTGTACAGTCATTTACTCCAACGGCTGTATCATCATATGTAGGGGAAATTTAAGCTTTAACACACATGTTAATGCGTCTAATAAAAACCCTTGTCAAACCTACATAAGTCGCCAAGCCTCAACCGCAATATAGGCCCCACAATTTATCTACAAAATATACCTTAGGATCTAAAAATTGATAACACGCATTCTCTAATTGTGTCAAGCTGTTTCTTTTGTAAGCTTTTCCGACCGGTTAGTCTGGTGGTTTAGTGACACGCCTTCCAACCGAAAGTTTTAGGTTTCGAAACTGATCGCTAGGTAGTCGGTTGTGCTTTAGGGCCAGCGGATTAATGGGCTCTGCCAAATTGAAGTAACGTGTGAATCATACGTATGAACACTGAAATATCTGCAATAGCTCCGGTAAACCGATGGTGGGCGCGAGGTGATCTGACGATTGTCCGTGTGTTAACCCCCTAGGTTTTCCCATTCACGGGGATAAACATGAAACTCATTATCAAAAAAACTTTAGTGCAAACTATTACAGGTACAAGCCATAGCCTGTCCGAATAGCCAAGCATATCACCGTACTTTCGTATGACAGATGTTGAGTTTGAGTCGCCACATTAGGGAAACGAATAGCTTTAAAAAACGAACCGAAAATAAATAGCCACAAATGAAAGACAAGCAAATATGAACTCTGAAATCAGGACATTCAGCATAATATTGTTTATCAGCGTAAATGGGAAAATGCAAGGGGCGTTATCACACGGATCGACTAAACGTCGTTTTAACTTGCGCCCACCCTCAAATTACCGAAGGTATTGGAGTGAGTTGTTTCTAATTAATAGGTTCCTTCAATTTAGTACAACCCATTAATCTAGTGCTTTCGGCAAATTCCGCTAAGTGCCCTGTCAAAGGACAGACGACTCGTAAGCGATCAGTTTCAAACCTGCGAGCCTTCGGTTGAAAGGCGACACATTATTCCACCAAGCTAATTAGTCAAAATATGAAGGGTATGTGAAATAAACATTCGTATAATTTCACACATTTCAAAGCGGTCATTAACTTCTCACCAACTGTCATCTGAATTAGAAACTATTTTCTTAAAAATAGTTGGATGATTTTCACAGGTACTTTCCTCTAGGCTTATTTTCCAAAATATTTTTTTTGCATATCGATATAATGTGATCTAATGATTCATTCCTGTTTCAACTACTAAACTTTTGCAGATGACAGTGCGACACAGCATGCCTGTCACAATCAAAATTCGGGTCAAATATTTTTTGTCATTTTTAAATTACTGTGGATTTCTCTGGGTTAATAAAACTCCCTAATGTTTGCTATCTTTTCTGGCCAATTTTAGTTAAACTTTCGCTAAAAAATATACCTCGTATTACTTAGAATTTACAATGCTAATGTGATCTTTTAACAAATTATTAGTTTACCTTTCTCCTTTATTATTATATATATACATAATACCGCACGAAATATTAATTGTAAATAGAATATATAAAATACAACATGTGTATATGTTATGTTTAGTAAATTTGTAGCATAGCCAGAAAAGTGATTTAGTTTTGTATAGTGCTATGTGCAAATTGTTTAATAGGCAGTGGTTCTGCCAGTAGGGTCGTTTGTAGGGTTAGATTCGCTCACAATTAAAGACTTAGTTCAACGTCTAAAGCAGGCATGGGCAACATACTGCCTGTGAAGGGATTTTGACCGGCCCGAAGACTGTATCTATCCATACCCTGTAATTTGGTTTTTGCATTAGTGAATAAATATGTGATTAGGATATTGAATACTATTCATGTAAGTTGCCCACCCCTGGACTACAGTCTACACCAGGGGTGGGCACACTTTTTAAATTAGGGGCCAAAATTATTTCATTTAAACACTGGCGGGCCTAGTGATCAAGCCGCTACTCACATATAGTTTGTCACTGACCTGGCGGGTCGTACTGTGACATGGTCCACACTTATACAGCACCAAGAAAACATCGCTTTCAGCTTTAAAGAAACATTAGAAATGGCTTGAAATAATTCCTATGTAAGTAAAATTTCTCAACAACCAGCATCCGAGCAAATACTCAATCTATATCTTTAGTCACATTTAAAAAAAAGACAGCCACCGAAGCTGCAGTGTAAATCAATACAAATACTTCTTTCATATGTACAACACAACAAGCTTCACAACGCAGAACCCATTCGATTCTGCTTCTAAAACAAACGATATGAAATATTTATAGGATAAACTAAGCGTGTTTCGTGAATCAGCAAACACGGAAGTTTTTTACATGAAGAAATATATACAGCAAAGATATAAATTGGGTGTTCAGGTGGTATTGTTGATACTTTTGTGGTTAGACTATTTGGGTACTTGAGAATACAGAGCATATGCGTGCAACGTAAGGCCTGCGGTACCTATATACATGGCCCGCTATAGACTTTATACTTCGTAGCCTATAAATTTTTTTTTCTTGATTGTAACGGGATCATTGGCATTTTTGACTACAGTATAAGACTACGTCACACTGCGATTAAATTCCGTCTACAGTACTGTCACGACCCCCATTGTTACAGCAAAATATGCATTGTATGAAACCTGCCTTGTTCTGGTAGTGGTACAGTATTACGTAATCTTTCTTTATGGGTGCAGGTTATTATGCGAAAAAGCTTAACAAAGTTCAAATGTCTACCAGTAAGAAAGGGAAGGTTGATTATGAAAGGCGCAAGTTTAACAATGAATGGTGTGTAAAATACTTTATTGTGCAACACAATCAAGATGTAGTTTGCCTGATTTGCCAAAGCACTGTAAGCACTAATTAAGAAGTACAATATCAAGCGATAGTATGGTACAAAACACTCTGCTAGCTACGATAGCATTGTGGGCCAGCCGGCACGGGTTGACAAAATGCAGAAATTGAAAAGGTTTTTGAGCAAACAGCTAGAGGTATATCATGGTTACAAGACTGACGCTGAGTTAGTTACAAAACTAAGCTTTAAGATAGCTGAAGCAATTGCCGAAAAAGGAAACCCGTCATAAAAAAAGTATTAGTTGTTTGATTATCTGGCCCCCGGTATCACTATACTTGTACGTTGTGGACATTGCGCTAAACAGTTGCTAGATTATTTGTGATGGGTTCAAATATTGTAAAGCGTAGCGGTACAGTAAAGGGCTTGCAGTCAAATATTTGATTAAATTGGAAATTTACAGTATTTTATAGGTCCATAAAGCATTCACAATGAAATTAAAAGCGTAGGTGAATCGCTTTATTTGTTCAGTGACGCAAAAATGAATCTAAAATTTACCTATTCAAGAACAAATTGGTACGTTTTCTTACAACACATTAGAATATTTGTACTTACTCTATTTTATTGAGGATTTATTGGATAGGCGATTCACATCTTATGTTTGTGCTGGATAAGTAGCCCAAAAGGTTACAGTAGCATGGTAAAAAGCATACATTATAATGTAAAATTAGATGTATACATATAACTTTTATGGCATGTGGCAAAGAAAACATGGGAAAACTGAACTTCAAAAAAAAACAAATTCAACGTTCTAAAGTCAACCACAGCCCCCCACCTTGGCACTCATTCAGACATGCATTATTCCCGATATATCATTAAAAAAAGAGCTAGTCATGCGAATTTGTTGCAATTTGTCATTCAACCTTGCCCGGATTAAAACCCACAGAAGGTTAAGTCAACCTCACAAAGCAACATTAAATTTGAAATATTGAAGTAAATAACATGCGGTACAGAAACTGGACCACACTATCAAAAATCCGAAGCTATTACAGTGTGTTAATTCTGTAGCTTTTTAAATATATTTTAAGGGTATTTAATAATCTCCCGTTTGTGGCGTCGATTCATTTTTGCCACAACTAGCGCTTGCGAAAACGACCGCGCTTGTTATTGCTAAACAGTCGGCACTGGTAAACGAGCTATATTTTGCCTGAAACCAGCGAATTAATGGGTTCTACCAAATTGAAAGGAACGTGTGAATCATACACAACACACTGCAATGGCTCCGGTAACCCGACGATGGGCGCGAG
Organism: Ciona savignyi; assembly: GCA_000149265.1. Taxonomy (NCBI): domain Eukaryota; kingdom Metazoa; phylum Chordata; class Ascidiacea; order Phlebobranchia; family Cionidae; genus Ciona; species Ciona savignyi. The sequence goes on from CH003284.1 coordinate 459,108, forward strand.
GTGATCTGGTGATTGCTCATGTGTTAACCCCCTTGATTTTCCCATTCACGGGGGATAAACATGAACATCCTTTCCTATTTGCAAACAATCAATCAAATTAGCATTTTATTATATAATATAACATGTGGTACAGAAACTGGACCACACTATCAAAAATCCGAAGCTATTACAGTGTGTTAATACAACAATCGTCTAAAAGACTTTTAACGAGACAATAAAAATCTCCAGTTTGTGGTGTTCATTTATTTTTGTCAACGCTAATAACCCCTGGAAATTGCTTCGCGTAACTTCCAATGTTATGCTGCCCACCCGGCAGTTATTTAGGATAGGATATTTATGTTTATCCCCGTGAATGGGAAAACCAAGGGGGTTAACACACGGCAATCGTCAGATCACCTCGCGCCCACCGTCGGGTATCGAAGCTATTGTTAAGTGCCTTGCCCAAGGACACAACTGACTAGCTAGCGATTAGTTTCGCACCTGGAACCTTTCGATTGAAGGCGACTCACTTAACCGCCTAACTAAACGGCCGGACTTGTTTACCGTTCGGATCGTGTCAGCAAGCGTAAAAACACCTCGTTGACATTAGTAAATTAGTTTTAAAAATTACATGCGGTACAGAAACTGGACCACAATCTCAAAAATCCGAAGCTATTACAGTGTGTTAGTTAAACTACATTTAAAATCTATTATAACTTTAAAATAATAATCTCCCGTTTGTGGCGTTATTTATTTGTGAAACTCAAAGAGAAAGGTCTGGTAGATTATTCACACCCACAGAGACAGCTTGTACGTTTAATCCACAATGGTGGAAATAAGTAACGATAGAATGTACGGAAGGATAGATTTTGGCGATTGCCCATTGGAATGCAAACTGGAAAGGAAATTCATTGATGAACACGTCCCAAAACTTTAGTTACTGTTATTTTTATACAATGTTTATTGCAATAGCAATTAGGATCAGATCATAAATGCGTCGATTTGTTACGAATGTAGCTGTTCTTCGACCTTATAAGGTAGGCTTGAATATAAACACGAATACTAACCAGCCTGATGCATAATTCCCATGTTTTAGTATCAATAGTGGTCTTAGCTCTAAGTCAATTTTATATTTCATCTAATTAAGATTAAAAAAAATCACAAGTTCTAATTAGTAAGTAAATGCATTGGTTAGTAAATTACATATAACAGTCATCAGGTATGTGTATTCTTTAATGTAAGGATTGTAGCCCTATATTATTTAAATCCTTCACACTGTATGCAAGTAGTTGTGCAATTGAGTAAGCCTCGTAATCAATAGATACCGAATGTTTCTGACTGGAAGTTCGATATTCCAGGCTAATCTGCTCAATCGTTTTACAAACCCACCGCGACTGCCAATGAAAGGAGAATACTAAAACGAGGAAAGCGGGAAGGAGGGAAACTGCATTCTAAAATGAAGATTATGACATAAGAGATAGTTTAAAACATGGAGTAGTTCAGGTTATTGCTGGAGTTGAGATTAGTGTACAGGGCAGGGTTTAAATTACTTTCCATAGTTTTAGTGTGCAGTTTCCCTCTTTCCCTCTTTCTCGCTTTCATTCCGTTTAGTGTTGTCCCCAATGAAATCCACGCCTGGCTAGTTTTGCAAGGGTGGGCGGTTAGCACATCACAATCAGCTTTAAGTACCGAGCTCGTGGACCAAAATCAGGCTTTAAATATAACAAAGGTATAAGAAGAGTTCAGTTCGAGTGGACTAAAGGTGCGGATCAAATGATTTCTCACAAAACTAGCTTAGAAACATTAATACCCAACCATATGAAAGGAATTTTGTCGTATCTTAAGCAATAAGTCAATCTCGGAATGTTAGTTAGCGTATACCGTCATGCTTGGCTGTATTGATATTTTTTTCCGTACAGGCACTACAATATGAACAAAAGCGAACATAATAAATGTGAAACGACACAAGTAGTGTAACCCCGTATATTATAGGGAGAATTGTTTTATGTTGAAGCCAGGGCGAAACTGAATGACTGAATGTGAGTTGATTTGTTTTTGAACGTCAACCACTTTGCTCCACGTCTTTTTCGCTTGACTGGTCGACTATAATAGAACGCTCAAATTACCAGACATCACGGGGGTTGTTTTTGTAATGTTTGTTTCTTCAATTCTCCCACAGTTTAACTATCAGTACAAAGCTGCTTGTAAATACATCGCAGTGTTATAGAGAGTAATATATACAGAACTCGCTCCTCTCAACTTCTCTTAATAATTCAATGCAGGATCTTATAGCCGTGGGCGTTGAACGCTATTATCTCATACTAAGTTTGTATTCTATTGCACTACGTAAATAATAACCCGCTGCGTTGGAAATTAGTGTATCAAGGAAGAACCAAGATGTAATCATTCTTAATAATAGCATATTAGCTTGTTGGTGAATAGGTATAGTTTGTTATAATAAGTCAACCAAGATGAGCAACCAGTACGCAATTTCGCTATGGTTCAGTTAAAATGTGGCGATACAAAAGGGTAGTAAAGTGTGACATTTACGCTTCGTTACCACCAATGGTACGTGTAGAAGAGTGTTCGCGTGGAGAGATAAGAATTGATATGACGTTGAGGAAACGTTATTGTGGAGAATTGAATAGAGAATGACGCTTCTCATTACGTTTGGTAAAGTTTGTAAGTTTTTTTTATAGCAATATCACGAGGAATCCAGTTTAGCACAAGAATAGATGAGCGAAGTGTTCGATTATAAAGCGGAGAGATTTATTCGTGGGGCCACACCTTGATTTTACCATTCGCAGTAAAATATCGTGAAGCTGAAGACAAACTCATGTGTAGAATGTGTTACATACGAGGATGTTTCCAGTAGTTTAGTTTATTTGTTGGTTCCACGATGAAAACACAAAGCAGGAACTCTGATAAAAATATGGAAATCGGGAAAACGGCAAAACGACAGTCGTTAGAACACGTCTAAAAACCAATCACTTATAAAGTTTCCGTATAATTAGACGTGGCCGCTAAACCCACATAAAAAATGAATATGAATTATTCCAGCTAAACGTAATAAGCAAATGTCAATGCTCGAAAATGGCGGGAAACCTTTTACCAGGAGAAGCATTTTGTTGTTTTAGAGTCTTGAATTTTTAATGGAAGCTTCCGTAATGCCGAGGGCGGGTTGAGTGATCTATGCCAATGAATAATGCATGGTGGCAGTTGCTTTAACGTTCACCGGTGCGATGCAAAGTATTGTTGGAGGCTTGGATCAATATTATGCTTTTCTCGCTATTCTTTTAATGCGTTTATGATGTTCTGCACATTGGAGTTGATTACGATGGATAACACAAATCGTTGAGAAACTTTGCGAATTAGTATAATTTCTTCACACGCAATTGCAATATAACTCGAACGAGTCAGTTAGCACTTTAGAATGTGGCGCGAAATTTCTTAAACCCTATTTTAAAGAATGACGTAATTAAAGCCGCGAGTTGTAAAGGCAGCTGCTCGTTTTATTCCCTCGCGTAATGGTTAGAAGAGAGAGACAGGAGAATGGAGAGATTGTATTTTACTGTTGCTGAAAGAATGGTATCCAGTTGTTTGTTCCAACTATTTCGCAGTGCTTCGCTTGCTCGCGCAGTGGTTTTATTTTACCATTACTTGGTTTATTTAATAATTTACCGTTCTCTGATGGTAAAGAGACGTATTGACAGCCAACTTGGATACCAGAACAAACGAGTATATTGGTAGAAGAATCAAGATAAACAAAAACTATCAATAATGTTCAATTTGTAGTTTAATTCAAATAAGGCCCATGAATACCTTATTGTGTATTGTGTTTTACCAGTAAAGGTTACAACAGAACAACGTAATAGAAATTTGGCTGTTAGTAAGCAAGACAGAGAGCATTTAAGTGTAAATCCTTTATAGAATCAGACAAGGTGCTGGCATATGAACGGTCCTACACAATAGAGTGATAACTCCATTATCTTTTATTTTAGAAGTGTAAGCTTGTATTGCCATTGTCACAAACGCTTTCAAAATGGAAGGATCGCTATCGTGCTGCAAGTACCTCATGTTTTTCTTCAATTTGCTCATATTCGTAAGTATCCCACGTCGTGTACTTCCAGTGCAGGAAATAAATAATTAAGGGAACACGGCAAATTTCTTTGTATACATGTAGGCGCGACTTTACGAGTACTTGTAACTGGTAAAAGCATCCTGTTTCATGGCCCGTTGCTCTAAGCACTTGCAATAAAAAGAAAACTGCGGCCCCGCCGGGAGTGGTTCAGATTTAATTAAACGTCACGCACAATGACGCCCAAGTATTTGTGTGCGAATTACTAGTTCTAAAATGGTTCTGATTTTAAGTAACCCTTTTTTGCTCAAACAATAATAATCATTTTTAAACTTTCATATATTTAGACTTGTGTATTCTTGTAGATATACGAGGCTACTATTGTGAAATTGTCGAGCCATAAGTAATGTACACAGGTACAAAAACCAAAGCAGAATGGTTAATCGTTGGCGCAACATAATATATAATATGTTGGGCCAACGATTAACAATTCTGCTGATATATATATAGTATATTTTTGGCAGTAAAGGTTGTATATTAACACTAAGGTCTACATTAATTATTCATTATATATTCTAGGTAAAATTGGGACAATACCTCCACCAATTACTTTATAATGCCAGTAATATCCCATTTTATTACACGTGGACGCAAGGGGAATGAGAAAAAGAACATTGCACATTAAACGAATTGTCATGCTTTTAATGTTGGGTCAACGATTAGCATTGGGGTTGAGATGACCCATAAGATTCGAGTTAGAAGCAGTGACCGCACAAATAGTGTGTTTTTCAATCCGGCCACCTTTCCCACATTATTCACTCAGCACGTTCTGAAGGACCGGCTGTACTATCTCAATTACAATCGATTCCTTCGGTAAATTTGGCGCCTTTTATAGTTGAGTGGAGCGGCGTTGTTGGGAGTGGGGATTTGGGTCGCAGTCGGCGCAGACTCGTTCAAGCAAGTCGTGAGCAATGATCCAGCGATCTTCAATGCAGTGTACATCATCATTGCAGTGGGCGCGCTTCTCTTTGTCGTCGGCTTCCTTGGATGTTGCGGAGCTATCAAGGAGAACAAATTCCTTCTCGGAGCGGTGAGACCTCTTAGATTGCGACTTTGGCTGTTATTTTTTTCGTTTTGCGAACCTCGGAAATGAATGCATGTGGCAATAGGGTTAGTTTATAAGTATTTCCGTCGTTTTTTTTTTCCCGTGCCAAGTTCCGAAGCCATGATGGGCTCGTTACCAGGATCGTTTTTTTGTTTAAGAGTCGGTATATGTATCGGTCGCGTTAAACATTCGGCCACACGGCCGTTGTTTTGTTCCATCAGGTAGGAATATGCGCAAAAATGCACCAGCTACTGTGGCATGGGTATGTGGCATGCTAAAATGTCTGGTGATGAATTCGTTTTGCTCAACTCAGCTGTAATTATAATTATGAGTCAAACACCTTTTCCCGCTTTTATATTCGGTCCCACAACAAAGATGTTGGATTGTATGCTTTTAAATTTCATTTATACAGTTCTACCGACCTGCGACGTTAACAAAGACTTTAATAGCATCAACTAACCACTTGAAACTACTTACAGCACAGTGCCGCACGCATAATCATATACGGGCAGCTGCAGTACTATTTCCGCAATATGGTCTAGGATAAGAAAGATATTCACTCTTATCCCTGTAAATGGGAAAACCAAGGTGGTTAACACACGAGCAATCGTCAGATTACCTCCTGCCCACCGTCGGGTTACCGAAGCTATTGCAGTATGTTATGTATTATTCACACGTTCCTTTAATTAAGTAGAACCTATTATTCCGCTGGTTCAGCCAATGTCCGTTAAGTGCCTTTTCCAAGGACACAACCGACAACTAGCGACCAGTTTCGAACCTGCAACCTTTCAGTTGAAATGTGTCACACTTAACCACCAGACTAACCGGTCGGACTGTCTCAACTTTTATTTTCTTTAACGTTTTTTATTAAAATTAATGTATGTTTTGCAAATTTCAGTTCTTCGTCATGATTCTGTTGATCTTCATCCTGCAAATCATCGGAGGAATCCTTACATTCGTCTACTATCCGAAGGCCAAGGCTGCGGCTCTTGATTCGATGAAGCTGTACGGTGGCTCGACCCCCGAGGCACAGACCGCCACGACGGCTTGGGATGGGTTCCAAGAAGCGGTTTGTAGTCCATCTAAAAATATTAAATGCTTTAAATAATATAGTCACATTTTACAATATACGGTGAGAAATGAAATATAGCATTTTCATATTGCCAAAACGGGGCGTTAACACACGGAGATTGTCAGATTATCTCGCTCCCGCCGTCGGGGCACTGGGTTATTGCGATATATTGGGTATCTTTACATGTTCCTTCAATTTAGTACAACCATCAATGCATTTGGTTAAGGCAATGTCCGTTAAGTGCCTTGCCCAAAGATACTACCCATTCGACCGATATAGTTTGAGATGACCGTTGTTGCACTTTACGTATACTTTGACATAGTTCAGCGTAGTCCTATTATTTGTTTTAAAATTGAAACTATTGATCCTGAAAATTAGAATAAACGCATTTGCTATTTAGTCCTCTGTGATAACAGCATTCAACAAAGCGATCTCCATAAAACTCTTATGGCATTTCTAGAACTGACTAGTTTCAGAAAGATGTTTTTTGGTATGTTTATTACTTATTCTAGGTATTTAATCGTTTAAAAATACGCACTGACCAAAAAATTTGCCGATCTATCGTATTTTCTTTCCGTGGTGTTAAACGTGAATGTTTTGCAAAGTACAAGGAAACTAAAACTCGTTTAACGTCCATTTAAAGTTGTCCAAAACGTTTAAATATCACATATTTCCACAGTTCAAGTGCTGTGGCATCAACTCGGGTGCTGATTGGACAGCTGCTGGGATAGTAGTTCCACCAACAGCTTGTAATGCCCTTCCTGTCCCACCCGGCTGCGAAAGTGTGGTGAAGAACTACTTTTGGGTCCTTGGTGGAATTGCAGTTGCCGTTTTGTTCATCGAAGTAAGTAGTAAAAATTGGATAGGATATTCAGGTTTATCCCTGTGAATCGGAAAACCAAAGAGGTTAACACACGGGCAATCGTTAGATCACTTCGCGCCTACCGTCGGGTTACCGGAGCTGATGCAGTGTGTTGAACCTGCAACCTTTCGGCTGAAAGGCGCCGCACTAAACCACCAGACCAATGGACTAAGTTCTGAAAGCTTGAATGGTTCCTTATTGCTGAAATAGTCCACTATGAACCACATTCACCGTTTTTTGCGGCTGTAGTAAAGAACGGTCGGTCACCGGTAACGATTCAATTACAGGTATAATTTGCGATTGGATTGATAGGTTTTTAATTGTCCGGCCCGTTGGCCTGAAGTGCGTCGCCTTTCAATCGAAAGGTTGCAGGTGCGAAACTGGTCGCTAGCTAATCGGTTGTGTCCTTGGGCAAGGCACTTTACGGACATTGCCTGAACCCAGCGGATTAATGGGTTCTACCAAATTGAAGGAACGTGTCTATCATACACAATATACTGCAATAGCTCCAGTAACCCGACGATGGGCGCGAGGTGATCTGACGATTGCCCGTGTGTTAACCCCCTTGGTTTTCCCATTCACGGGGATAAACATGAATATCCTATCCTATCCTAACGAGTTTGTTGTTAATATGGTCTTTTATATTTCAAGATATTACAGCTTTTTATGGTTACAATAAAAACTGTACATTTTCCGGTAATATTAAAGTGTACATTTTCCGGTAATATTACTGTTCCAAAAATGTCCAAAAAGGGTAATATATTCCGGGGATAGCAAAAGGCAAAGAGCGTAAATCACGTGAAATAGTCACATGACTGGATTGAGTTACACGAGCTATTGTAGTGTGTTGAATTCAATTGTCGCAATTTTGGTTCCAGCCATAGACTAACTTGTGCAGACAAATTCATCAGAAACCCTACCTATTTAGAATACAAAAAAATAAAGTTTCACTTACTTTCTCCGTAATATTGACAAAAAATCAGGGTGGAAATTTTTGTAAGTTCATCTTAAATGTCAATTTGTAATACAAACGTTATTGCTACCATATTTGGCCACATCACCACCGTTTTACTTTATATTGTACTTTCTAGTTGCTGGCGATGATTTTTGCTTGCTGTCTCTACCGGGGAGTGAACAAGCACCAATATGCTTGAGATTCTGTGGAACGCACGCTGTACATATAGCTTTGTAATATTGATGTAGCCTTAGTTAGTTTGTAGACAACCTTTTTTAACCATTGACATTAATTTTAAAATCTCTTTAAATAAGCAATAGACACTCAAAACTACCATTTTTATTTGCCGACTCTCGTAGCTGAAGCAACTCCCCACGTTTAAATAACAAAGCTTCATATTTTGTAATTTTTATTTTATCTGCCGGGTTTTAAATATACATCGTGTACCAGCATCATGTTCAAATCCCTGTGTTTACGTTTCGATATATGATACACGCAGACACAGTCGCGTGAACAGCATGTGAGATTTTGTGTATTAAGTACAAATATTCACGAAAATCAAGACGCTCTCGTATTCCCAGACTTCTTATAAACCTTAATTATTATGTTTGTAAAAAATTATCACTGAAAAGGAACCGATTTATTGGCCGTTCAAGATAGCAGGCCTTCTTTGGCTGACCGTTGGCTGAACGTGGTATTCGTTGGTGTAAGGTTTACACCACTGTTTTAACATTGGTGAATTCATAAATAAAATTCAAGTTGAGCATTATATGCTACGTAATGTCAAGTATAAAAAATAAGTATATTTTTTTAAAACCGATAATAAAACGTGTATTTCCAACTTCGAAATAGTGACCGCTGTTAGGTGGATGATTACATTATCATTTTGCTTTAACCACCGTTTTAAGAAAGCACACTGATGGACGTCCTAAACCAATTGTCCATTCAGGTATTTGATAGAAGATGTAGGTTATTCTCGTTTTTATTTCAAGTGAATTGAAAAAAAATGGTGGTGTTTGGTTTAGTTTTATTTTTAGTGCTTTTTTATAGCAATGAAAACAAAATCAACGTTTAAAAAAGTGTTATCTTCAAAGTACCTCACACACACTGGCGAAGCCATGAACAACTTGGCAAACGCACTTTTATATCGTATGAGCTTAGGTAAACCTAGACTATTCCAGAAAAGATTCACTTCTGTGTTTATATAAGTTTGAATTTAAACCCTTTTTCTACAGGCTCCATGTTAAACTCTTTAAAGGGGAACTGAAGTAAATTTTAAGAATATCTTAATAAATGGAAAACAATACGCTGATTTCAAAAATCAAATCAGTTTCTTCCAATATTTTTTTGTTAAAGAGTTATGAGCAAATATGCATTTTATTTTATGTTAGGGGATTTCCCGTATTACGTCACTGACGTTGTTGAGATTTCGTGCCTATATGCATTGTATACAATCATGTGCCAGTTTATAGGTGAATTAGTAACATAAGCGCCTGCAGGGGCGTTGTATTTTTGTTTTTTTATGGAGACTTAGCATAACACTTGTCATATAGCCTAACTGAACCAATGTACCTGCGTGACAGCTTACCTTAAGCGCGCTCATTCAGGCCTGCACGATCCTGGACCTAAGCTGAATGCTGAGGTATACAGGTCTCGTATTTAAATGACTTTAGAATAATAAGTCTTAGCAATTTATATCATAAATCATAGAAGTGAAAACAGAACAAGAAACCTAGAACAGGAGGCAGTAAACTGTAACTGCCAGCAATTTATAGAAATAAACCAGCCCATCAATCAAAGATCAGACTATGCGGTGGGAACAGCCTATTTCTTTCATGATTGTTGCTTTTCAATATATAGCCATAATCTGCAACATAGACTAGCAATGTTGTTATCAACCCCTAGGCTACAAACTGAGAGTGTGAGAGATTTGGTATACATATGCATAGAAGTTTTAACAAATTTCTTTTGTTTTCTTCATTTCTAGAGTAAATTTAAGTTAATGTTGTAACACTAAAATGGATGACAGTTTTCAACATTCTGGCATGGATGAAAGAAGTTTTATTGTACACAATAAAACAACACAAATTTAGTCATGTGCCGGTTTGAACCAAGGGAAAACGTCTGAAAGTATCTTTGAAGATGCAAGCCCCATAGAAGAAAATGTTTATTTAGAAACATTACCTATTGACATGACTTGGTGCCGTTGCAAAAACTGTATTCTTATGGACATACCGCAAGAATGTTTATGCTGCATGAATGTACATGCATTTGTGCACAAAATAATGCCAGACTGGACTTGCATTACTAAAAGCCCTTATTTTTCAATTATCTGCTTGGATAAAGAAGTTCTTGAAGTTGCACTTGATGTACTGGGTTGATCACTATGTTTAAAATCATAATCAGAAACATTTAAAATTGTTGGAACTGTATTTTTCAAGTGGTTTGTTTTCATCATCTTGGCTACTCCATTGGAGTCAAATACAATTTTACTATGATAATCCTTGTCACAAATATGTGCACTACACACTGCGGTTCTTTTTCCAGGTAGTTTAGAACGCTTGCATTGTTGTATCCATTGCTTCAACCGTTTTTTGTCGTTGTGAGGAAATCGATGGAAGAGCACAGGTGGATTGGAATTTCGTGTGCTGTAATAGGAATTTGTACATCCTGGAGCAAAACAATATGCTCCAATCACTCTTCCTTCCTTCTCAGTGGCTTAACTTCAGGCATTTTACAATATCTAATAAAAAGAACTAAATTAGAAATGTAGTATATTCTTATTAACTTATTTGGGTAGTTAAGTAAAGATCTATTATATATATTCTTCACTTACTTATCTGAGTGCTTGCTGTGTACTTATTGTCAGACTACACAATCAGCTACTCAACTGTGGATTAACTGGTTTTTGCAATAAGTGGTATTCTCAACCAGTAGGCTAATGCTCAGTTTCAATAACAGCAGACATTAAATGCACCACATACACAACAGCAAAACATTATACAAACAACCAAGGTAAACCATGAAAGAAATAGACTTTTCCCACCGCATAGTCTAGCCTTTGCCTAATGGCTGGTTTATTTCTATAAATTGCTGGAAGTTACAGTTTAATGCATTCTGTTATAGTTTTCTTGTTCTGTTTTCACTTTTATTATTTATGATATAAATTGCTAAGACTTATTATTCTAAAGTCATTTAAATACGAGACCTGTATACCTCAGCATTCAGCTTAGGTCCAGGACCGTGCAGGCCTTAATGACCGCGCTTAAAGTAAGCTGTCACCATGTACATTGTTTCATTAAGGCTATATGACAAGTGTTATGCTAAGTCTCCATAATAAAAACGAAAATACAACGCTCCTGCAGGCGCTTCTGTTACTAATTCACCTCTAAACTGACACATGATTGTATACAATGCATATAGGCACGAAATCTCAACAACGTCAGTGACGTAATACGGGAAATCCCCTAACATAAAATGAAATACATATTTGCTCATAACTCTTTAACAAAAAAATATTGGAAGAAACTGATTTGATTTTTGAAATCAGCGTATTTTTTTCCATTTATTAAGATATTCTTAAAATTTACTTCAGTTCCCCTTTAAATAGTAGTTTGTCTTACAGCTTAGTCTGGTGGTTTAGTACGGCCCCCTTTCAGCCGAAGGGTTACATATTCGATACTGGCCGCCAGCTAGTCGGCTGTGTCCTTGGTCAAGTCACTTAACGTACCTTGCCTGAACCCAGCGGATTAATGGGTTTTACCAAATTTAGGAAACGTGTAAATCATACATAAAACACTACAATAGCTCTGGTAACCCTATAATGGGCGCGATTTGATCAGACGATTGCCCGTGTGTTAACTCCCTTGATTTTCCATTCACGAGAATAAATATGAATATCCTATTTTATCCTATCCTAGTTCATCTCTTCGGTTATACAGGGTTCGACCCAAGCTGAGTTTTAGAATACGATTATTATGGGTTTACTTCGATTCCGAAGGTGACATATTTTAAATTGACTTTATTGTTTTGCGCCACGGTCGTGACAAGCAAGTCCGGTCTGAAATGCGCAGTTTTTCTTGACCCTTAATTTTGCAAAAAGGCAGGGGGAATTCCCGCAATCGGGAAAATCTAAATAATAGGCCTATTAAGAGTTGTTGGCTTAATCGGCCGCATATTTACGGATTAAAGAGGAATATTCACTTCAATGTCTAAGCAATTAAATAGATGTTACATATGGATCCGAAAAACATTTATATTAATTCAGTTATTAATCCAAACTTAACATCAATATTTTGGATTTAAATTTCTAGCTTTTCAATATACAATGTAACTTTAAATAAAATAAGCCATTTTACCTAGAGAAATCCCCCAAAATAGAAAGATCATAAAAAGCAGTCATAAACTCACTATTGCATTGCATATTGAAGAGCTAGAAATTTAAATTCATAATATTGATATTAAGTTTGGAATACTAACCCGGGAACACTTTAGTTTCTGCTTTCAAAAACAAACGTTGTACACTTTGTATCAAATATATATCAATAGTGATTTGGTAACCTGGGAGCCAGATTATTTCTGCGTGCAGAAAAATATACCGGACACTCAAAAGAGGTTGTGGTGGTTAATACGTGGTTGTCACTCTTTAATTCGCTGTGTATTCACACTGTTGTTATAACCGTGTCAACAAAACTGTGTATTGAAATTCGCTGATTTAAACCTAAAAATAAACACATTCCCGCCCTCGCAATACGTATTATGTTTCCATGGCCGTATATTTTACACTTAGGCCCATGTAGTCTGGCATATTGTTTATCTGAAATTGGAAACCGACTGACTGAGCTAACTAGTCAGAGGGATTTTCCGCCCAAACTAAAGCTTCATGCCAATTGAAATCCAAACGATTCTTGGTGATGCGCATTTTTCTCGTCCGGCCCGTTGGTCTAGCGGTTAAGTGCGTCGCCTTTCAGTCGAAAGGTTGTAGGTGCGAAACTGGTCGCTAGCTAGTTGGTTGTGTCCTTGGGCAAGGCACTTTACGGATATTTCCTGAACCCAGCGGATTAATGGGTTCTACCAAATTGAAGGAACGTGTCTATAATACACAACACACTGCAATAGCTCCGGCAACCCGACGATGGGCGCGAGGTGATCTGACGATTGCCCGTGTGTTAACCCCCTTGGTTTTCCCATTCACGGGGATAAACATGAATATCCTATCCTATCCCCTCCTGTCTAGTGTAAGTGTGTAGGTGCAATTTACCAAGGTGTTATTTACCAAATAAATGATTGTAATATACAACAGATTCACAATGCTAAGAGTAATGGCACAACAAAGGTTACATAAGCTTACAAGCGTCTACTTAACACAGTTTGCGTGCGATTTATCACAACAGAACAAAAACAACAAATGAAGAGCGTTCTACTGGCGACTTAAAACTGGAACTTTTTCGGCGACTTCGTTAAATTTGTTAGAAATTCGAAATTCTTCGGATTCTTCTCTTTTAAAACACTTTTCCGGTGGGCTACTTGCCTGGCTATCCAGATTAAAGTCCTGCTCTCGACTTGTTCTCTTTGACCGAGGTAAATGGAGAGATCGCCCACCATCCAGAAGATGCATAGGAATCTGGAAGGGGTTTTGGAACTGCTGTAAAGCAGAAACGTGTTGGGCATATCTGTTGTACATCGCCGAGTCCTCGTCAATTTTTCCATTGGAGGGAATTCTTGGTTTGCTGGTGCTCGTTCCAAGCACCCCGGTAAGGAAGGGAATTGAGAACGCGCTTGCTCCTTGACTTGTTACTGCCGCCGTGCGGCTGAACCCACTCGGTGAGGTAGGCAGAGGGTAGCGCACCGGAGCAGAAGTATTGCTTAAATCCAATTGGTTGGTACTGCGCGGTGTGTTGGTCTTTGTAGATACAGTTGCGGCTGGAAAAATAAATATTTATTATTATTGATGCAAGATTGTGATTGCAACCTGGTAAACAATTTTTTTAAATATAAAAATTGGTTTAATTTTGCGGAGTATGAGAAACTTCCGACGTAATCGGCTAAACCAGGCATGGGCAACATAGGGTCCAACCCGTGGGGGGATTTTAACCGGACCACACACTGTATCTAACCATAATTAAGATATTGAATACTATTCATGTAAAATCCGGCCCACCAAGAACTTCATTTTTCCTTCCGGTCCGCCGACTAGAGAAGTTGCCCACCCATGGGCTAAAGGGTAAGTCTAGGTGTCGTTGTATTTTTAAACCGGGAAAAAAATCTTAAAAAATACTTACTCAAAGCAGTTGTTTGATTGAAGTTACGCATTTCTCGTTCATGGTTACTCGATTCGATCTTCTCTTGTCGTCTCCACTTGGCTCGTCGGTTTTGAAACCAGACCTGTAAGCAAGTTTGTTAATATATAGTGTCTACTGTGGGAGAAAGAAGCAAAATTGTAACATTTTTTTACAATGCCATTTTCAAGGGCTATGCTTTCAATAATGTCAGTGAAATAATACTCCCACTGTAATTAAATACACGTAAATTTCTTTAAAGTGAGCTTCAAACACACACCCCTTTCAGTCGAAGATTCATTAAGCAAATAAACTACAGAAATAGCGTCTACAGTACTATTAAAAGACGCAACAGGAAGAGCAACCTTTTATCATGGGCATCATATCTTATTGGCTTTTATGCCTGGTAAAAACCAAAGTTTTTTTAAACAAGAATTAATTACATGTTTGTCTTGTTTTAAGACATTCGTAATTTGACTGGTACTGTTTTAACATTTATACTAAATTCTTAAATATAATTGCGTTTTAAAAAACTGCATTATTGTAAAACGGAACGAACTTGCGCCAATTAATATTAATGCGTTTTGCTTTGCGCCAAATAGCACGAACAAATATAAGCAGTTTCCACGTTCTCCGTATGCTAATAAATACATGTACAGTAACAAATGTGTCGAAATAATCGAACGATTAGGACATTTGCCTGTCGTGTATAAATTAATTATAACCTTTCCACAGAACTGGGACATACGAGGTCTAATCTATATTGGTTTTAAACGGAAAATTTAATTACAGCGAGACGTTATTGTATAGTTTAACCGAGCGAGTCTCAGAAAGTTCTTTATGAATAATCCATACTCCGTTGGAGCGCTGATGAAAAAGAAACTTAATTGAAATTATCCTAAACGTTGTTGCCGATTAATGTTTAATTAAACACTTCAATAATTAATCGATTGTAATAGCAGTGCTACATGTTTCGAAAAATGATTGGAGAGATAATTCGCGTATATTAATTTTGCGTTTCTGATATTTACTCAGCTATATTGCATTTGTATGCCTCAACACGGCACTTTAAAGTGAAGAATTTAACAAGTTTTTTTCAAAGCAAGAGTAATTAAATATATCCTCGTATTATAGATACCGGGTAGTGAAGTCCAATATTAACTCCCATCCAGAAGCAGATAACCATAACTCCAACCACATGCGTTTTAATAATGTATCTGCCAAACGTCAGGTTCTATTGTGTGGTTTATATATCTTCTTCTCGGACGACAGACTTTTAACACGAGCCAAAATAATGCTAGCGCATTTATAAGTCTCTGTAATTGCGTTTTTAATTTTTTTTCTGTTATTTACTTCATTAAAAATACAGCGAACTCAATCGGTGGTGAGGTATCGATTAAATATCGAAAACAGGCCCAAGTTTCAAACCTGCAAATACCAACGCAAACACCGGCCTGCATAGCCGAAGTCGACCATATTGCTTATAGTAAATAACTGCTAGGACACAATAAACATATTTTATCGCCATTGGTAGCGTTGCCACAATGGAAATCGTTAGTGTGCTGTTCCATGCACATGGTGGTTAACTGGGGATATTGCAGTTAATTCTTTTATCTACCAAGTTATTTATTTTACCGGGCGAAGTTTTGATCCCGTGATGTGCTCGTCACTCAGTCTGTTTTTTGGATACCTAAGTTTGGGTATATGAATCGGTTGCGTTAATCATTTGGCCACACGACCTTCATCTACCGAGTAGATTTTTTCTGCTGATAGGCGACTTACTAACCGATTATACAGCGGTGACGGAATACTATAGAATAAGATAGGATATTCATGTTTATCTCCGTGAATGAGAAATCGCAATGTCCGTTAACACGCGGGCAATCGTCAGATTACCTCATTCCCACCGTCGGGTTAATAGGGCTATTGCAATGTGTTGTGTATTCAGACGTTTCTTCAATTTGTAGAACACATTATTCCTCTGGATTTGGGCCACGTTCATTAAGTTCCTTGCCCAATGACACAAACGAATAGATAGCGACTAGTTTTAAAGGCTCAACTCTTCGACTGAAAGGCAACCTACCGTCGTGTAACCAAATGGTCAACGAGCGATACATATACCGACTTAAACGATCGTAGTGAAGAGCAAATCATAGACTCGAAACTGCGCCCAGCCAAAAAAACACTATTATTAAAAGCAATGATTCAAAAAGCAACGAGAGTTCACCTGAACTCGCACTTCCGGTAGTTTAATCTTGCTCGCCAATTCCTCTCGACTGTACACATCGGGGTAATGGGATCGCTCGAATGCTCGCTCCAACTCATGCAGTTGGAACGTGGTAAAGGTGGTCCGATTTCGACGCAATTTCTTTCTTAGATCATCAGGACAGTGGTCAGGGGAAACACCTAACATGAGAAATAATTACCTAAAATAACTAGGTAGGTTGTGTTACTTCTGCTGGCAACGGTTTTATTTTAGTTTGTTTTCGTCATATATAGAATTGTGGAATTGTGTAACCAGAATATTACAACAGACGTCGGTTGTTTTCATTACTCTTAAATAGTAGGTTTTAATACATGCATAAGTTAGGTATTTTGTCCAAAGTGCAGTTGCGAAAGCAATTATCTAAATTTATTTTTGCAGATCTCCACATTAAACTTACTTGGAGGTGAAACGCTGCGATTGTTTTCTGCTGTTGCATGCATTTGACTTTTTACTTCATGTTGAACGGATTCTTTTAGGCAAAACTTCTTTTCTGAAATTATATTAATTTAAATTAGGGATCTAAAATTAATACAACTTAAAACAAGGTGATGCAAGTCGTGTTGGGACACAGCTTGGTTGCTTTTGGTTTTCTGGCTGTGTGTAGAACCAGTTAGTTAAGGGTAAAAATGCATATATTAACAACTTTGAAGAAATGGTTAAGTATATAACAATACGGTAAAAATAAAACTGCTTACTCTGTACATCTTTAAATTCACATCCACGGTAGGGGTCGTTCTGTTTCTCACTTGCTTCATTTATTACTTTAAATTCATCTTCGACAGTTACCGTGTTCCTGGTTGTGCTTTTTCTCAAGTTGGCAATGATATTTTTAACCTCACCGTCGTACGCTTCCAGTTGCTGGCGATTCGTTGGGAAATCTTCATCTATTTCGTCATCACTACCCCCGGTTTCAAGATAACGCTCCTCCGGACTAGGAGGACGCTCCACTGCCCTCTGTTGCTGAAGCATCAACATAGCGGATGGCAACATCCAATTCAAGTAATTATCTTTCGCCAGCTCGGAAAAGGTCGAGTAAAACTGCGACATAATAGATGGAACATCGTAATGAGAGGATCGAAGTCTTTCCTGCTGGGTTAGCATCATCGCCATTAGCAAATCATTCTCGGTAGGACGTTGTAAAACATTTCCCGGCTTCAGATAACTCGTTGTGGACACATTTGCCGCTTCTGATTTCTCTCCAGTTTTGCTTTCCAGAATACAAGACGATTTCTTGTGTTCGACCGGCGCTTCGTCTTCATAGGGTCGTTTACTCGGAACGCCTTGATGTTCCACCGCTGCTAAAGTTTCGCTTTCTTGCTTCCTCTTAGTTTCCATGTTCTTCCTATCGTCAAATCGAAAACTGAGCGGCAATTCATTTATAACAGTTTTGAGGTTGCCCTTGCTAGCCGCTAGTGTGAAAGGAGAAACTGTTGTTTCAGTGTAAACTTGTGCTGTTGATTTCGACAGATCTTTTGCCTCATGCGAAGATGTATTTGGATACGTTGTTAACTTGGTACGCGGTGAAGATACGTCGGTGGACTTGGGGTGATTTTTTTGTTTAAAAACGATCCCAACTTGTTCTTTCTTTGGCGATGGCATTCTAAGAGCTTCAGGTGCTGGCACAGTGTATGTGTTTCTTTCGACCGAAGTGTCAAAAGGTTCTTTCATGTCCAAATGTAATCCGGGTTCATAAGCTCTGCTCCCATGCGCATGGTCGAGCTCCATGTGAGGGTAATGACTTTCAGGATGCGGAACAGTATGACTCTTACTGTAAAGTGAAGCGTAGAAACGTTCAAGATAACCATGGACCGATTGTTTTGTTGGGGATCGCCTCAGCTCTTCGTTGTTTACCGGCACTCCATCCATATATTTCCATAAAGCCATATTCGGTATGTCTGACAAAATCTTGGGCACCTCTTCAACTTTTATTTGTTCACTTGTCGGCGCATCCCTTGTGCTCCTATCTTCACGATCACTATCACCGCCAGCTTCACCATTATGCTCCAAAATTTCCGAACTTTCTTTTTTACAATATTTCGCCTCCATAACTCAAATTTTATAATGGAACTAGCATTAAAAATAAAACTTATTTTAAAATAATATAAATGTTAAAAAATTAGATGCGATACCAATTCAATTTGACAATACGCCGTATTAAAATTCAATTAATATAGATGGTTTCTTACGTTTTTTATAAGTCATTATTTTTTTGCTTCTACCATAACAAATACGCTGTGCTTTCTAATTGGTGGAGGATCTATGAACTGAAGTCGAACGGAGATTGTCTTTTCACATTAAGCTTTTTGTTTTTCCTTTTTCCCTACAAAACGCCACAGATTGTAACCAAGCGACCACGAAGGGCCAGCACAATCTGATTACTAAAGCTCCAGCAGAAATCTCTTTAAGCCGAATTACACAATGTGTGAGCAAAAATTATCGAATATATTTAAACGCATTGCCATATGGTCCAGGGGTATTGATTCCACTCGAATGTGCAGGAGGGCTATATGTCCCGTTTATTAATTATGTTAAATTGCTCGTTATAATACTTCGACGTTTTAATAAGGATTAGGCCAATTTGCTGTAATTGCTTTTCTTATTCGCAGCACTATTGATGAATTGAAATTACATGCTATTGATTTTATGTTACTGCAATATCGCTATTTGTAAATCAAACTATACGTTCACGGAGCAAATTTTAAGCTGGATACATGCACAGATTAAAACAGTCTAATTCTCGGCAAAATAATTTAACTTTATATTAGTTGTTTTCCACGCTGTTAAAATTGTTGAATCTGTTTTTTACTTGCTTGACGTATTGTAGAAAATCATGGGGTTCATTAACTCACAGCGGCATAGGCACTTGAACGGATAAATCCTACAATGTACAATTCGTTCTGCGAGTCTTTCATATTAAAGCGCAAAATGTGATTTATTGATTTAATCATTTCGTTTAATTAATATACCTCCCGCATACATATTTCGACAACATATTCTAATACAAAATAACATATATAATATAGTGAACGCTTGGTTTCGAGCGTCATATTAAGTAAATAGACCTGTCTATGCATAAGTGGTAAATAACGATATGCTATCTATGATTTTTTAATGTACGCTTATGGTTTGAATTTTTTCGTCTACAGGTTATGATTTTATCTAACTTTTCTAAGTGTGTCATTAAAATAGAAATACACGGTGTCTGCTTACTGCACTCTTCATTAACTGAGTGATTTCTGGGAAGCAAATAAGTGGTATCTATATGTATAGATGAACCTGCAATTGCAGCGAGGAAAAATAAGGGCTTATTAAGTCATTGAGGGAAGTTCATAAGCATAAGCAATAACGGTTATTTGAAACACTTAAAGTCATCAATATTTAAACCAGAAGGGGAATCGAGATTATTCCGAATATCGTTTCCTCGAGAGATATGCGAATCAGCATAAACATCGGCCGAATAAAATATTTATTTCTTCGTTGAGTGGCCGTCGCCGTTATTATCTCAACTATTATTATCCTCGCTTAAAATTAAACGGCAAAAGATATTTAACGAAGCGATTTTTTAAAGTTGATTCTAATCTTATAATCACATTGGCGCCATAAATGTGTGATCAATAAAATAATTTATGCGCCGAATCGTTTCCCCATGATTACTTGCTAAACCAGCTCCGCGTAAAACGCATCTGCAACATGAACATGATCAACGATTACAGGACCGGGTTAATCCGACACAGCATACAGCACGGCGTCATGTACGAGGGGGCATTAATATAGTACAAACGCAACTGGATTAATCGAGCTTTCAGTGAAATTAAATCAACATCTAGACATGATAAAACCTGAGCAGTTGACGCATTAATCTTTAATAATGGCGTCTATGTCCGGAAGCCTCGCCTTCTGGCTGAAATTAAATCCGTTTGTTAATGTGAAATGTAAAAATGGATTTGTAACGTTTCTCGTGGGTGGCAAATCCATGGAAATCCCAGAATAATTGAAGGAGTTAATTTAACTCGCGTAGTGGCGCCCTTTTTATTAGTTTAACTTTAGCCAACAAAGCTGGTTCATTGTGACGTAACTTAGGTTGTTGTTCCAAGCTTTACATGGCTTTAAACCAATAAACTTCAAACGAGGGTTACGAAGTACAGTACACGAGGCGATTAACCGGTTAAGTGCCTAGTTATTGTCAGGTCATGTCTTTGAGCAAACAAACAACCAGACCGAGTTTGACTGTCCGTCCGACTATCGCTTAATGTCGGTTACAGTTGCTATTTTCTCTCGTGGTTATTTAATTAATTTAAATTCTTCAATGTGGTGAGAAAACCAAAATTTACGATAAAATTGTTATGAAGAAGGTGTGGCTAAACGAAGCCTGTATTTTTGTGTTGGTTGTTTTATTATATAAATTCGGCAACGAATACACAATTATCAGCAAACTAAATCACTATAAGGAACAAAATACACAGGGGATGTTATTTATTAAGAATACAGTGCGGATATGTAAGTAGAGTTAACAAAATAGTTTGTGGTCAATCAAGGTACTGAATGTTGCCTCTTTATAATTCCATGTGTCAAATATTTGGGTCGGATTGCTTTCTAAGTCTTTCCCGTCGTCTTCGCACTAATCTATAGAAAGATTATAAAACGTTACATTGACACGCAAAGTTTTAAGTCTGCAAAACTTTTTTCTCTCCAGAAAATGCTTCATAATACACTGTATATGTACTTTATTAAGTATCCAATCTATAGACTTATGTTAAAAACTTCGCCCCGTTATAAGGTACACCACGTTATCTAATGAATAACTTTGCATTAGGCTTATATATACATTTGTTTACTCAAGGACATACATTACCGGACAAAAAACTTACAACGTGAGAAGAAATCCAACAACTAGAAATACGCAAGCTGCAATCAAGAGGTTCCAGTTCCATTTAACCAGTTCTGTGCATAAAAATTGAGATTAATATCTGCATAGATCTGATGCCTACTTGACCTACACTGGCACGTTTGCGCCATTAACCAACAAAGTAATTAACTTCTGTTAGCTGCATTGCCAAGAGAATATATGTTGTTAGACCCATATTCAAAGAGTCTATCCATCCACAAAATAAAATTAAATGTACAAAGCAATCAAAATGACTATTATTATATAAAAATAACTTAAAGATTAGAAACCTTCAAAAAGTATTGGGGTCTTTAGGCCACCGAATGCTTGTTGGAGACGATCTCTGACCGGGTTTCCTGCCTTTGGTGTGTTACTGCCGTCCATAGCCTACTTACCTAGGACTACTATAATAAACAATTCTTAAAAAAATATGTTTAAGCACAATTTACCTGTATAATAAATGCGTTATTTTCGACTTGTGGTACAATATATGTTTCAGTAACTGTACAGATAACTAACTATTCTAAAATAAACATAATTCTTTATTTAGCTAATTGTGTGTAATACAGATCACCGCTCTATCTTTGACAACTTATATTGTTAACTCTTTACCTCTAATAAGTACCTCTAATTAGAGTAAAAAGCGACCGAAAAGTAAAAGATTATTCAATATTTTATGTCGAAATATTTTAACCTGGAAAATAATGCTCCAATATCCTACCTAACACGTCGCGTATTTTTATCAGACCTATCAAGATATGTCCGATGATACAAACCTAAGCAGAGTAGACACCAACAATGAGCGTTTATTCAAATATCAACTCATGTTTACACTGTTGATATAGGGCGTAGTTAAAGGTTTGATGACGCATATCGAAATCATAGACCAGTAGGTATCAAATCTTTCACGTCGGGCGTTATGTCGCTATATAGTTGAGTCCGAGTTTGTTATGAGAAAAACACAATTATATTTTTAGCTAAATATTATACAACATCGTTTAACAACATACACCAAAAGCTATTTTACTCAATTTCTTTTGTACGCAAATGAGTTTACTTCAATTTTATTCTTCGCCACGGTTTATCGAACGTGACACATTTTTTGTAGGTGCGGAAAATCTTATTATGATGTTTGTAACTTACCAACGTGGCAGTAAGCATTTACAAAACTTTCCATATCATAGGAGAACTCTTTCTTACCGAAGAGCTTACGACACGACATGCACACATAATAAGCATTTTAACCAAATTTATTACACCAAGCCTCGAAGAAAAGTTTGCGGTAAAGCGACCAGTGCAATGGTGGAGCCAGCTTTAGAAGAAGAGGTGGCCCGGACAGAATACAAAATACAAATTAAAAAGAATACAAAATGATATTCCACTAAAACAACTATGTTTCTGAAATCGTTTGACTTAAATGTGAGCACAAGGTTGAAAATATCTTGTAATATAACATGTGAGCGAATTATAATTACTGATAACAGTGGTTTTAATGATATCTCATCTAGATTCTAGAGTATCTGTTCCAGACACTGCGGGTTGCTGTCTGCAAGGGCGAAATAAATGGGCTAGCGTCTGAATCGCATATCGCAACACGCAAAATACTTAGTTCCTAACTAACCGAATTCAAGAAATTAATGGTTTAAATTGTGCTCGCATCTCTACGTTTAAGAGAAGATGCACTTATCCCGAGTTATTTGTTTTCGTTTTAAACTACTTCGTAAATAAGTGCACCCAGAGTCGGTCACATAGTTAACGAATTATATTGCATTATAAAGCAATTGCCGTAATTTTGGTTTAAGGTTTAAGCTATTAATACCAATAATTTTGTTTCTATTTCACCTTTGAAAAGCACCAGACTTTCATTCGTTTGAGGGATTTTCCCAAACACATTGCTGATTTCTTAGCATTTTAACCCGAGTCGGGGAGAATGGGTACGGACATTTTGTGCACAGCTTTAATTTTTAATGTATTGGTTTAACACCAATTTTAAACTAAATTATTTAAGTAATCAGATTTTTTTTTAAAAAAGAGTTTAGTAAAGTAATGTGGGCGATTTATTTTAAAAAGCGAAAATGTAAGTCGATAGATTTTCAAAAAATACTCCGCCGTCTCAGGTTAAAGACTATCAAATTTTTAAATATATTTTTTAATGTGTGCTACTAACAGTAAAACTGGTATTCTTGTTTTATGTAAATGGTATACAATTTTTCTATACTGAAACCGCATTACCATCTTTATCAGTGTATTGTATCATAAATTGCAAATTAAAAATATCCTAGGCTATGTTTATTGTGGACGTTTCAAAGATTTTTCTTTAAGAAAATAAGCCTATAGATTTAAAATATACTCTACTGTGTATCTGTTTTATCATTTTAAACTAAGCATCATCTTTTTTTTACTTTTTTTATTGTATGATGGAAAAGAATGTCATGACACTGTTGAATCAACCAGAACCAACAAAAATATGCGCTCCTATGGTGAGGTATTCCAAACTTGCTTTCCGTACTTTGGTCCGGAGATACGGCTGCGACATTGCCTACACTCCAATGATAATTTCCAAGTCATTTCTCGAGTCTGAAATGTGCAGACAAAATGAATTTGTTACCAACAAGGGTGACACACCACTTGTTGTTCAGTTTGCCGCCAGTACTCCAACCGAATTCTCCCAAGCAAGCGAGATGATTTACCCCTATGCCAGCGGGGTTAGTCTGAACTGTGGGTGTCCTCAAAGATGGGCTATGGCGGCTGGCTATGGTGCGAAGTTGTTGCAGAAACCTGAAGATCTCATTGATTATGTAAAATTCACAAAAGCAAGGATTTGCGACGATGAGTTTACTGTGTCGGTTAAAATTCGACTTCATGATGATGTGAGAAGAACGGTTGAAATGTGCCAGGGTTTGGAAAAAGTTGGGGTTTCGTATATTTCAGTTCATGGCCGAACTTCCAAAGAGCGTCACCAACCTGTGCATTATGACTCAATAAAGCTAATTAAGGAAGCACTGTCGATACCAGTAGTTGCCAACGGTGGGGTCACTTCACTAAGTCAATTAAAAAAAGTGCACAAACTAACAGGGGCAAATGGAGTAATGGTGGCACAAGGTTTACTCAACAACCCTGCTCTTTTTCAAGGACATAAAACCACTCCACTGTCCTGTGTTAAAGATTGGGTTGACATTAGTTTGAAACTTGGCACACCTTTTACCTGTTTTCATAACCACCTCATATATATGTTTGATAATGTGACCAGCAAATCAGAGAAGCGAATATTTAACAACCTACAAAGCACGCCAGCTGTTTTGGAATATTTGAATAAATATGATTTTTAACAGAATGTTTATTTGGAATATAAGTACAAAACTGATATGGAGACCTCTGAAGGAGAACATGTTCTAAATTCTAAGCAAGGTTAAATAAAACTTTTTGTATGTCTGCTTTCATTGGTTTGTGTATAATAGTGTAGTGTTAATGTTCTGATCGGACACTGAAATACCTTTAAACACTTATTAAAGTCCGACTCGTTAGTCTAGCGGTTTATTGTGAATCCTTTCAGCCGAAAGGTTGTATGTTCTGAACTGGTCGCAATCTATCAGTGGGCCCCTTTGGGGCACGGCTCTTACCGGAAACTGCCTGAACCTTGCGGATTATTGGGTTCTACCAAATTGAAGAAACATGTAAATCATACACAACACACTGCATTAGCTCCAGTAACCCGACGGTGGGCGCGAGGTGATCTGACAATTGCCCGTGTGTTAAGTCAGTTGGTTTTCCTATTCATGGGAATAAACATGACTGTCCTATCCTAAACCCAACGTTCATAGTCTGGTTTCACATTGCCTAAACCTAGTAGTATTTAATGAGTTGTCCACTTAAAAATTTATTTTGCATTACCAACACAATCAAATCACTTGTAATTAATTATCTATGTGCTTTAACTGAACCGGAGGGTAGATTATGTTTATTGTCCACACAACACACTCAGTGACATTGGTATCTCCTGTTGTTGCTTATATTAAACGCAATGTTGCATTAGGATAGGATATTTATGTTTACCCCCGTGAATGGGAAAACCAAGGGGGTTAACACATGGGAAATCGTCAGATCACCTCGCGCCCACCGTTGGGTTACCGGAGCTATTGCAGTGTGTTGTATAATTTATACATTTCTTTAATTTAGTAGAACCCATCAATCCGCTGGGTTCAGGCAATGTCCGTTAAGTGCCTTGCCCAATGACAGAGCCGACTGGCTAGCCCATTATTCACACACTATAATATAATCAATTGTAAAATTTTACTATGGTAACTCAATGTGTGCAAAAGGTGTAAAACATTGTTAAATCACTTTAACCCAGGGGCATTCTGGCAACACAGCTCACCTTTTAGTAAGTTATGTTCTTAGGCAAGGCACTTGGCTGGTTGTCCGAACCTAGTGGATTATTTGTGTGAACTAATACAGTGATAACTTTTGCTCATGTACAATACACTGCAATAGCCCTGTTGTAATATAAAGGTTGTCAGCAGGTAATCTGACAATTTCCTGTGTCTGTATGAGAAAGACCCATATGTTTTTACACAAATACCTATACTAACATTTTATATGTCTGGCTCTTTTTTTTCACCTAGAAATAGACAAAGATTGTGCAGACAGATATATGACTATATTTATTGTAAACTCTTTATGCATGGTTGTGTTCTTAAATAAATCCTAGCTGTATTGAGCTTTATTGTCAAACTAAACAAGTGAAAACAAAACTAAACAAGTGAATATGTTAATTCACAGCACCGGCAGCACTAAAACGAAAGAGGAAAAAGAAATCAAAGAAAGGACTCGTGGATCAAACCAAATGTAGAAAAACCACGCAGCGCCCCAATTATTTTCTTGGGGTCAGAATTTACAATCCTAGTATATTGGGTAATTCGTAATATATTTTACAATTACAACTTTTACTGTATATAACATTGACTAATTTATTTTGTGTTCTATCCCAGTGAATAAGTAAAAATATACAAAAGTCTTTCAATTGCGTTTCTTAACATGCGAGGATAGAAATGGCATGCCCATCCATTAATTAGTTTGACACATTCCATCCAATACTTACCGCTTACCACTTTTCAACCATACTGGAAGTTATGTTACCCTTGATAAGTCACAATTGAATGTAGAGTGGCACTTGTAACAGGCAAGTGCTTGTCATGTAAGAAAGCTTGTGCTTTATATGATACGCTACCCAATTGGCCCTTAAGTGTACAGTGGAGATATAGGAAACATGTCTATCATATACAACACACTGCAATAGCACCGGTAACCCTAACCCCAACCCTACGATGGGCGCGAGGTGATCTGACGATTGCCCGTGTGTTAACCTCCTTGGTTTTCCCATTCACGGGGATAACATGAATATCCTATCCTATCCTAAGCCGCTGGTTTCAGGCAATGTTCGGTAAGTGCCTTGCCCAAGGACACAACTGACTAGCCAGCGACCGGTTTCGAACCTACAACCCTTCGGCTGAAAGGCGACATACTTAACCACTAGACTAATCTGTCGAATATACTAGTCATTGTACATTTTTAGATAATATCCAATTTTAGGAAGAATAAAAGCTGTGCAAGAAATAATCACATGTGGTGAGTCATGCTTAGCCAAATGTGTTGTTCCAGTGTCAACATCACACATTACTCTCTGTGTGTTTCATCTAGATGGTGACAATGATTTGGCTAAGTATGTGGCTTTTTCAATATATATGATGGTTTACTTGGTTTTAATCTGATTTAGCTTGGGAGTGCTGAAAAATTTGAATGGTCTATTGCACAAGTGCAAAAATTATATTACCTATGTCTATCGCTGTTTATTGAAAAACGTAAGGGCAATTATCACACGAGCAATCAGGTTACTTTGTAATTATGATAGGGAGCGTTTACAAATCAGTAATCATCAGATAACCTTGTATCCAGTGTCAAGTTACCAAAGGTATTGCGGTGTGTTATGTCCAATTCCTATAAGTTTTGTGGGACAAACTAATCAACTGGGTTCAGGTAAATGCCGTAAATGCCTTGACCAAAGACACAACTGACTAACCAGACACCAGTTTTGAACTTACAACCATTCGGGTGAAGGGTGACACTAAGGGTGACACTAAACTAAGCCACCAAGCTATTCTGTCGATATAACTTTATCGTTAAATGATAGAGCTTTACCACCACACATAGGTATAACTTTTATAAAAATTAAGTGTTAGGACTAGGGAAAGTATTATTGTTACATTTCTAGGGAACTCCATCTTTAATTTTTTTTCATTTCAGAGCCAGTAAACTTTTAGAAGAGAGTGTAGAAACTATACAAAACATAGCAAAGAATCCAATCAGGCTAGCAATAAATGGGATAGGCAACTTCAGGCATCAAGTTGTTTTCGCCAAAATAGTTGATGGTAAAGAACTAGAAGACATCTCCACTATTGCAAGTTAGTTTGTTTAAGGCTATATGTTCGGGTTACCGGAGTTATTGCAGTGTGTTGTTTATGGTTTACACGTTTCATTCAATTTAGTAGAAGTAGAACCCATTAATCGGCAATGTCAGTTAAGTGCCTTGCCCAAGGACACAACCGACAAGCTAACGACCAGCGTTTGAAAGACGCCGCACTAAACCACCAGATTAAATCCTTCTGACATTTAAATGACAGAATGGGAATTAACCAAGCAGTTTAACTCTTTACAAAATCTTAACCGTAATTTTCATTTTAATTTAGATTATTTAGCTGGTCAGATGAAAGAATTTGGAAGCATGGATTCGAAATCATTTAACCCCCATGTAACGATGATGAAACTCTCAAAAATGTCCGGCAGACATTGCAAGGTATGTTGATCACATGAACCCTCTCATTTTGAAATTCCCAATGTAACTTGCTTTAAATTCATTATTCATTAAAACTGCGTCTGAGAATAACCTGAAAATATTGTTTTTTCACTAGCAAACGCATTGTTATCTCAAACACACTTAATAACATGTGTTATTGTGATGTAATGATTGCAATTAACTGTATAATAACATGTGTCTACGCCTATCATTATGAAGCGTATGTGACTAATATATTAATACTTATATTTTGGTTACCCGTGTTTACTTGTCCGACCTGTTAGTCTGGCGATTTAGTGCAGCGCCTTTCAACCGAAAGGTTTCAGGTTCGAAAACGGTCACTAGCTAGTCGGTTTTGTCTTTGGGCAGGACACTTAACCGACATTGCCTGAACCCAGCAGATTAATGGGTTCTACCAAATTGAAGGAACTGGGGAACCATACACAACACACTGCAATAGCTCCGATAACCGACGGTGGGCACGAGGTGATCTGACGATTTCGAAACTTGCAGTTTCGAACTTGTAGGAAATCAGTCCTGAATCCTGTAAAAAATAGTCATGCCTTTTATAATTCTGTCTAGATTCGAAAAATTAAGCCATCACTTTATGAAGATATCTGTGGTATTGATTTTGGAGAGGAACTAGTGAATAAAATTGAACTCCTTTCCATGATGAAACCCAAACAAAGGGATGGATACTACCATGCCGAAGCTCAAATTTCCATTGGTTTGTTTTTTTTATTTTTTTTACTTTCCAATGCCATG
This sequence comes from Ciona savignyi, assembly GCA_000149265.1. Classification (NCBI taxonomy): domain Eukaryota; kingdom Metazoa; phylum Chordata; class Ascidiacea; order Phlebobranchia; family Cionidae; genus Ciona; species Ciona savignyi. The sequence goes on from CH003284.1 coordinate 488,203, forward strand.
ATTGAACAATTTTAACTGTAGATGGTCTATCTTATAAGGTTTTTTTGTCGGTTATGGTTTTTAACTTAATGGTGCATTGACATTGCATTTATTAAATCTACTAAGCTCAATCAAACGTTTAAATCATTGTTTAAAGTTGCATTATTAACAATTAGAGCTCTGAAATTGCAATTTGGTAGAACTCATTAGTCCACACATGTTCAAGCAATGCCTGTTAAGTGCCTTGCCCAAGAACACAACTGACTAGCTAGCGACCCGTTTTGTACCTTCAACCCTTTGCTGCCAAGACATAAGGTAACCTTGTCCTTATAACTCCCATCTACCGGTTAAAATTCACTAATCCATTCCTTTTTTCTACAGATAACTTGCATGATGACCAATCTGCAACCGACTTGGACATCTGGGCCACCTCTTTATCTGCGTATTGCATCACAAATTCAATGTCTTGTGTTATAAGACTACAGGATTTCGCTTCCAATATAGCAACTACTGTCATATCATGTGCATTAAAACAAAGGGGGCTCACGTAGTCTTATACTGCGTTGGGTTTGTTATAAGGGAGTGTTCGTGGTGGTAAGCTAGAATATATTAGAACTGACTATGCCGGCCACTACTAAGAGGTTTACGTTTTAATATTTGTTCACTTGTAGGTGCTTATGAGTACAACCATCTCCTAATTACAATCAAACTAAATGTTCTTAAAGAACCGGTTGGTCTGGTGGTTAAGTGCGACGTCTTTCAACCGAAAGGTTGCAGATTCGAAACTGGTCGCTAGCTAGTTGGTTGTATCCTTGGGCAAGGCACTTAACGGACATTGCCTGAACCCAGCGGATTAATGGGATCTATCATATTAAAAGAACTGTAACCATTTGTTTCTTTGCTATTTACGTTTTCACATTTGTATGTTTTAATATATTTGAGTTTAAATAACGTGTTTTAACGACTGTTCATTTTGCCGTCTTTTCCCGTTCCTGTGCCGTGTACTTATTCGTTTGTCATTTTTATTACGGGGACAAAAAATTAATAAACCAAACTACACGTGTAGGGGATAAATATTGCAACCTTCTTCTTATTGCATTTAAATGAAATGTTCTTAAAGAAATGGCGCTTCTTTGCTATGTAGGGCAACGCAGTAACAGTTTTAGCACGTGGTAAATGGAAACAACAGTAATTCCTCTATATGACCCTGACTCTGGTCTTTAAATTTTATTTTTTATCTACTGGATATGAAAAAAAATTAAAACTGAATAAAACTTGTCCGGCCCGATGGTCTAGCGGTTAAGTGCGTCGCCTTTCAATCGAAAGGTTGCAGTTGCGAAACTGGTCGCTAGCTAGTCGGTTGTGTCCTTGGGCAAGGCACTTTACGGACATTGCCTGAACCCAGCGGATTAATGGGTTCTACCAAATTGAAGGAACGTGTCTATCATATACAACACACTGCAATAGCTCCGGTAACCCGACGATGGGCGCGAGGTGATCTGACGATTGCCCGTGTGATAACCCCTGGGGTTTTCCCATTCACGGGGATAAACATGAATATCCTATCCTATCCTCCTAAACGATAACATGTGTGGTTAAAGTCAAATATATCGAGGTGATTGTTGAAAATATTCGAGCTTATGTATCAAATTCCTACGCTTGTGTATCAAAAGCGTATGTACCAAGTTTCTGGCACTATTATTAAAGACTGGTAGGCCCTATGACAGGCGAACATTATTCGTTTTAACACAATTTTTGCTTGTGTACTATGATAGGGTAAACATTATTCGTTTTAACACACTTTTTGCTTGTGTACTATTTAAATGTGTTAATTATTGGAAAACTATTTGCGTTTAAAAAGAAGTTACATTGTGATCTATGTATGTAGTAATTATAAGAACTCAGTATCAGCCACCGACGATTACAACGAGACGACAGCCAAAGGGGAACTTTTGGCTGAGCGACTAGCAGCAGCTAAATGCGCCTGTCCCTACCACAGCAATCCGCGACCAAAAGACCCAAGTAAAAAGCAGGGGTGCTATAGAAAGTTACAACACCTGATGCGATCTTCGATTCCCTACGCGCTGTCTCGACTCTCGGAGGTGCGCTAATTAATTGAGGTTGTCCGCGAAAACGTCCTCGACTTGACTGCTGTCTTCTGTGGTTCGTCGATCAAAGCTTCAGTAGTTTGATAACATTAATTGTATTGAGCAATTGAGGCGATTAACTTAGTACCAGCTGCAAGTTAGATTCGTTAGATGTTTCAACGACATAGATTTCAGACCAATTGACATCCAAAGTATTCAACAGCTGCGGTAATAATCGTAAACCTAATAATAATAGTTTAGTGATGACGCAATGTCAGCGCAAATGCCGGCTGCGGCGATCATAAATCTTATGTAAACACATGAGGTCGCTACAAACCCATATGGGCCTGTAGGACTCTTTTTTTATACATAAGAAGCGCTGTTTAAATTGATCGCGTTAGCTATTTAGCCACACCGCCGTTAATCCATAGGAGTAAATACTGTAGATGGCGTTATTAATTTATTTATATGCTCAGATCTAACGACACCGGAATTCCGAAGGGAACCCATAATAAAGTTAGTAAATTATGAGCGCGTGTCACAACTGGCTCCTAGAACCAACACCTTCCAGTTAAACCTCCCCCGCCACACCCAACTAGTATGTTAGGTTAGTTTGTGGCCCGGATAGTCTGGTGGTTTAGTGCGGCGCCTTTCAACCAAAAGGTTGAAGGTTTAGAACTGGTCGATAGCTAGTTGGTTGGGTGCATGGGCAAGGCACTCGGTGGAATTGCCTAAACGGGAAAACCAAGGCGCTTAACACTTGGTGGGAATTGCCTAAATGGGAAAACCAAGGCGCTTAATTAACACACGGGCAATCGTCAGATCACCTCCCGCCCACCGTCGGGATACCGGAGCTATTACATTGTGTTTCGTAGGATAGAAATGTTCCTTCAATATGGTAGAACCCACTAATCCGCTGGGTTTAGGCAATGTCCGTTAAGTGCCTTGCACAACCGACCAGGACACAACTGACTAGCTAGCGACCAGCTTCGAGCCTGCAACCTTTCGGTTGACAGGCGCCGCACTAAACCACCAGACTATCCGGACGACCTATACTGACATCATAAGGACATATAGCAAGGCTCTAATAGTTTCTACATCAAAAGCTTCAATTCGTAAACAACACATAAAAATTTGTTAATTGGTACAAAATAGTTTATTTTTGGAATTCGCTAGGAATAAAGGAAATGCAACTTGCAGAAAAAGGAACTGGGCTTTAACATGAGAATCGATGCAATAGATTTTAACAATATAAATAAATAATAGTAAAATTGATGTCGTACAGAAAAAATTGTAGAACATCGTGGCATTGTAGTGTCGATGTGATTAAATGGCATCACTATAAATAATATTAATAAATATTAGTAGAAAGATAAACTCAAAGATATTTCTAACTGCTACTGGTTGAACTTTGGTGCGATGCTTAAAACGTGAATTATATTTAAATTATGAAAGAACTTTATTTTACTAAGGCACAAAGAAGGTGAAATATTAAAAGAATTTACCGAAAGAAGAAAACTGTATTTTTGAAAGGCGTTTGGTCCAAAAAACAACTTGCCTTTGCGTTTCTCCGCTCGGAAATTCGTAAACAATAATTCAAACAAATGTAAACCTACACAAGTTTAGACTATAACCCAAAGTATATAATAATAAGTCGTTAGCTTATACGAACATGCTCGCGGCTCGAGACACAATGTATGCAAGGTATCCTACACCACATATGCATGCGCACAATGACATGGTAATTTCCCGTTTGATTTGACGATAACCCGGGCTTGAATCGACCATGTTATTTTGAAGTATTTCGCCTTTCTTGTTCTTGTGCGGAAAGTCCTCTTCGGGAATTTGACACCCAAGAAACTTACATAACTTCGGCCAGCCTTCCGAACATTTAAAGACAAGTAATTTGTCTTTGGGGGCCACCTAGAATACATCTACAGGTTATTTGGCTGTACTTATTACCACATTTTCGTGAAGGATAAAAACTACTTTACAACGTTAATAATAAAATCGGAAAATGTGGGACGACAAAAATGAAGAAAATATATGCAAAGGTAGTTTAAAATACTCTTAAACAACATTTCCGTTAGGGCGGGTTGGGGATTTGCAAAATTTAAGTAATTTCTTATTTTTTACTTTTTGTACGGCCCCTATACGTAATCCAACGTCACATACTGCGGGGTATTAGAATAAAATATGTTGTGACGGAATTTGATTTGAATCATAGGACCCGTCAAGAGGTCCACGTTACCTCACTAAAAGGCGTTGTAATTTCAAGTGTGTTTTTAACCACAAGGTATGTTAAAGTGGCCCTATAAAATACCAGGCTATGAGTTTGTGTACATAAGCTAAAAAGTATAGTAGGCCTATCACGCAATGGGTGTATGCGGATAAGCAAGTCACACACTTGTTTATGTCGCACTGACAATACAGGCTTATATCTATTACAGGTATATGTAAAGTTTTTTAACCGTATTTTCTTCCACCTACCTGCAAAACACGGGCGTTGTGGTTCCTGTAAGCTATCCTCAGTGCTTGGTTGTTGGGGACGTAAGTTTGCCACGGCGAGATAGGAACTGACCCAAAGGCGATCCGAACTGGAAAAGTTGTTGTGTTGAGAAAGATAGAACACTTAAGTTTTGCTTTAAACAAATCAGGACAGTGGTTATAACAAGAGGTTTGACGAAATATTAAAATAGGATAGGATATTCATGTTTATTCCCGTGAATGGAAAAAAACAAGGGGATTAGCACACGGGCAATCGTCAGAAGACCTCTCGCCCACCGTAGGGTTACCGGAGCTATTGCAGTGTGTTGTGTATGATTCAAACATTTCTTTAACTTTGTCCGACAGGTTAGTCTGGTGGTTTAGTGCGTCGCCTTTCAGCCGAAAGGTTGTAGGTACGAAACTAGTCGCTAGCTAGTCGGTTGTGTCCTTGTGCAAGGCATTTAACGGACATTGCCTGAACCCAGTGGATTAATGAGTTCTACTAAATTGAAGGAACGTGTGAATCATACACAACGTACTGCAATAACTCTGGTAACCCGACGGTGCTGGGTGCTAGGTGATTTGACGATTGCCCGTGTGTTAACCCTTTTGGTTTTTCCATCCACGGGGATAAACATAGAATATCCTATCCACTTTAGTACATAATACATTTTAACAAAACTTGGACTGTTTTGTAGAACAGTTTGATGTCACTATGTCAACAGCTATTAGAATGTTAATGGTTTAGGAACCAGTAAGTATATTAAACGCTCTATATGCCAACGCCATAAAAAGGTTATGAGGTGACTTACTGGCATTATTCAGAAATCTCTGAAGTTTCGAGCAGTGGGGAGATAGTCGGCTGATGGCGCTATAGAGACCGCAAGTCGATAGAGTTCGCATCTGATAATTGATGCTTTCAAGCCACTCGTCTTCCGTTTCTCGTATCATCAACACAATCTGTGATTTTGTTAAATTGTAACTTTATATTCGAGTATTTTGGTGACACGGCACAGTCGAGTTATTCGGCACTTGCACTCGTTAGCTCGGTCAGTTAGAGCGTCCGTCTTCCGCATAAACCGAGTGGCTATTGGATCGAAACCCGTCAGCCGTCACGGACTAGTTCTTTATGCCCTGGTCAATATACACTTAGCGCACTCACCAAAATGAATGACGTATAATCATACACAATATACCGCAATGGTGAACCCGATGATAAGCAAGTTCAATCTGACGATTGCACGTATGATACCAATATGCGTTTTCTCATCCACGGGATAGATATAAAATATAAACATAAAAATCTTAAATTTCTTGTAAATACCCTCATTAGTATTATTTCTTTACTTTGCCCATATTTCTTTTTTCGTACACAAAAATCTCCAAGAGGTGCGTGCATGCTATAACAGAAGTGTGAATTGTTTACATAACAACGCACCTTTGCGTCAGGAAACGCGCGATGCATCTCCTCCCAATAATGACAGGCGGGTACGTCACAAGTGGCGTCTATGTCGTTGTACATAACGCGGAAGTCGTCAGCAGTTCCCCCGACCGTCATAATCTTGGTCCACTGGTCGTGCAAGTTCTCGAAGTTATGCTCGGCATCATACACGCTGTAGCCGAGTGTCATAAGTGCATCGCGGATTGAATTTGTACCGGTTTTCGGAAATCCAGCTAAAATTATTTTCATTTTGCAGACGATTCGTTAACTGCTATTTTTGCTCTTATCCTATTATGGGAAAAGTATGACATTCAATGACTTGTATACCATTGAAGTGTGTCAAATAATGAATTACATGCGAGTACACATCTGTATTTCCACACATTTACTGTTAATTTTACTACTAAAATATATACTAATTTATTTAGGAATCAACGAAAAAAATAAAAAAAAACACCTAAACTTTATTTGAAAATTTAAAAGGAAAATGGAAGAAGCCTTTATTTGTATCTTTCACGCTTTAACCTACAGCGATGCACTTAATAGGTCCACGGTGTGACCTGACCCTATGACACGGAATTACAATCCAGTCTACATCGGTTAAGCTGTGTAACGATCTCGCTGTTTACCATAATGATTCATCAGCTTTTGGCGGGCGCCCAATATTTAACTTGGCTTGTTGCAGAAATATATAGGCCACGGACTGAACGGAATAACAAAATACCTTACATGCGGCAAAGCATAGCGCAGTTGCACGGCTAACTTAACAAGATCAATGGCCATCATGGCTATATATGTATATATACAAAATTAACAACTTTATAAAATTCACGCGCAATGGTCGTGATATACGGTCGCAACACGACAGAATGCGTCATTGTACTGCACTTGTTTGACACTATTACCAACCCGCAGCTAATAGACAAAATAAAAACGGTCGTGTTAAATTTGCTGGTAGACTAACAAACATCATCGGTCGGTTTTCTGAAAATAATCGCCGATTTAAGTAAACAATTTTGATTTCTTACGCCGTAATTGTGCAGCATTAAACATAATAACCTTGCAGCACTTAATGAGCCTTACACAACGGTCTGCAAGTTGTGGCTAAACAAGCACTAGTTTGAGATAATAGTGCCGCTTGACTATACCTGGTTTCCTGCACTTTTGCTGCAAATTTCTTGGTATTTTAGCTAGCCACCTTTCGTTACCTCGCACCTATTAATAATGTTAACCTTTACACAAATCTTGGCAGGTTTAACAACGATTGATCTCTGTTCGTGGTGAAAAAACAAATCTAGTTTTTTTTAGTTAATACAAACCTTTTTTAATTATCAAGTTCATACATATCAATAAACTAAACTGTTGTAGGCGTTTGTCATACCTTGCCTTTAACTAGATTTTTTGCAAAATGTCTCAGAAAACGAACACCCCTAACATCGCCATATGGTCCTTATACATGTTCTGTCAGAGAAACTAGGTAGTAAATTGAGAACCGCGAGCTTTATATCCCACAACACTTTTTATCTCGACCGAATGGAATTTATAGGACTTCTACAAAGCAAACGTAAATGGAGAAAGAACTCCAAATTCACACAAAACATTTACGCGAATCCGCCTTCTCGGAACTTCAAGTCGCCTGCACATGAACTCTCTTATTTTCACGCGAATTCGTTAAGCGCCAAAGCATTGCAACTGATGCGTGAATGGGGACAAGTGAAAACGAGCTTACGTACCAGCGGTGACATTCTCCCTTCGCGCGACTTAATCAGTAAATTCAATTTTATCGAAACGAAGTACTTCCATTTACCACATCATGTACCAATGATTCTGGATCACCAGCGCCAATTAAACTACTGGCAAATCCACCAGACTTTAATATCCGGTCTAACCTTATAGTACTGAGTGCAGCCGGGTTCACAATTGAGTTCTATGACGTGTGAGAAGCGGACTAGACTCACCTCCATACTTCCGCAACGTAAAACCCTGTTACATGAGTTGATAGTAATAATAAGCGCATACTATCTATGCTTACTATTTTGTTTTTGTTATAAACGATTTGCTGATTACTAACCAATAGGGGTCATAAAATAGAATACAAAATGAGCTAAGGGTTGCTTTTACAGAAAATAATGTACAAAATATGTGTTAAAGTTGACCAAAATTACAGTCTAATGTTCTTCGTTAAAACAGTTTTTTAGAAAAAGAATAAAACTATTTTTAAATTGTGATTTATTTTATCCGCACTGATTATGTTTTATTATATGATCCTATTTAAATACTATATAATGTCAAATATCCAAATTGTTAATATCAGTTACGTGTGCTACCGGGCTCGTTCCAACAAACCTAATCAAGTGGCAATTACATTATATTAATGTCTTTAAACCAATAATACATTACTCTCTGCTTATTACTGGGAACTTTTCTTGGACTGATAGTGACAACCTGCCTGTTAAACTGTGTGGCTATTGCAATAAACATCACATGACGCATTAGTCGATATTCTGACGCATTGCTATTGGTCTCAGCACTGGTAACAGTGTTTTGACGTCACATCATTTAATATATTTTAACCAACGGAGCAGCACTGTAGAAATATACATTTTTTCGGAAAACTACAAACGAATACGTTTTGTTGCTAAACTATTGCGGAAAAGATGTTTTGTAAGCGGCAAACTGATTTTCCTATAAACACGTATTTTGCCAGTTTTACAGACGGAGGAATGGCAGAAGGAAGCCTCATGGCTAAGGACCGCCTGATGCATATCATATTTGACTAGTTTCAGATTCGTAATCTGTGTGACAATATTTTCAAAGCATATTTTGGTTTGAGGCAACACTTGTTTCCCTGATAGTTCGGCACCACTCACTTGAGTGCATTTTGCAAGCTGCGTTGCCTAGTCTAGGGGAATGAAAAGAAACCATGACCGGAATGGTGCTCGGTGCAATTCTCACTCCGACGATTTTCTGTGCCGTTGTGTGCGTGACTTCAATTAACCGAATCGATCTAACTTTAAAACGAATCGATTTACATTGATCGATAAACAATTGAAGGACGAACGCCTGTATCAAATATTCAACACACTATACATCAGCTCTCCAGCCAGTGTACCGCCTGTCTTTAACCGATGCAAGGGAGCGGGTAGGTTATGTTTATGTGGGTTGGAAAAGCGAAGAATAATCTCTTTAATAACGCAGCGACGAAGCAGTGATTTTGAAACTAAGTCTCTTGCTCTACCTTGCGGTAGCATATAACAACTCAAGGGGCGTTTTTGTGTCCACAGCTACACGCAGTTGGTGAATATAATTTATTATCACTGATGTAGGGTTAACAAAATACTTTATCTACAAGACTGTGAATATTTAGATACACAAGGAGCAATCTAAGGTCCAGCAATCCTCGATTTAAAGCCAAGTATATAAGCAAGCTTTCAATCGATCCAATCCTGTTTATGGCCTTTAGCTATGGTCCTCGGATCTATGAAAAGTAGTTCGATTGCAGTGTAGAGATGTTTGTTTTAGATGCCACGCTGACCAGTGACCGTGTATCCATACTGTAGTGTTCGTTTAGTTATTATAAACTGCTCTATCCCAGCGATTTTCTGTAATAAGAGTCATTGCGCATTCACGCTGTACAATTTTCAGCTAGTTGACGCATACCATAAAGTGTAATTCTGTGCATCCAAGCAAGTAATTGGAAATTGCTTTATTCATGCGGAATTTAAATGGATGTCTATCTATCTACACACTGCTGTTCTCACAAGAGAGGTCATAAAATTTACTCCTAAACTGACAGGACTGTATGACGCGTTTGAATATTAACATTACGGTTATATCCACTTGGCGTGCGGTAATAAACGTTATGTAGTTTTGGCTGTCATTGACAAGCCCACTAATGGGTTGTGCACTACATGCTAGTACCAGAACGTTGTTTTATGTAAAGCGAATCTAACGAACACTTTACAAGCCACAAGTATTTCCTGAGTGCGACAGTGAACAGGCATGAGTTCATTTTACAGTCTGTAGAATTTCAGGAAAACTTATCTTTATACCTACTGTAGTAAGTTAGCGATAAGTCAGCTTACCGAGCTTTAACCCTAGCTTAAAATACAAGCATCTGTTTATGATATTATCTATTATCGCTGCGTTATTAAACCGGACGCTAGACCAGTAGCACAAACAATCGATGTAACGCACACAGTTGCTAGTAGCGCAAGACTATAGACTAGGGGTAGATAGTGAGTATACTATACAGATAAGTTTATATCATAATATACAATAGCAGTGCGGTATGCTGTATCGTATTTAATACTGAATGTATTTCAATACTGAAAGAAGTAAGTTGGCAGAGGTTGTTTAAAAACTCTTGTGGCAGAACGGAAATTTGGTACCACTAAAGCAACCGGGAAAGAGTGTTTTCACAATTCACTATAAATAGTGGCGACGCATAGATAGTGTGGATAAGCGAAACTATTAATGTTTAAAGAAGGCTTGGAAGTTTGTCTGGAAACTTGATCAGTTCCGGGATAAATTGATATCATTGAATCAGCCTAGTATGTGCACTTATAGACTTCTGTTTTAATAAACAATTGTGTGTAAACTAGTGGTGTGACGTGCGAACAGCACTTATCAAAATAAATTAGATTTCCAGGTCTAAGAGTACCCATACACTTATGGCAATGCATTTGTATAACCAGCGGTCGATAATTCGTTGCGTTCGTAGTACAGGTTATATTGCACAGATGGTTAATAAGTTGACCATAGCGCTTGTGTAAGAACTGGCACAAACTGTTAGTTTCTTAACCTCACGACCAAGACATATTGTTTGTCTTATATGAAGGCACCTTAGGAAAATATTGACTTTAGTTGGTTGGTGACTGGATCCATGTTTGGAATATGATGCGGACAGTATTACTTGCGCTTGTGTGGCTTCAGTATCTAGATTTTGGAAACGCCAACACAGCACATGGGCAATCGCAAGCTAAATTCCAAGTAGTCGCTAACGATTTCCGCAACACGCAGAAACACATGCTGTGTATCATCGCGGATATCAAAGGCGATATAGAGCTTTTCTACAAGTAAGTGATGCATATTTTATCTCTAAAGTCCATGACAATATACTTACAGGTACAAACACAGTAGAAATATTATTCTATTTCCACATTAGTTACAATAGCTCTGCGATTTTTCTTGGCAACGTAGTACCTGTTCACATCATCTTTATGACATATATAAAATAATATATATATATATATATATATAACGTATGGCCGAAATGTTTAAACACATTCTGCATACTTTCATTCCTTGGAAAGTGGCATAATTCACGTTAATAATATAGCTTGACAGTTAAGTACGTTGCCAAGCAAAAGTAATAAATTTAACTCCCCAGCCTACGGACTGACGTAATAACTGTAAAAAACGATTCAAAATAACTCCTTTTAAATTGTTTAAACCTAAACGGTTGTACCGAGGTTCCAAAACAGGCGTTAAAGAACGAATATAGTGATATATATATATTAAAACAATGAATGTTCAAGTTCATTTTTTAATGTATAATATGCACGATGGTCGGGGTCTATAAATAATTTAAAGATCTACATTATCTATAGAAGTCTATTTTTAAAAATCAACATTGCTAAAAAAGGTTCCCAAATTTATAAATGGGATTCATTCATTGTTGAACTGTAATTCAGAATACAATAATCCTAGTAGGCTGATACGCGTCATTTGCACTGTATGTCTATTGATTTTGCGTTGTGCGACAAATTGGCCAACATATTTCATTCTGTATTCAAAACCACTCCCTTGATTAAGCATTATAGAAATATTTTACTACATGCGTTTGGACTCGTTTATACAGTTATACCGCTGCTGTATTTGCTAGAAAAAAGGGGGTGGGTGATTTTGACATGAGTCATGACTTTAGATCAAAAAGGCTTATATACATACACCAAGTAGGCTATTATAAGTGCGGTTACCTCTTAGGTTAAGTGTCGTTTTACAAATAGTCTTGGTTAACAAGAGTACGCTTTGTATAGTATATGTAGTCAAATCACCAGTTGTTGTGGACTTTTTGTTTCTCTGAAAATATTTGCCGATCTTTGTCAGTCATTTTTCTTTTAAAGAATATAGCATAGCCTACTAACTATAGAATGGGTTTTTTAGTCGGCGGGCCAGATGTGGAAAAATAAAGTCCTTGGTGGGTCGGATTATTACATAAATAATATTCAAAATCTTAACCACATATTTATTCACTAATGCAAAGGCTACATTACGGGTATGCTTAGATACAGTCTACGGGCCGGTGAAAATCCCTTCACTGGCCGTATGTTGCCCATGTCCCATGCCTGAACTATTGGATATCATTGCAAAGATGGAAAAAATTTATAAACTCTACTACAGTACTATACAATATAACTGAGAACATCGTTTTTTTCTTTCGAGCGCAATTTAAATCTGCGACCGTTGGAGACGTTTTTGTTATTTTTCTAAACTGGGCGAAATTTCGAACCCATAATGGGCTGGTCCCTTCGAGTGTTTTTGTATAGAAATGGCAAATGCATCGGTCGCGTTAACCAATTGGCCGCACGATCGTACAAGGCAATTCAGTTTTTACCGCTCTAAGGTTCAAACACATTCGGCTTATCCCTAAGACGGGGTTTTATAAAGTTGGTATATGTAATCGGTCTCTTTATCCACTCGGCCAAACGACCGTACACGGTATTACATTTTTTTTTACTGAGCCACAGTTTTCGAACCCATGATGGGACTCGTCACTAGGACCGTTTTTTTGTATAAGAGTCGGTATATGTATTCGGTCGCGTTAACCATTCTGGCCACACGACCGTATTACAAGGTATTACAATTTCGCATCCTACACAGGAACGGCGGCACAGCGCAATTTACAAGCATAAGTTTACCAGAAACAGCCACCACCAACGGGAGCTATTGCGACAAGGAGTTCACCTCTGTGCTGGTTCTATCTTTCAATGGAGTTAGAATGAACTTGACGTTTAAAAGGACAGTGGAGACTCCAGCCAAAAGTCAAATTGGTTATTGCGTAAGGTTGGTATGATAGTCTAATATATGCGGCCTGAATGAGACGGTACTAAATAATTGAAATACTCTTTAATAAAATATATAAGGGAAAGGTACAGAGAGTAGACACTATATGGCGTAACTATGGCCGAACTATTAACGTTTAAATATAAACATGTACGGTTGTACGGTCGTGTGACCAAACGGTTGACGCTACCGATACATATACCGACCGACTCTTATACAAAAAACGAACATGGTGACGAGCCCATCATGGGTTCGAAACTTGGCTCGGCAAAAAAAAAACAAAAAAAAACTGAAAAAAAAACATGTACGGTCGTGTGACCAAATGGTTAGCGCGACCGATACGTATACCTACTCATATATATAAAAACGGCCCAAGTGACGTCTCCATCTTGGATTCGAAACTTGTGTCGGTAACAAAAACAAAAACATGTACGGTGGTGTAGCCAAATGCGCTTTTCAATATCTAAAATTGTTTTAAACATAGCTCAAAATGTAGAGTTCTACGTTTTAATCCTATGTTCCTAAAGGTGCGACGATGGAAACTGGTGGCTGAGTAGCATAGTAGTAGATATTGACGACATCAGTAGATGGAATCATTCTAATCCACGAACAAGCATACACTCTAAGATCACTCAAACCAGTGGGGTGATGAACGCTGGACAACTCATCGAGGGGGTTCCGGTCACTCGGGCATATGGATGCACACACAGAATAATTATAGTACCGATGACGACCACTACAGCTACCAACTTGGATAACTCCACTACACTCTCGGATTGGAGCGTTCAGCTGAAGATCAGCTCGCTAAAAGTCCAACCTTTTCTGGTGAACGGCCATAACTTCAATGACCCACTTCTGTGCACGTGAGTATTGTCGTATTAATTGTGAGCTGCTTAATATTTCTGTGGTTTCAGTCTTGGGTGGATTATTCACCAACCTGTCGATTTTAGCAGGTATCCTATAAGATACCAGGTACACACAGTCGAGTTGCTAATGGCACGTCACTAATTGTTTATGGTTAAGCTTGTTTTACGTGAAATTTTCCACATCAGGCAGTATAATTTGATCAAATAGCTTCAAGGCGGTCATAGCTTGAAGGGCTGGTGCGTCGATTCCTAGGTTAGCAAATTCGAAATTAATTGCTAGCTTGTCGTTTGTGTTTACGCGATAATGGGCGTTAGGTAAACACACGATTAATTGCTTTTCCCCATTCACAGGAATAATAAGGATGATTATCCTATCCTATCTCTGAACGAATATACCTAATTAAAGTAAAATCTCCGTTGCAATTACTTGTTTTTACAGTGACGTTTCAACCTTCCACGTCGTGATTATAATTCTTCCAATTGTCTACTTCTTGGTGTTTATTACTTATTACCGAGTGAAGGAGGTATACGGTTGTCCACCGAACTGTAAAGGTGGTGCGAAGATGACTAAGTTGGAAGAATCCACTGTGCTCACCTCTCATGGTAAAGGCTTTAACGAAACAACAGACAGTGGAATTAAAGTCCAAATGACGTCAAGTGGTAACACGGAAAGCTGTTTAGTCTGAGATTTTTCCATTTTTTGTTTTATTTTTTACACCCCGGTCGTTAAGCCCTGATTTTTCTATTTCAGAATCTTCGTTGCAATTTATGCCAATTCTACCCAAAATTGTGGCGCATTTTTACATAACTAGCGACAATCTAGTTATTTGTTTTTAAATATAATTTATTTTGGTTGTTACTATTTATATAGAAAGGTAATTGGTTTTGGTACACATGCTGAAATTATTTATTTTAATTGGCTATCATTGCGAGGTTTTATATCAAGCTTCCACTTTTTTATTATTATTGTTGTAGTTTCCTATAATTACTTCACAACTTCTGTCGCAACAAGGAGATTGTATGCTTCTTACCCAAGAAATGTAAAAAAAAGCTATGCAAAAGTAGTCTAATAATATAATTTTTACAACAAATTAATAAGTAAAAACCTGTTTTTAATTTTATGATACACTAAACGGGTAAGGCCAATTTGGGCGTGTGGTTAAGGTCATTTTATATTTATTTGGTTGTTAGCTGACTTAATCTGTTAACAAGGCTGATTATATACAAAGTACATACAAAATGGACCTTGTCGAATAGTCATGTGATTGTGATTTCAAAGGTACGTTTCGTAAAATAAACGAGTAATAAATACAAATTTCTCTCTTCGTGTTTTTATTAGAAGTGGTTACCGACCTATACAGCATTATCCCAATATGCAGTCATATACATTAAACAGCAATTGTTCGAGGGTTAAGTTATACTTGATTACCCGGCCTTACAGTATAAAAGGCAGGGTTAGCAATAATTATGAAACGAAAAACAGAAAAATACGAAAGAACAATAAATGATTTATACAAGTGTATTTTTGGCAAGCACTCATAAAACCGCGGGCATGTTTTACTAAAACGTGGGCTGTGGTGTTTTCAAGACATGCCAACAGAATTACGATTGATGACCACAGCATGAGCAGATTTCAATAAGACGACTGCGTTAAAGATGTTAGGCTAAAGTCTTAAAAACCTTGATTTTATGTTTGGGAAATAACAACCTTAAACATTTAGCAAGTTTGGTCGCCGTAATAGAAGAATGACAGAATATCGAGAGTGCAGTTCTCGTCTCGGATATTCGGGACGATGTGAAAAAATAGTTAACATTTTAAATGTTTTAATCGAGTGAAAAATAGTTAATATTTTAAATGTTTTAATCCAGTATATAACCGAGTTAGGTGAAAACATAATTTTTTGGTATTATATTCAGTCGCAACTTACTATTAATCAGAGGTTGTAGCCTAATATTTGTCAAAAGATTATCCCTATTTGACAGAACGTGATAAAACCAACGCCGGTCCAGTTATTTAAAAAGTTTGAAATTTTTCTAAAATTGATTAACGTCCCTTTGTCGAAAAGACAGGTTACAGAAATAGTGGTGAACCATGTTAGGTGTTGGTGTATGCGGAAAGTACACTTTCAGTGGCCTATTTACATTTGGACGGTGGCCAAAGTCATAAAATCATTGGCAAAACAAGGGACGGAAAAATAAAAGAAAGTTTTAAAAACTTAAGAATCAAAACTATAACATGTGTATCCTTCTTTTAGAGTGGAACCATATTTAAGTCAAGCACGAGTTTCGAAAATATTTATAGTTTTGTCCTGGCATGTTGTTCATCTTCAAGATGAGTTTCATCACTTTCTAAGACAACATCATTGCTCATCACAATTCCTTGATCGAAGTTGGCCGTGCTTTGGTTATTACCGTTCATGCCGTTCCCATTCCCATTCCCTGTTAGGATAAAATAGAATAGGATATTCATGTTTATACCCGTAAATGGGAAAACCAAGGGGGTTACCACACGAGCAATACTCAGATTGCGCCCACCAACGGGTTACCGGAGCTATTTCAGTGTGATGTATTTGATATACACGTTCCTTTAATTTGGTAGAACCCATTACACCTCGACTAGCTAGCGACCGGCTTCGCATCTGAAACCTTTCGATTGAAAGGCGACAAACTAAACCACCAGACTGACCGGCCGGAATGTTAAACCGTTTGTTTAGAACTTTAAAATTCCGCGATAGATTCGCAAGATTTTTTCAGAGTATTAAATTGAAATTCGTATATCAAAACATTTGATAAAACGAAATTGGACAACGGTTTAAAATTCAAAATCGGAATGAACTCAATACGCAATGCTCCGATTCTCTGGAGTAAAATATTCGAACCAGAGCAAAATGTGCCAGGAATATTGTTTCCACATATTGGTAGAGACTTAATTTTGGATAAATTAACGAATATGTCAACTTTGTCAAATTTTAAGGAATTAAAACATAACGCTACCTGTGCAAGTGATGTAAGGTGGCGACTGGTCAGAGTAACTCTTAATGGGGTATGCTGGCTCCCCGTGTTTTATTTCATCCAGTCCCCGTAATTCGTCCGCCTCACTCACACGCAACACCCCAAGAAGCTTCATGCTTCCGAACAACAAGGTACTGATGGCGACAGTCCAACCGATGATCGCCACCGCACCGAGCAGATTCCAACCAAAGCTCTGTGGAGTGGATTTTAAATTGAGATCATCCATGCTAATTTTTAACTACCAGAATTGACCCTTTGACCTTGAAAACTGAACTTCTGAAACCCGTTGACCCTGAAAACTGTACTGCTAAACAGTTCTTTTCAATCGAGAATTACAAGGGTCAATCGATCTATAATCGATAATATCCTGTGAAGAAAAGTGGACGACTTTGTCTGGCCGACTCTCTTAGTTGCTAAGTGCATCGCTTTTAGCTGAAGGATTTTCGGTCCAAAACTGCTCGCTAGCTTGTCAGTTTCGTGATAGGGCAAGGTACTTCGCTTTACGTGGTGCATTATATCCAGTCACGTAAACAACACTACAGTAGGTCCGGCAACCTAACAGTCGTGGCGAGTAATCTAACAATAGGTGGTAGGATAAAGCACTCTGCGCTTATCCAGTAATGGGGATAAAACATAGTTTTCTAATTTTTATCTAACTACATAATTAATAAATATGCAGGATTTTTCCCTTTTTTTGTTTTGTATAGTCACGCCCTTAAATTATTATAAATCGTGAACATACGACGTCAATTTGTCTGGGAGTGTAAGCTATTAGCTATGCTATTATGTTATTTCAGGGCTAGCAAATTGCGAGTTTAATTTGACAAGTTGCACCTGGTGTAATACAATTAGTTATTTATATAGGTGAAATTGTCAACCTGCGTTACTCCTTATTAACATGATTGTATAAGAACGAGTGATAAATATATGTGCTGCCAAAAGGAGCATTATTGCGGTTGACCTACGTGTTGTTACAGGCGTTAAAAGAAAAATGACAAAATGTGAGCAAAAACCAAAGCCGCCTGTTTTAAATGCGAATTTTTGCAGTTGAAACCACAAGATAATTGATCAATATCCCTATGAGTTTTAGCATTGATAGTATTAATTAAAGTTAAAAGATAATTTTCGCGAACAAATGTTTTTTGTAGGTTGTATTATTTTTCTTGCATATACTACTCTATCTTATAAGACAAAATAGTTGTCCTAGTTGGCAATTGTCCCGAATGATAGGTGCTGGGTGAGCAACTGACTGTGTCGTTATTATTTGAATGGTAGTTGTCAGGTCACCTCCAAGCAATGTCACGTCATTTAGTTTAACAAAATATAAAACAACAACGGCATCTTCTTCGTCACGAATTAAAGAACTCCACGTTCACAAATTCGCGTTTGGTCTCGTTCTAAAGCATCAGTCTCAATTGGAATGCTTATATACAATGAGTCTCATTTAATTAATCAACAACGGGTACAGTCATGCGTATAATATTTCAGAAAAAAAAACAGAAATTCACCTGAAATGCTAAGTAATTTCCGCCATAGATAATCCCACCAACATGTTGCTGTGTCTCAGGCGAAGTAAGACCCTTCATTACGAAGATTGGGGCAAGAAGTACCCCCGCCAATCCTCCGCCGAGATGAACTGATATAATGTAGCATTTAGAACAGGGGTGGGCAACTTTTCTAGTCGGCCAGCCAGATGTGGGAAAATAAAGTTCTTGGTCGGCCGGATTATTACATAAATAGTATTCAATATCTTTATTACAGGGTATGGTTATACAGTCTGCGCGTCGGTAAAAATCCCTTCACTGCCCTTATGTTGACCATGTCTGATTTAGAAATACAAAAAATGCAAAAAAAGCAAATCACTAAATCGATATTACATATTTTTTTATAAAGCAATAAAAACATTTAACTTGATATTAAATGTTTAAACGATATTACCTGCAACTGCATCAAGCGGATCATCGATCTTACAGAATAGCATTAGATGGTGCCAGCCCATAAACGCCAAGCCAGCTATTGTGCCAATTACTACCGCTGCCCAAGGAAGCATGTCGTTGCACCCAGCGCACATTGATACCATGCCTGTAAGTGCAGCATAATATTTAAAATATCCAGCCCATACTATTTCAGTCGGTTTTATTGGCCATCACTCTCAACGATATTTTGGTTACACATCGGTTTGGTGAATGGTCCATTGCGACTCTATTCGGTATGAGTCCTAGGGGAAGGTATTAATGGTGGATTGTCGGCGTGACGCGGTACCAAATAAGATTATTCAATCGCGTTAAGTAATTTTACTAATAAAAAGGAAAAAAAAGCGTGTTCTCTCGCGTGATTGCTGGTTTTTAAAACAAACCGCGATGATCATGGTCGTAAAATAAATCAACAGATTTGTTTTCAATATTCATTTAAACATGATATAATGTTGTATATAGGTTAGGAAACTGACGAAATTGCTCTAGGTAATATAAATTTTATTAATAAATATGAAGCCGGAGATAGACTTTGATTTGTTGTTGTCACCTTCCCGAGGTCTCAGTTGGTAAATTATTCAAAATCCAATGCTTCTTTAATAATAACATTCTCCAAAAATAAGATAAAAATAAACTTTCCAAATTGTTGTTTTTATATCAGTCATTGAGAAATACTTAAAGTTAAAATGGTATTTTGGAACACCTCATTTATTGTTATTTTCGTTTCGTTTAAATAAGGTATCTTTGGAATATTAGAGTATGTAATTTCAAATGTCGGACCTTTTTTCCATCGTTGTTTTAGTCATAAAGGTGTGCTATGAGCAATTCAAAGCTAAGATTGGTGATAATAAATGGACGTCTTACTTGGATAATGTAAGAAAAAAATAATGACATTGTTACAATATTTGGTACCTATATTAGGAATTACCCCAAAATAACCCACCAGCAAGCCCTCCGTTGATCGTAATCAGCAGCGACCAATAGTGGTCCTCTCCTCGTATTGCATCAGTTGTTTTATACACCAGCATGGCAACGATAGCACCAGACGCTCCACCAAGAACTGTATTCATGACCGAAAGAGCGACCACATTCCCGTCACCGGGATTTGATATAGACAACTGAGATCCTCCATTAAACGCCATAAAGCCAACAAATAATATAAATCCTCCAAGTGCAGCGACCTGCATTAAAAAGACAAATTATATGCTTTATGTTTGTCGACATTACACACATCTTATTTGAGAGCCAACTAAAATATTGTTTTTTTCCATAATGGAGAATTCATAAAACAGTAGACTACAGACACGCCCAAGAATATATTATGCGGCGGGTGACAGAATTATGTAAGCCCGAAATAAATTATGTAAGCCTCAGGCTAGTGAGATATTCTAACATAACTAGGATAAATTTTATAACGTTATAGCAAGAAATGTTGGGTAGTGTTTGAATGCCGAATATTCAAAGCTTTTTGGTTACTTGGCAAATATCTCACTTGGAGCATCAGACGTGATACATATTTTCTAAATGGTATTATAGTTTTATTTCGATTTCTTAACCTTTGACCATGTAAACATGGACAAAATCGAATAAAAAATGTAAACATGATAAAAAATGCAAAAATGTACAAAACCAATTTGTGTAATTTTTTTGTCCAATCAACCTATATTAAGCAAGAAGCCTTACCGTGACAGTATGTCCGGGCAAATCGTTGACAGTTCCATCTGGTTTGAATCTTCCGATTCTAGGACCAAGTGCTATAGCTCCGACCAAGGCGGCTGAGCCACCGGTCAAGTGAACGACTCCTGATCCGGCGTAGTCGATGTACGAAAGCCCGTGAGCTACCAAAGATCATAGAAATGTTACAAGGCAGGGCATTATTGAACCCATTCTATTTTTAGTGGTATGAGTTTAAGTAGCCTTGTTTGTAAAATATTTAAAAAACTGCAAATGGTGGAAATAACTTAAAAATGGAATACAAGTTGGAATAACGTTCAGGACTTCTGTTATCCCACATTTTTGTAACTAGAAAGTCCTGTTGTGCTACGTCTGGTATAGTAGGCGCCGCAAAAATACGTAACAGGCGTCTTTGCCTATTTTTTTATACAGTAATATTAAGAACTGCGTATCTTTCTAATCAAAATAAAAAATTAACAAGAAATAACTTAAACTGAATAATTGTGCATAAAAATCAATGTATAACTATTGTAACTAAAGAATAATCGCATTGTTCTGAGAAGTCCTATTGCTTGTAACTTTTGCAGATCAATTGTATAGTGAAATCGGTAGGCTTTAAAAGTTAAAAAAGATTAAGTAAAATTTGCATATAGTATTTCCTCTGAGGCGATAAATCCGCAATAGGTAAACGACCGTTTAAAGTGAATATGATTGTATCAGTTTTCAATTGAGTGTGATAAAGCCAAGTTAAATAGAAAGTTAAGAGGAGCGTAATTATGTTTAAACACGATGGCAGGTATAATTTCTAGCTTAAATGAACGGATATCAACTTTATAGTCATAAATTGATTCTCCCGCTTCCATTGATCCGCCTTAGCTTTTAATTAAGATATGCGATTTTGCCTACGGCGAAGACACGAACATGCGCCAATTTACTGCGTTAACGTTTTACAAGAATATATTTTTGTAATTTAAACTGAACACACGGTGACTAACTAGCACCCAGTGCATGGGCGCGATGTGTTTGGGTGATTAGCCGATGCTTTTGTCTTTGTTTAAAATATTTTCAGATGTCAAGCAAACAACTATAGTGTTTATTTGAACTTGTAATTTTATATCATCGTGGTTTAAATGTTAACATTGGCATCTTTAGTATAAATACCACTATACAAGCCAACAGTCGGAATCGTAACTAATGCATCAGCCGGATTTTTTCGCAACAAGACTTAAATTACAACGTAACTATTCTCACCCATTCCCACTTTGAGCCATCCGACTTCCGACCAACACCAATGCGCAACTACAGGGTAAACGAACCCGGTAAGGAAAGTGCAATAAACCATGTAGGTGGTGAACTCAGTACGTTCGGCCATTGCACCAGATACGATGGTTGAGGCCGTAGCAGCGAAAACGTACTGGAAAAACCATCCGGCGTAGGTGAAGTTCTGACGAAGAAGGTAACAGATATTATAATTTTATCGGAGACTAAACAGGCAGAAAAAACTAAAAAAAAATTAAATCAGAACCTTTTACAAACACCATCATTTGCTGGTATGGGTCAAGTGTGATACTTTAATGGCATATGCTTAGTACGGTTGTGTGGTCGAATATTTAAAGCGACCAATACATATGCGGACTTGCAAATAAAAACTGTCGTAGTGACGAAACTTCAATGGATTCGAAACTGAGTTCAGTACCATGGTGTCTTCGGTATGATGTCAAGATATTGTTGTCGTTTTCTGTAGCAGCTTTGGTCAAACGATTTTCCTTTTTATTAATTTAACGGTAAGGAAAATACCTCACTTTCATCTTAAATTATAGAAAGTCCAATACCTATTTAAGCTTAATGCGGAACATTAAATATGTAATTCCCAAATTACTGCGTTTTTCAAAGTGTGTGCAATAGCACACCGTTAAAAAACGCAAATGAAGTAACAACAGTAAATTTATCGTATTTCCCCCCTAATTCTAAAAATAAAATGACCAAGAATAATTTTTTGTGACTGCTTAATATATACATATGTATATAATTCCTTGTTAATCCAGTCTTACGAGAACTATTTTGAGTATGCGTCTTACTAATTTGAGAAGTAAACAGCCTCTGGCAAAAAATAAGTCACGTTGTATATCTTCGTTCCACCAAACCAATCACGGTGACAAAGGTGTTACTAAAATAAACGAATGGCCATTCTATAAATATGTCGCTTGCCCTAACGATTCATAACAGTTCGACGATTCATTTACTCAAGTGTTTCAAATATTTTCTAAAATATCAGTGACAGTTGGTGTGTAAAAGTATAATTCCTCCATTGGGTTGTAATGATTACTGTATTTACATTGGAACGTACTAGTAAGCGGTCGTATCCTGCTGTGTTCTTACTGGGTTTACGAATACAAAGTTGGGCGTAAACTAAAGGTCTTATACGCAAACTCTAGAATTGTTACAGATGTGCAAAAAAGAGCAGGACCACCACTCAATTTGTATTTTTAATTATTAATAATCCATGCAGAATTTTACCTCATCCATGTTAGTTGCGAAGAAATAGTTGTGACCGATAAATGCGTTTCCAGGTTTCCCGTATGCAAATGAGTAACCAATTGCAAAGTACATGATTGCACCGATAACTAAAAAATATGTGTTTTTATTAACAACGTTTCGTCTGATTTGGTTTGCTGTTAAAGGAAAATCGTTTTTTTCGTCTTCTCGGAACTGTTGCTTAAGTACTGTTAAACCGTACCAGGAAATCGAAATATATATACGAAATATACCGACGTAACCAAATTAATCTAATGTGGGTAATATTCTACGTCTTAATAGAAACAGACCTATTGGTTTCTTAGAACGGTATTTAAGTAGTTTTAAAAACTAAGCATTTATATGTAAGCATCGTTGACAGACATTTACTTGCATAATTACGTTAAAGTGGAATTGTGTTGACACGATACAGTCTAGCTTCTCTGAGAAAAACTTTGGACTTTCGCTAACTTGTTGGTGTCCAATGAACCTTATTGTTATTGTAATCCACCCAAATATACTTACATAAATCCAGAACATTTTTCATGATAATATTTGTTGTATTTTTGCTTCTTACGGAGCCTGCTTCGAGGAAAGCGAAACCAGTCTGCATAACTGAAACAAAAATATTTCATTTTCAAAAAATAAACCAAATAAAAATAAACCACTTTTTAAACCATTTAAGTAATTCTGTATGATTTTAAAATTGAAACACTTTCAAAAGTTTTTTTGTTTGCAAATGCATAATTTATTACTTGGGATTACATAGTTGATTCAATTTAAAAACAAGAAACTATAGAGCAGGGTCAGATTTACGTTTGAAATTGTTGTATATTTAAAATAGCTAGAAACAATTTTGGTAAGGTTAATCCCTAAGATGACAAAATGAGAAAACGCAAATAATACTATTAAATTGGTATTCGCTTGGATTACCAGTGTTATTGCAGTATGATAAGTTGTATGTCGACTTAGAATATAAAATAGAATACTCATGTTTATCCCCATGAATGGGAAAACCAAGGGCGTTAACACACGGGCAATCGTCAGATCACTCTGCGCCCACCGCCGGCTTACCGGAACTATTGCAGTGTGTTGTGTATGATTCACACGTTTCTTCTAGTTAGTAAACCCCATTTATCCTCGGGGCTCAGGTAATGTTTGTTAAGTGCCTTAATTTCATAAGAAGTATGTCGACCTGCTTTAGCTGTTGTTCAACCAGTTAAACCAACTATTTAAAGCAATCAGATATGCTGGAGGTACCTGGCACTAGGACATTACCGACTAGCACGCGGTTAATCAAAAACCTCATATTTTTTGTCCGGACGGTTTAATTCAACGGAACAACGGACATTTTTTTATCGTTACCGATACATATACGAATATATATATAAAATTGGACTTGGAGGCAACCCCATTATTTGTTAAAAACTTAGCGGTCTAAAAATGGTTTGAAACAGACTCTTTTATTTTCGTACGATCTATCGCTTAGATAATTTCACTGATACGGAAATGAATAAACAACTTGTGAATTCTGTCAACCAAAACTAATAAAAAAAACTTACACAGAATAAATATTCCGCATATGACCAGGAAAAATTGATCCAAATTCGATTTTAGTTCGTCCAGGTTAAGAACATTGGTAGTTGAAATATTGCTCATATTGATTCGTTATTAAAAACTTCGGCAGATCTATCCCTGAAAATATAGAAAGTCTATGCATTAAAAAAATTCATGTCTGTCTAAAACACACGATTTTTAAATTTTAAAAAACATAATTTTGATTTTCTGTCGCTTGCCTCAAACTAACCAGTCTTGCGGACGAACCCATGTAACTTGACCACTGCTTGGACTGTCTCGAAAAATAAACTTACTTAATGTCCATTTGCGTAAACTCTTTATTTTTATTGTTCATTTTTATTATACCGAAATTTAACAATTTATTGCTTGTTTAGACGTGTTCTAAAGACTGTCGTTTTGCCCTTTTTCCTGTTTTCCGTATTTTTATTAAAGGTCCTGCTTCATGTTTTCATCGTGGAAACCAAAAAACTAAACTAAAACTATATTCAATTATAAAAATAGGACTTAACGAGCAGAAATACGAGTTATATTCCTTTAATATCAAGACAAATGGAAAACATGACAAACGCCAGGTCTTTTTATTCTAGAAAAAGAAAGAAGGCAAGGACAACGGGTTTATCCAGTAGCTATATATATCCCTAATGCTTGTACGCAATGACTTTCAAAAATTAATTTCTCTCCAATATATCTCCGATATATATCGGTTGTAGTTGTAAAAATAAAAATAGTGTGTTAATTTACTGAGTAACATTTTCTGTAAAAAAACAAATTGGTTTGTAAAATGTAAAAAAGAATAATTTAGGTAAAAAACATAACCTGTATGAATAAACTGCTTTCATAGGTTTCTATGTAAAAGAACTTTATTATTTTTTACAGTGTAGAAAAAAATTATTAGTGGTGCAACCGAAATAATTTGTTTCAAGCCGTTTTTGGTTCATCTAAAGCGTAATTATTCCAAAATAATTATTCTTGTTGATAAATTGCTAATTGAACCGGACAACTGAGAAATGACTGTGCATTAATTGTTGTTTGGTGTATGCGGTGTTCCGTTACCCTGGTCGCTACGATTCCAGCTATTTGTCTGTGGATTGTTTACTGGTAAGTTTTTTTACGTGTAAACGTCTGCAATCTGTTTTCTTAATTTGCAAAATAAAATATTTCGAAAAAAAACTCACATGAAACAACCTTTTGTAGTTCGTATTTATGTGCGAAATAAACGTTTAATAATTACGATTAGTTCGTTTAGAATTACAATATTTATACAATTCATGGCTTTTGGTATTTATCACGATACTGTGTAAATTTATAGAATTATTTTTTTTGTAGCACATTTACTGAGGACAATATATAATAGACACAAACTTACGTTTTTAAATTTGGTTTCATTTTGTGTTATTAAAAAAACATACCTTACGACCAAGTCCACAATAAGGCAAAAGGGATTTATGGCAATTAAAATGGTGGATAGAGATTAAAAAAATATCGAGAATAGCGAGTCAAATATCGCGATAATCGCGATTATCGGCAGTAAACGTGGGGAATTCCCAAGATCTCAACTAAAAGTTTTAAACAGATTACATTGCGTTTCTTGTAGATAATAGAACTATGCATTTGTTTTTGAACAATGTTCACTGACTTTAAAATATACTGTTAATGCCAATCAGCGTCGTCTTATAAATATTGAGTTCGTATTTTCTCCTAATTCAGTTTCCCGATAAAGCAATACGTGGATGGTACGATAAGTACTAATTTATTAGTATCGTAGCTGTGTGGTATCGCGAATAGTGATATATCGTTGGAGCCCTATTTATAGTTTTAACTCATTTCAACTTTTAAATTAACACACAGCAGGCAACAATCAACTTTAAACTTGTTTCAAAACAACAAACTCTGTGATAACTATATGTTATGGGGTTAAGTGTTAGCTATGACAAGCAACGAGAGGTTTTAGGAAATACCCAGCGGCACGGCTTACGTGTACGTTTATACTTTAATTAGATGGCTATTATGGCTGCGATCTTATCCTGAATTTAATATTCGCCTCTGGCAACACATAGGTCAACGTCAAATCAGTCGTATTTCTAAAGCAAATTTATTTGTTATAATGTAATGTTTCTGGAGCAGCGACAAACTGATTCCACAACTTTATTATATGCTGTCTTCCTCATATTATTTACAGACCATTTATTCACGTAGTTAAGTTTTATTCCTATGTAAACGTAGTTAACTTAAACATTATGGCGTACGCTATATTTTTCTCTTATTTAAAAGTGCCAGATTATGATTTGTATGCAGAGGCGTCTCCGGCATTCTTACTAAGTTATACTAGTACATATCCTAGCTGGGATCTACTAAACGGAACCGGCTTACAGGACCGACTCTTACTGATATATTTGTCAATGAACATATTTTAGGACATGCTCGTGGACAAACCTGCATTATTTGGCCATCATAATGTTAACAAAGATTTGCTTGGGGGATATTAGATTTTAATTAGAATTGTTTTAAACTCATCAAAATCACTTCCTACATTCAGTATGGCGGCAAACATGAGCACCAGTTTTTTAAGCAACCGACTAAGACTTTAACTGATTAATGTAATAGTGAACTATTATTGAAAATTTATTGGACAAAATTAAAACAGCAAAGGATTTATCGCCGTGGATGGAAATTGATACATCTAAAATTATCTCGTAAATTGTTTTGAAAATTATTCCGAAAAGTATTTTAGAATCGTTTCTTAGTAAAGTCAAAAAACTGTTATAAACGTTTTCATAAGAATAAAACTTAAAATAATACTTATACTTATATACCCATGTTCTCATTTTACCTTTGTAAATGTGACATAGCAATTGGGATTAACCTTTATCTTTTTCGAAAAAACACATGGACTTAAACATTCAAAAAAATTAAGTGTCGTTTTTATTCTTATTGTGGACAATATTTTATTACTGTGCTAATTTTTAAAACGTTGTGGGTTCAAATTGTTTTTATATTAAATTGCCATATTTATCGGTCGCGTTATCTATTCGATTACTTGACCGTACCTGTACTGTAGTATTGATTCACTATATTAATGGTAGCATCATCCGCCGCCCGTGCTTATGTTACGGGCTAGGTGGATCTAATAACAAACATAGTTCATAAACGAAACTTTCTGCTGCATACTGTTGATGTTGAAAACAATTCTACTGAGCAAAAACGGTAATAATTTTTATTTTTTTACTGTTATTTTGCATGTGTTTAAATGCCTATTTTTTGCCAAATGTAAAACTTATCTGAACGAATATCCCGTGTGATTTATTTAAAACATACCAATGTTTGTGTGTATTTACGCAAACCTCAATTTTGTAATTAACACTAATCGTTAGGTCAAGTATTGTCACTTGTATTCCACACAACAGTGGATAAATACTCTTACAACGAACGGTTGTGTGGTAGCATGGTTAACGCGAGCCATTCATATACCACGCCATATATAAAAAAAACGGTTTTCGTGACAAGCCCATCATGGACTCGAAACTAAGCCCAGTGAAAAAGAATACATTTAACAGGATAATGCAAATCAAACACGTTGACGCGCCAACATAATTTATAGCGAAAATTTTGTACCCCGGGGCCACATACAGTTTACAAAAACATATCGCTAGAGGTCTACTTCACGGTAATACACAAAATATTACTTGATCGTTATCCCCTTC
Source organism: Ciona savignyi (assembly GCA_000149265.1). Classification (NCBI taxonomy): domain Eukaryota; kingdom Metazoa; phylum Chordata; class Ascidiacea; order Phlebobranchia; family Cionidae; genus Ciona; species Ciona savignyi. The sequence goes on from CH003284.1 coordinate 516,583, forward strand.
ACCTTATCGTGATATTGCACAGGAGAGTAGTTTTTCGGAAATTTTACAAATGTTGTGCCATGCTGTGCTATGATGTCGATTACAATGTTTATTGATAGGCGAACCTAATTAAAGCTGATTTGTGCGGAATGTGAAAACAAGGCGATTATCAACCGGTTTGGTTACCATGATTTTAGTGCACTGAATGGACCAGGGTCAGAATCAATTTCTTTTGGGTTTCTCTATATAACAACAACTCAAAATATCTTTTTATGGAAGATATTAATAAAAATTACATGCGAAATTAAACTTTAAAAAAATCATCATTTACTTTTTTGCAGAAGATATAAAACGTTTAAGAGATATGGAACACGTACAATCTCGGATATGATTTTTTTTTTTTATAAAATTACAGATATCTTCAAGGCTTAAGCCAGTGGTTCCCAAACTTGTTTGGTTGGCGGCGCCCTTTGAAAACTTTTTAAACCGTGCGGCTCCCTCATAAACCCAAAATTTTTAAACTGCAAGTATTGTATATTGTAGATCCAGACTAGCACGCATTTGGATAACCATTCAAACTATTCAAAACTATTCACCAAAGTGACGAACAGTCAATTAATGCAAAGCAGTTATTTGACAAACCATTATTCGAAAATCAATGCCACGTTTGTCAGCAAATAGTGGGAGATAACACCGAACAATGGATTTTACAAGTAAAACGAATGCTGTATGCCAGTGTATGGGGTTGTACACCAGGCTTAAACATCTCCAATTAACGTTTTACTGGTGTAACGAACATGTACTGTAATTTTTGTGAGAAAAACAATAAATGCAGCAACTTCCGCATGCTTTCGTGGCGCCCCTGGCAAAGTCTCGCGGCTCCCCAGGGCGCCGCGGCGCCCGGTTTGGGAACCACTGGCTTAAGCAATAAAGATTCATCAATACGAGAGGCAAGGTCGATCAGATTAAGCCCGACACGAATCATAACAGGATCACATGATGTACGATCTGTGGCCGACTGGTTAACGAGACCAATATATATATACACGGAATTCTATACAATAACGGTCATCATGATGTTTTCTAAACTTCCCACGGTTAAAAAATAAACCACCGATCTTCTGCATTCTTTCAATATACCTAGAATTATTCAACTAATGAAGGATCACTTATATTTGGAATCCGGGGACACTTTTTGACTAGTTGGTCAGAATTTTTGGTAGATGAATATAATAAATAAAGAAAACAACATTTGACACGGTTACCATCTAAAAAAACAAAAAAAAATTGAATTCAACACAATAACTAAGTTATAAAAATCAAAATAAATTTGATTAGTAATTAGCATAATAAATGTCAAAGTGGCGTTCAATTAGAGGATTACGCTGTATTTTTTAACCATTTTTTATAGTGGTGTTTAAATATAGGTTTTACGGCATATCAACAAAATCTACAAAAACTATTATCGCAATAAATTGTAAAGAAAACGGCGTCTTTTCTTAAATTATGTGTGAAAACACATTCGATGATGAATGGAACTAAAATAAAAAAAAATGTTGTCTTGTTGAACAGTGGGCCGCCATGCTTTATTCTACTATCACGACAAAAGTGTCATATTGCCGTTTAAAGCTAGCAGATTTTTTACTGCCGTTTACGGCGGCTGGAGATTACACAAAATGATACGAATTACGTGATCGCTACGCTAAAAGGTACTCGCAGGGCTTCATGTTATATCTAGTTTAATAAAAGCTGATCTCGAGTCCCTTGTGGTTTGTGCCCGAACTTGAGTATACACGACATTTAGATAACTATCCACTAGTTCAGGGGTTCTTAAACTGGGGGGCGCGCCCCCCTTGGGGGGCGTGAAAGCTTCGCAAGGGGGGCGCGAGCATGACAGTGACATATTTATGTGAAAGTGAATTTTCGGCACTTGTGAGTATAAAGACAAAATGTCGTAACAAACTAAAATGCGAAGCAGATCTTCGATGTTCGTTGTCTTCAACAAAGCCTCGAATTAAACGACTAGTTTCCCAAAAACAGTTGCACCCTTCACACTAAGCAGGGTAATGGCAAATAAATTATTGTTCTATTTTTCGTAAATTTGATTTTTGAGTAGGTGAGGCGTGAGCATGAATCACAAATCTCAAGGGGGGCGCGACTGAAAAAGTTTAAGAACCACTGCACTAGTCTAATCCCATACATAAGTGAAACAAACATAAGAACACTTTCTTCTTTATCCCACGAAGTATTGTTTTCCTTTTATTGTGAAAATATTAGTTTTGCGGCTACCAGTGATTTTTATTTTGTGAAATATCGCTATAAATATATCTTTACGTGCAAAAACTTGACGATCCTGCTTTAGTCCAATCAGCAAGCTTTATAGAATTCCGATGGCAATGTGAGATAACCAAGACATGTAGATTTATGCTCACGCGATCACCGTAATAGAGCTCGGGCCATGACTAAGAGAGGGCCACATGTCATTTCAGCCACGCATAGAGGTCTATTAATTGGTTATAGGCCACTTCTACGGTTACCAAATTCAAATAAACGAGAAAAGGATTATAATGCTGCAGAGCGGTCTTCGCCGAATTTTGGGTTCTGTTATCAAAAGAAAATTACCGGATTATTACCCACACAATCCCTGCATTATATTCAATACAAAATTTAGGACAGGATATTCAAGTTTATCCCCGTAAATGGGAAAACCAAGGGGGTTAACACACGGGCAATCATCACATGTCGGGTTACTATATCTGGGTAACGCAAAGTGTAGTCGAATAATTTGACTTCTGCGGCTGTCTCTGTTGCAGTTATGGTTACAATTGTCTGTATTTGTACGAACAATATTTTGTAATTGATCCACATTTGGTGATAGTTTTTCGCAATTACATTGTGCGTTTCAATTTTCGGAGAAAAAATTGGAAGGGAAGTCAATTCGTATGTCAACGTAAATCGTGTCACGTTTTCGTTAATGACAAACGGACGTCGGCGAAACAATTATCGCGACAAATGTGAATCCCGAAAGCCTCGATCACGAGCTTCGCGTTTCCTTCTGTGCTGTGGCTTTACACCGGAGCGATAATGGTCATCTCTATTGTCCGCATACACCGGTCTCGAATCCATCAACGACATATCTCTGCTATTGGACCTGTCTAAATCCGGTTGCAATCCGCCCGGAGTGAAATCTTTTCTCGTTCCAGGAATGTCCTTACGCATACCACGTCCTCTACCGCCCCTAGAGGCCGGTGTTCCACGCTCTACCTTTTTGTCCCTAGGTGGCGGTGTTTTAGGTCGTAGTCGCTCAATCTCTTCAGAACAAGCTGCGAAAATATAACTGAAGTTTGTTGTGCTTGAAAAGAATTGACGGATTTGTGTTAAACGAAGGATGGACAACAGAAGGTTTTAGGTGTAACTGGTTGGATATTCATGTTTATCCCATGGATGGTAAAACCAAGGGGGTTAACACACGGGCAATCGTCAGATCACCTCACGCCCACCGTCAGGTTACCAGAGGTATATCAGTGTGTTGTGTGTAATTAAGACATTCTTTAAATTTAATAGAACCTGTATATTCTACTTGCTTAAGGCTATGCCTAGCCCAAGGACACAATCGATTAGCTAGCGACCAGTTTTTAATCTGCAACCCTTCGACTGAAAGGCAACGCACTAACCCACCAAGCTATTTCCTCAACTGACTTACACCACATACACCATACCAGTATATCGTAAATATTTATTAAAAAAAATGCGGAGGGAAAATTTAACACTGGAAAATGTCAGACTACCCTGTGTCCACAGGCGGATTACCAGAGTTATTTTAGTGTGTGGAATATAAAGGAAATATTGGTAGTTTTCTTAAACTAAGTATTTGGCCAAAGCAATGTTTACTATTTCCCTGCCCAATGCCACTGCCAAAATGCTAGAAGTCGAAGTCGCCTTTTAATCGAAATGTTGCAGGTGCGAAACTGGTCACTAGCTAGTCGGTTGTGTTCTTGGGCAAGGCACTACTAAATCGAAGAAACATGTCTATCATATACAACACACTGCAATAGCTCTGGTAACCCAACGGTGGGCGCGAGGTGATCTGTATCCCCCTTGGTTTTCCCATTCACAGGGATAAACATGAATATCCTATTCTATACCAATCTTTCGCCATACAGAAAAAGCTTTTGGATATGAATAAACTTAATGCCACAACAGCAAATTTTCACCAGAAAGGTATCCAGTCTTGTTCTCCTCTGTCACACGGAAATAAGCGCTGTAAGTTTCTTTGTCAAAATTGTTCTTGGTCAGTTGTGGTCCAATTGTTAGCCATCCTGGTCTTATTGAGGTGTCCCTGTCAGGAAAAGATTTACTTGGTTATTACTGCAAGTACAATTTTGTTAAGGATTGTGTTAACAGGAGAGAGCAATTGGAAAATGAGAATGGAAGGATAAATGGCTGTTTCATTCTTTATCTTGATGGATGGGGAAACCAAGTTGAATTTACAATTCACAAAACTTGCATCAGTTTTCGAGTTTCCTAATATTATTAAAACTTTATGGTTTATTCTTTTCTAACCCATTAATACATGGGATTAATATAATGTCCGCTATGTGCCTTGCCCAAGGACTCAACAAACTAGTTAGCGAACAATTTAGATTCATCATTTGGAAAAGGTTAAAAACAACTAAATACAAATCAAAACACATGTAGACTAAAAAAATGGAATGATAATGAGGGATGATGTCAAAAACAAGATAGGTAAAACAGTGATATAGCTCATGGGGCAATATGTGTACAGTCGTATAGAGGGGAAAAGTTGTATTAAACTATTAATAATTAATGCCAAAACAGATCATAATAATACCATACATTTACCAGCCCAATAAAAACATGCAACTTATATTTCTAGATCCTAAATCCAATAGTGACAGATTAAGTTATTGACTGGAAACCAAAACAATTTGACCCTAGCTCGAATACTACTGAAGCAGATATGTACACGCCCGCAACAGTGTAAGCTTCCAGTTTTCCACAATGAAAACACGAAGCAGGACCTTTAATAAAAATTTGAAAAACGGGAAAAAACGGCAAAACGACAGTTGTTAGAACACGTCTAAAAAGGCAATAAAAGGTATAGTTAGACGTGGCCGTTAAACCCAAATTTTAACTGTTATCCCACAAAATAAAAGTAGGTTGCTGAATGCTGATACCTGGCCTAGGTGAAAAGTGTCCAAGAGTATATTAGGGCTATTGGTGTGGTTAGTGTATGACATACATAATAAAGACCACACCTCCCAAATAAATGCAATCTACGACGACCAAGACAAAAATGCTCGATGATGTGAAACATTTCTTCAGGTTTTTCATTGCTTCCTGGTTCCCCTTCCTCTTCTATAATTAAATCTATGAAGAATAATTTGTTAGCTCATCAGCTAAAAGTTAGGCCGAAACTGGCACTTAGAAGTTGTTTTCTGAACCTTCGTTTAAACCAAGGTGGGCAACATTTTATTCTTCTGATACGGCTCTTATTCCCTTTATTGCTACTGTAGTGAGTGCTTAATAGTTTAATACCCATTCATAGTAAAACAAATACAATATCACTTACCCCTTTATTTTACACAGTGTTGTTTATTATCTGTTAAAATCGGACTTTAGTTGAAAATGGTTGCCAACCATTGGTTTAAACCAATGCTTTTCAAATGGTGCGCAATAGGGTTTAGCTAGATGCACCTTGCATTTCGTAAATTTACGACAGAGTTTAGTTTAGTTATTTATTTTTTGCCCCAGTTTTTAAAAATGGCAAACGAATATAATCTTGATACAGGAACGGGAAAAGACGGCAAAACGAACAGTCGTTAAAACACGTCATTAAAAATATATATAAAAAAGAACAAAAAGTGTGCATAGATCATAAATTACTATTCTTTTCCATTGTAACGTTAGTTCTACATTAACTTTTAAAAAGCAATAGCGCTTAAGAAACAGTAATTTCGTTATGTGGAAAATTCAGTGAGGAAATTATTTAAATTAAACTTTTAAATTCCATATTTTTCCTAAATTGTTTGAGTATTTAGCATATTGTTTTGACTCCCGTGCAAAGTGCGGCCGTTTTATCTTAAATGGTCTCAAGTGCACCGGAGGTTAAAAAGATCGAGAACCACTGGTTTAAACAGTTGAATAATATTGTAGGAATGTCTGAATTGTATTTACCACACGGCATTTGTTCTAAAATAGTATGTTGTAACCTAGTCGTACCAATATCCACATTAGCGTGTATGAAGTCTCCATCAGTACTTCTTCGTACCGTTCCTTTGATGCCCATTAAGCAATGTTCCTACAATACAAGCATTAGGTTGTAAAATAAAATAATTGCAGTAATAAAACATATTACAATATTCGTTGTTCCAATATAACTTGAAAAATATGGTAAATATCAATTAAGTTTGTATTTAGCAGTAAGCAGAAAAGAATGACAAGTCGAGTGTCAGCAGTTCTTAAAATACGTTATGACTTATAAATCAATGAAATCCTAATAAATATGGATATTTCAAAATAGTCCTGCAGACCTTGGTTCTGACGAAAAGCGAATCATCCAATAGTTTGTTGGTCTTTTTAAAATTCGTTTTAATCCAACAAACATCTTCACATCTTCGGAAGCCCCACTTTTTCAAGCACTGGCGACCAAAGTCCAACCCGTCTGAAGAGCCACACCATAGGAAGACAAACGATCGCTGGGCCGCAACTTCTTCCACTTCCAGTGACATAATCTTGAGGTTAAAATGACGACTCAATATTCATGTTAAGTCCGATCGGTTAGTCTGGTGGTTTAGTGTGACACCTTTCAACCGAAAGTTTGCAGGTTTAAAACTGGTCGCTAGCTAGTCGGTTGTGTCCTTGGGTAAGTCACTTTATGGACATTCCCTGAACCCAGCGGATTAGATTAATGGGTATTACCAAATTGAAGGAACGTGTCTATTATATACAATACACTGCAATAGCTCCGGTAACCCGACGATGGGTGCGAGGTGATCTGAAGATTGCCGTGTGTTAACCCCCTTGGATTTATCATTCACAGGGATAAACATGAATATCCTATCCTATGTTACAAACACAAGCACATTTTTACTTAAGGTCTAATGTTTAGATTCAAAGAACACACTTTCCATTGGATACGTCCCTGAGTGTATAAGGTTAATTGTTTCAAGTAAATGATCTTCAAAGTACTGCTCATAAGTTGATATACACAACAAACAAAAATAAGTTCTAAAGTTTGTTTTTAACACAAGTCATAAAAATGGTAACAACTTTGTAAAGACATCAAATACAATAAAAAATATCAAGTATAGATAAAAAATCAACTAACCAGCATACTACTCTTCAATAGTTTTGGCAACTAGTATACAAATTTATAAAAATAATGGTATAAATTACAAGATCAAATAAAAATTCCCTTTTCAAGTCATCAAAAAATTTCAAGCACAATAATTACTAAATTTTAACAAAAAATATAGAATGAATCAGAAATGCAATCTGCAATAGCTTTGGCAACTGGTATACAAATTTATAAAAATAATGGTATAAATTATATAAATCCAATTCATTAAATCTCAATCAAGAATCTAGTAAATCAAAAATGAAATCTTACATCGTCCCAAGTTGCTTCTTGCCCAGTAAGAGGAAGTCCAGCCTGCCTCTTGTACTCCTCCAGTGGTGGTTCAATCAGTATAACATCAAATTTTGACCTACTCCCAAAATAGTTAACTTGACTGTTTGCTCGAACACCAATACAATTGTATTGAACCAATAGCTGCATAGGACATGGGCCAGTGAAAAACATTATATTATATAAGTGGTGTAACTGTTTAGTTGTCCACCTTTAAAATAATGATATTTGAGTAACACCTTTAGGATAAGGATAAGATATTCATGTTTATCCTCATGGATGGGAAAACTAAGTTGGTTAAAACACAGGCAATTGTCAGATTACCTCGCGCCCACAGTCGGGTCATCGGAACTATTGCAGTGTGATATGTATGGTTCACATAGTTCCTTCAATTTAGTAGAACTCATTAATCCGCTTGGTTTTCTCATAGTAGTCAGCGGAGCTATTGGTTCAGGCAATGTCCGTTAAGTGCCTTGCCCAAAGACACAACCAGCTAGCTAGCGACCACTTTCGCACATGCAACCATTCGGTTGAAAGGCGATGCACTAAACCACCACACTAACCGGTCGGACCTTAAAGAAGTAAAACCCACTAAACTAAGCAGGATAAATTTGGATAGTATATTTATTACCCCCTGTGCGTGGTATACCAAAAGTCCTAATGACAAGGTCAATCGTCAGGATCAGGACTTGATATTAATAACATTACACTAGTGTGAATAATACTTCATTTTCATACTACATCGGTTGGTCAGTTATTCATTGTTTAGGACTAAAACTGTATATTTCTTAAAATAACATTTAAAATTGAATGAGGAGACTAGGGATGCACAATATAGAATTTCAAATCTTTAAGATTCGAATCTCTAGGGATTCGAATCTTTACAGGCAATTTAATAAGAATAGTTAGGATTCGTAATTAAAAACGTAAAATAGCGGTTGTGTTCCATCGCGCAACAAAACTCATTCAGCCAATTATTCAATCGTCAGTGTATAGTCTCAGCATGTGTGCGACAATTGATAAGCATGATTAGTTATCTTTTGCGACCGATACTACGCACTTAAAGCGTGCTAATACACAAGGAAAGTAGGTCACTTTCCCCGCGTTAATCACATGGTTTTTTGCACCTGTAAATATGACGCAATTATTAGAAAGTTATTTAAGGACTAGACAGGCTTATTTTTGAAAATATTTATTCCACTTTAACAACTACCTTTTTTAATAAGCACAAAAAATAAAATCTAAAATATTTAGTTATTAATTTTGTTGAATTTATGGTAATTAATTTAATTTACTTTTTAATGAAAACATAAATTATGGGAGAATGTTGATTAAGTTAGTCCTAAATTTCTCTCAACACTGTATAAAGGCATATTGCTAGTTCTCTCCATTTAGTTAATATTCATATACAGCACAGTATCTATTTTTAAAATGGGAAAATATTTGCACATCACAGCAAATTTAAATAAACACTAAAACGTTCTAGAATAGGATTCAGAATTCTAGATTCGAAATATATTATTCTAGAATATTCTAGAATACCCAAGTATTCTATATTGTGCATCCCTAGAGGAGACCAAATGTGCTAGCATTTAGTGATAAAAATCGTGTTGTTGTTAGCATTAATGAAACAAAATTTTTAACATAGGATTACCACAAGAAACCCTGATGTTAATATATTGACGTTTCTATACCAAATATTTTTTAGCACTGGCCATTATAATTTTGTGATTCAAAGGGTGAAGGTCGAACTAGATAAAGAAAATCAAAGACAATAAGAATTTCAATAAAAAGTACATTGTAAATCAGGTGAATAGGCATAAATCGCAGTCCTGGTAAGACAACTGGACTAATACTTACCCTAACTCTCTTAGATCGAACTGATTAAGATCACAGTGCATATATAAAGGAGGTGTGTTGCTCTTTCGTGTCATCTCGTCTTTTAATCGAATTAAATCCTTTAGTTTGGGGTACTCTTCAAAGCGTTCTGCTAGCCCTAAAAACGATTTGTTTTTTTAGGTCGATTTATTATCTTTTCAAGCTTGATAAATCCGGTGCCTCTAAATACTACAGGACCGCTTGGACCGCTTGGATTGCTATGGAAAGTAATTCTCACCCTGTCGTGTCCCAAACACTAATCTCAACCCCAAAACTAACTTTAATATCATAATCTTTATTTTAGTAAGAGACATTTTCTAAGGCTTTAGTAATTACGAAGTACAGTAACCGATCCAAATGCTCCAAGCGATCCTGTAGTATTTAGGGGTACCGGATAAATCCAACAATAAAACCTAATAAACCTACCCTACAGCATGACACATACCATACAATGGTTAACATTCTTGGTTCAAAAATCAGGGCAACCAACCACTTATCAGCTTTTATGTTCTAAGACAAATCGTGGTCTTGACAAAAAGGAATTATGTATGGAGTGCGTTAAATTGTAGTTATACAGTTATACTATACACAAATGAATACATGTCTATAACTTTGAACTTTGACAACTCAATGTTATGATTTTTTTTATCCATTAACTGGCAGAATTGGTTTAAAGGGAATCATATAATTAACAGTGGTCATGTAAGCTTACATGCTGCACATTAAAATAGGTATCCTAGTAATCCTACCAACATCTCTGATGAAGTTTTGCGGTCTTTGTCCAATATCCACATAGTTTTGGCAATAATCATTATGGGGGTTTAGACTTTGGGTGCCTTTTAAAAATGTGCTGGAATCTTTGTATACTTCCAACTGGCCATCAGTGCTATCTCTTGGTGCCTGTTTAAAATGTGGTGATTTTAAATACTAAAATAATAAAAGTAGAGTATCATACTAACTTACAGCTTGAATACTTGATATAAAAAGATAAATATTTGATTCCATGAAAAATTTGAGTAAAACGCACAGTATTGTACTTTAAATAACACAACAACATTACGGTAGATTTTAATACAATTAATAGCTGCTAGAAATACAAATCAAATTAGAGAGTGTCCACCACGTGTGAACCACCACTATTTTAAAAACCTCTGTTGAGTACATGTTATATTATTCTGCATGCAGAAATGATCTGGTTCCCTGGCGACCTAATCACCCTTGGTATATCTTATACAAAGTGTGTAACGTTTCCCGAGTACCCAAGAATGGGTTCCCAAGTACCAATCCAAACTTGATATCTATATTTTCTAAATGAACCTAACACGTGACATGGTTACCTATCCCCCCATGATATATCATATACAAAGGGTATGCAATGTTTGTTTTTGCAAGGAGAAATTTTGAATTTAATATTTTAACGGATTTCCCATGGTAAACATATTTCCGGTGGTGTGGTTTGTAGGATCCTTTTGCCCCTTTCTCAGTTTATTTTATTTACCTAAAACTTTCCTTGCAATAGCCTATAAAGTAAATAACAGTTTCGAAATATCGGCTGTTTTAGAATAACCGGTGCCGAACATTCGCAAAATGGCTGCTGTGCTTATATTCTTGGGTTTGTCGGCAATTTCACTGACCCAACATACCTACAATTTGCCACTGTAGATCCAAGCCCATTTAGCTAAAACCACCAGAAGAATAAACTCGATTGTGAAATTTTCTTCCATATTATATAAAGCGTGAATGTGACTGACTGATCACTTGTTTCAGTACAATTTAATAAATGAGGATTTCCCAAAAAAGGGTTAAAGATAGGTTTGGGTTATCCGTGTGTTAACGCGTATTGCGCTCGCCCTAAGCATGATTGCTTCGCGAGCTTTGCTCCACGTTGATTGGCCCTGCTTAGAGTCTGTTACCAACTACTGCATTGTGGCGTGTATAGCGTTAAGTGTATTGTCGGTTTGTGTAAATTAACGTGTATATTATTTTGTAGATTCGTAGTTGAATAAAACCTACACTGAGTACATATTAAGCGTACCATAGGTCACAACAATCCGCATCGTTCATATTTAAATTACCGTATATATTTATTTACCTTAGTTTTGTGTTTCCATCTTATTAATATGCATAAACAGATTATATTTATGATTTATTAGGCCTATCTATTTTGGGGGATTTCCTGGGGTAGCCAGTAGCCTACACAGGATAAATTTATTTCAAAATGTTTTTTTTTATTTGTGTTGTAAATCTCTAAATTTAGTATAAATTTGAGGTAAATATTCCTTTCTAATCTGGAGATATCGGTGATAACGCCAAAAATGCTGAAAATATGGCATTCTACCCAATAACGTTTCTCCCGGACATGCCTGTCATGTTCTTATGCAGGAAAGAAAAAAAAAACACAGAAGTAAAATCAAAATTATTTCCTTCGAAATCGAAGGAAACTCATACCTAATAAAACCTGGATGTGACCAGTAAATGGATGGTAACGAGTAAATTGATAGAATTGGGGTATTTTATTAAGAACCGCAGTAGATATAGATATATTTTTATAGATTATTTATTCAACAAAATCAAGCTAAGCATATTTACATCTCTCTTTGAATCCGTTTTAGAAACTTTGGTATGAGGTGAGTCTGAAGCTGTGTGGTTGGTCCGTTTATGTGCCTTCCGTTCTTCTTTCTCCGCCTTGGTGCATAACACAGCTGATAACTGGTCACCACTGCCGACTCCAAGCTAATTGTGCAATAAATTAAGTATAAATGATGATTTGTATCGAACTGGTGATCAATTTGGGTCAGAATATACAGACAATCATGTCACATTTACATGGTTTTATAAAATTGCAATTTGGTGTTTTTTAATTTAATTCAATTTATTTTTCAAATAATAACATACATGTGATGATTTTGATGTAATCCATAAATTATTAACAGTAAAAAAGGTAAACTTTGTTTGTATTAGGTTAAACTGCTTCTGGCACTCGGCACTTTCCATATTTTGAAACCCCTCCCCTATAAACAAAAGAGTACAGAATTTAACTGAAATCCTTAATTTAATCTTAAATGTTATAAAAGGCAGAAACCATTAGTATTCCGCTTATGATAACTCCATTGCATTTTCATATTTATGTGATAAAACAGGACTATCCTACCACTTTTCAACATTTAAGACGGTTTGATGGATTATATGTTGCTTCACACAATACAGGAAAATAAAGTCTATTCCAGCCCGACTGTGGGCACGAGGTGATCTGACTATTTCCTGTGTGTTAATCTCCTTTGGTTTTCCCATTCATGGGGATAAACATGAATATCCTATTCTATCCTATCATATTTTGTAACTAGAATTTTCTAAGTTTTATCATACAGGCATGTTGTGATTTTTTAATACTCGATTGCTGCAAACAGATTTTTTAATGCAAAAAAAGCAATTTTGTTGTTTTTAATTTGAATAGGTAGAGCTCTATTACTATTTCTATAACATGTTGAGCATCCATAAAATTTTATATTGAGCATCCATAAAAAACCTTACATAGTGCGAACAGTTGGCTAGTTGGATTAGTGCATTGCCTTCGAGTCGATGACAAGACACTTAACAGACAATGCCTAAAATACAATACAATACAATTTTTATTTTTGTTTCTTTCGCTGCAGCGTTTACCACCAACAATTTACAAATCAACAATTGACAATAAAAAAAAATAAAAGATACTGTGGCAATTGGCAAAAAACTACAGCAAAACAGGAAGGCACCAAAAAAAACCCGAAAGTTATCTAGTTTGGCGCCTCCCTGAAAAAAAAGGAAAAAAAAAAAGAGAAAAAAAAAATATCTATCTATATATATATATATAATTAAAAAAGATTTGACTTGTACCATAATTGTAACAGTAGGGGATTGAAAATTCAGAATGATTTATATTAAATGAATAATAAACTGTTACATATAAGCATTAAAATAGTTTTTTGTTACAAACAGTAGTACAGTTATATAGAACGGAAGTCAGAACAATAGCCTACATCTCATTCTCACGCAATACAGTACAATATAACTTGTGACCTAACAATCTTATGGGGTGCACTGAATTTGCAATGATATGCCATATATACAATTACTTGTTATGGCCATTTAATGAATACCACTGTATGAAGAGCAAATATTAAGATTGTGAATAATACTCCGAATAAATAAATATTAACTGAGTGTATGATGTACAGCATACTAAACCTAAATACAATTACTTATTAATTGCACTTTTTTTTACAAAACAAGGAGTAGGAGGCATGTTAAAGGGAATCATTGATCAGCTTCCACACCTTAATCTCATTATGCCCAAGATTAGTAGTAAACAAGGGGTGGACTTTCCTCCATGCAAATTAGACAAAAGTATGGAAGCTGATCAGTGGCGAAATTGGCAAGATCATGCTTATTAATATTTAAACATTTTACATGGAGCCAGTAATTGCAAATATCACATGCAATACTATTCTAAAAGCAGTGGAACTATATGGTTCTAAAAAATTAAAGGAGTATTGGAATCATACTTAACACACTGTAATAGCTTCGGTAACCCGCTGGTGGGCGCAAGGTGATCTGATGACTACCTGATTGTAAAAATGTAAATTACCTGATGTTGTTTAACCTAGATCCTATCCTTAAGCAAATGATTGGTTTAGAGTTTTAGACTCTACATAAATCTAAAGCTAATTGTGAGAATACTGGCAGATTTCTACAAGACATTTTGTGTATTTAGGGTCAGAAAATATTGGCCATGAAACCAAAAATTTTTATTGCAAAAGAACTAAGTGGATATTCCCACAGAAACTCGCATTGTACCTGTTTTGCCAATGCTTCCCTGCGTTTTTTTTGCTTTCCACGTAAGTGCTGTAACTTATCCGAAACGCTTGACATCTTTACTGCAATAAATCCACAATAACACGCAATTTAGCAGTCGTTATAACCCACAGTGCTCATTTGTTATTCAACCCTGTAAAAAACATAAAGTGCAAAATTTATAATACATTTAAAAAATATAAACCACTTAAGGGAAATCCCCGCACTTTGCCCAATTTATGCTCAATCAAGAATGGGGTTATGGTAAATGACATGTTTATTCATGGGTAGAGCGGCGGTTTTTATAATTGACGGTAAGAAAAAATAACGAGGGTGATATATTATGACATAGGTAATATATAGAAAAAATAACGAGGGTGATATAATAACACGGAGCTTTGGTGCCAACGGTAGGAAGACGGACAAGATGGTGAGTCCAAACTAAGCTCATTTGCAAACACAAAATAGAGCAATTTAACAGATTAATTGTTTTTTTGACTTTTGCTACGGTAAATTATATATCTTACACATAAAAAAACAATTTAGCAGATAACTGTTGATGTTACAGGCTTTTAAAAACATGTTTATGTGGCGAAATGACAGAAGTATTCTTAAACTAAAGGCGACCCAGGTTACGGTTTCGTTCCAAATATTTACGGTGTGTGTGCAAGTAAAGAATTGGTTAGTTGGTGTTTCAGTCTCAATAAATATATTACATTTAGGGGCTTATATTATATTGTTTTGGTCTTGATTAAATTTTATTTGCTTTTAATTGTTCTTTCGCTTAGGTTTGGCAGCCGCGTCCGCTATATTTATTAAATGATATGCTTTTTTAATGACGTGCTTTAACGCACCCGATTCGTTAAACCAAGTTCGCACATGTGGATATTCTCAGGATGCGGGGCAGGTCAATAACAATCCGAATGTAAAATGCGCGAATTGGATTTTTCTAAACTGGAGAGCAAAGCAGGTGGGGCCAGCACAACGATTCCCGAGAAAAACCTTCGAGCACGTATCGGTGCTGCACAGACTGATGGCAAGCTTGTTAAAGAAGCAAGCTATGCTGAACTCAACTCCAGCACGCTCAATAGCAAAAAAGACGCCAATTCCGGCTTGAAAGAAATTAAAACATCGCAGGAAAAACAAGGGAAACGAACGCGTCCTAAATGTAATCGAGTAGGTCTAATACAAGAGGAAAGCACTAAATTTAATTGTTTTAATTGCGCGGGAGAATACAAAGTTGTCATGGGTACAAGTAAACAAGACGGCGAAAATTTTAAAAACGAGAGACCATAAAAAGTAAAAATGCGACCGGGTGTCACAAAATGATAAAAATTCACATCAACAACGCAAAATAACCAAGGTTGTACGCCTCTCAAAAGCATTTTTCAGCACTATAACTTTAGTGCTAGGCAAACGATTTTAAAATCGCGGGATGTTTTTCTAAAAAAATTAAATGCCTCGACCCGGGATTGAACCAGGGACATTTAGATCTTCAGTCTAACGCTCTCCCGACTGAGCTATCGAGGCAACTATTGGCCAGAACGGGGATCGAACCCGCGACATTCGTGTTATTAACACGACGCTCTAACCAACTGAGCTAACCAGCCCGTACGAACGGTTCATACTGATTAAGCACCGGATCAACCAATCAAATAATACTATGCGCTGGAAAGAGGTGGTTGGTCATTTTTGCATGGTATTCATTTCTTATCGTACTTTTGCATTAATCAACCCTACGCTGTCATGAAACTAAATTTTGCTTAATGGCAGCCAACTTTCGCCCGAGCAATAATCAATGCTCTTACCTTTCATACATACTCACGTGAAACATTTAGATAAGGTGTAACATATTTGGAGATGTAAAACATTTGGAAATGTCTTTACTTTGACATTGTTACATAAGTAAAACTCAAATGTCAACCAAGCTCTAAACTGAAACGAATGTGACCTAATGATTGCAGGACGAGAAAGCGTGGGCAATCAAGGATAATGGCACGTGCTCTATAAGATATTGTAACGGTAACATATGCAAGCATTAAGCGACTCTTATTGTGTACACGAAAACCTTCAACAAAGAATTTTCCGCGCGTGTGTTTAACCCAAATAGCCGAGAAACTATCTGTTTTCATATAGGAAGTGTGGTAATCCAAGTCAGGATGGCCGAGCGGTCTAAGGCGCCAGACTCAAGAACCGAGGTTCTTCCCCGCATGCGGTGTTGAGTATTCTGGTCTCCGAATGGAGGCGTGGGTTCGAATCCCACTTCTGACAATATTTTGAAATCACGAATAATTAGGCTTTTTAACTGAAATCTATGGATAACTTATTTAAGTATCCCAAGAAATACTTTAAAAATCAATTCTATATTAAAAACAATTCAACATATTAACATTTAAGTTGTGCACAATATATTTTACCTAACCATTTGATTTCGTTAGCAATTTTTAACAGTATCTCAAAAGCATTTTTCAGTACAATAACTTTTGGGTTGGGCAAACGATTTTAAAATCGTCGGGATGTTTTTCTAACAAAATTAAAATGCCTCGACCCGGGATTGAACCAGAGACCTTTAGATCTTCAGTCTAACGCTCTCCCGACTGAGCTATCGAGGCAACTACTGGCCAGTACGGGGATCGAACCCGCGACATTCGCGTTCATAGCACGACGCTTTAACCAACTGAGCTAACCGGCCCGTACGAACACAATATATTTTACCTAACCATTTGATTTCGTTAGCAATTTTTAACATTATCTCGAATGCATTTTTCAGTACAATAACTTTTGGGTTGGGCAAACGATTTTAAAATTGTCGGGATGTTTTTCTAACAAAATAAAATGCCTCGACCCGGGATTGAACCAGGGACCTTTAGATCTTCAGTCTAACGCTCAACCGACTGAACTATCGAGGCAACTACTGGCCAGTACGGGGATCGAACCCGCGACATTCGCGTTATTAGCACGACGCTCTAACCAACTGAGCTAACCGGCCCGTTCGAACGGTTCATAGTGATTGAGCACCGGATCAACCAATCAAATAATACTATGCGCTGGTCAGAGGTGGTTGGTCATTTTTGCATGGTATTCATTTCTTATCGTACTTTTGCATTAATCAACCCTACGCTGTCATGAAACTAAATTTTGCTTAATGGCAGCCAACTTTCGCCCGAGCAATAATCAATGCTCCTTCTTACCTTTCATACATCACTCACGTGAAACATTTAGATAAGGTGTAACATGTTAGATGTTTTATCTTGATATGTGTTTTGGTGCGTGCGCTGATTGCTTGAGGATAATCAACTCTTTGACCTGTAGCATGTATCGTTCGTTATCTTACCCGCCAAAAACCGTTAGAGTTTACCGCCTATTTGCTTTTAAATGTGACCACTGCATTGTGTTTTGGTTGACTTGTGATTTTATGCTGCTTACGTGAATACAAGCATCTTATATATATCAATGAGAGCTGCTGACTACAGGTTATCGAGACCCTGCCCAAAAGTGTAACAACTAGAGACCACAGAGGACCTGTAGTGCAGCAGAGAAGTTTTATTTTTTATTGTTGTTTTATCTGGAAGATGGATTTTTTTTACCCAGCCCCGAAGTATGTGGTGGGAGAAGATTTTAATACATTTTTATCCTCTTTTGAAGGCTTTTGTAATAGTGTTGCTGCAACCGAAGCAGCCAGAAGATATGGTTTTCTTTCCAGCCTTCCGGACGAAACTAAGTTCGAAATGGAAGATGCCGAAGCACCATGTGGTGCAATTGCACATACGACCAGTTAAAAGAACGTGCAACCGCTGTCACGTGCTCGACTGCAAGAACGAGAAATGCTCGGCAGAAACTGTTTCAACGCGCACAAGCCATCGGTGAATCTAACCGAAGTTTTATTACAGCCGTTTTAAACCTGGGAAAAATGGCTTATCCAAAGGAAACGGACATTACAACACAAAACGAGGTAATGTTTAATGTATTTACAAGCGGCCTTAGAAATAGACAACAGGCAGAGAGAATTTTGCGGGAACATCCTGGCTCGGCAACCCCAAAGTTTTTGGATGTCGCCAAGGCCCTGCTTTCCTCCGAGGGCATTCTCCAACCACAGCCCACAGTAGCTGCGTTGCGAGACGAGCGACCTGCGATCAAAAGCGACGAGATTGATCAACTAAAAATGATGATTAAAGAGTTGCAAAAAGATCTTCAACAACTAAAAATACCCAGAAATCAAACTGATCAGGGTGAACGGTTTGCTCAACAACGATTTTGCCAGCGAAATGAAACTGTAAGATCATGTTACCGCTGCGGAAAACCTGGCCATATTAGTCTTTACTGCCGTGTTAACTTGAACCAGAGAAATAGCCACAACATGCGACCCATGCACTCTGACGGAAATGTTACAACCTACCGATTGAATACCGTATTCAATGAACATCACAGGTATGTATGCATTAATGTAGGTGGTACGCCAGTATCCGCTCTGGTAGACACGGGAGCATCGATAACTGCGATGTCTAGCGAATTTTATTCACGATGCGAGCTCAAATCTCAACTACATCCGTGCAACGAAAGTGAATCATTTGTCGGTGCTGGTGGCAATAAAATAAGTATGATTGGGACTTTTAATGTCACAATTCAAGTTGCGCAAACAAAAATGGTTGCAAAGGTATATGTAGCAAACAGCTTGACCGAAGATGTCGTACTGGGAAGAAATTTTTTACAGGATGGTCGCTGTGTTGTGGACTACAAATCAATGACTCTGTCATCTGGAGGTGGCGCGGTACCACTTACTACGAAACCAGGTATGATTCATAGCTGCAATATATGCTTGATTGAAAATGTAAGAATACCTGCATACACAGAAGTATCAATACCATGTTCTGTGGACGCTGAGTTAAATTTCTTGAACAGCGACATATTTGTTGAAAGATGTTCGTCATTACTTGATAAGTACGAAATTTTAAGCGCTACTTATATTACTAAACCAATTCAAAACAAGCCTGTCGTACGTGCAAGACTGGCAAACTTCACCTCCGTCCCAAAATTTCTGCCAGCTGGTATTTGTGTTGGTAAAGCTATCCCAATTGTTGGAGAAAATGTAAACTACACTAACGGTTATTCTTTCTGCAGTATTTCTGGGTTAGACAGATCTGCATCCACCGAAGAGTATTCAGGCAACGTGACTGAACTCCTCAAGCAACTGAACATTGATTCCGCTCCATTAAATGAAGTAGAGCGTGCTGCCTTGATTGAGGTTGTGCGGAAACGTTCCGCAGCGTTCTCATTATCTGGGCGTGAAACTGGAGTCACCCACCTTGTACAGCATTCTATTGATACCGGTGACACAGTGCCAATTCGTCAATATCCGAGACGTATGTCGGAGGAAAATAAAAAGAAAGTTGAGGAATTAGTCAATGAGATGAAAGCAAATGACGTTGTAAGTGAATCGAAATCTCCCTGGTCTAGCCCTTTTGTGTTGGTCCGAAAGAAAGATGGCTCAACACGTTTTTGTGTAGATTACCGGTCCCTGAATGATAACACGAAGAAACACAGCTACCCTCTCCCACGAATCGATGACAGCCTGGATCAACTCTCAGGATGTTCATACTTTTCGACTCTTGATCTACGATCCGAATATTGGGAGGTACCTATGAGTGAAGCTGATAAAGAGAAAACTGCGTTCACTTGCCATAAAGGACTGTTTCAATTTAATGTTATGCCATTCGGTTTGGCTAACGCCCCTGCCACATTTCAGCACCTAATGAGAATTGTTTTAAATGGCATCGAATGGAATGGTACATTAGCTTATCTTGATGACGTCATAATATATGCCCGATCGTTCCAGGACCATCTACATAATCTGGATCAGGTTCTGTTACGACTCATCGAGAGTGGCTTGAAACTTAAACCGTCTAAATGCGAGCTTTTCAAAGAAAAAGTCAAGTTCCTTGGACATCTGGTTTCAAGCGAAGGTTGTATCTTGCGATCCAGAGAAAATCGAAAGCGTTTCCTCATGGCCGGAACCAAAATCAGTTAAAGAAGTAAGGCAATTTCTTGGATTAGCGTCTTACTATCGGCGTTTTGTTAAAAATTTTGCCCAAATAGCTTTACCCATGTATGATCTTATTAAATCTCCTAACAAGAAGTTTATTTGGACGGAAAAACAAAGCAAGGCATTCTTACACTTAAAGACTGCGTTGATATCTACTCCCGTACTCGCCTACCCAAATCAAAAGTTAAAATTTATTCTCGACACTGACGCGTCTAATTTTGGCATAGGGGCCGTACTATCACAAGTAATTGATGGGGGAGAACACCCAGTTGCTTACACTAGTCGCACTCTAACAAAATCAGAGCGAAATTATTCAACCACGAGAAAAGAATTATTAGCCGTCGTTCACGCTGTGCAAAAATTCCGATGTTATTTGGACAGTCAATTTCTTTTAAGGACAGACCATGCGTCTCTCCGCTGGTTATGGACCTCCAAAGAAACATACGGTCAATGTGCACGATGGTTTGAAATTCTATCAAACTTTGATTTTAAATTGGTCCACAGAGCTGGAATTTAACACACAAACGCTGACGCATTGAGTCGTCGACCATTCAACGACGAAACCAGCGAAGTCGTTAAGGGCTGTGAAGAATTTCCATTCAAGATTGATGAGTCTTATGTCCATGTACAAACAACCGATGATGTGAAATTAAGTGCTATAGATTTGCGGTCATCTTTTGGTTGGTCATCGGAAGATATCCATCTGGCACAATTAAGCGATCCCACTTTGTCGACAGTTTTAAAGTGGGTCGGGGAAGGAAGTAGACCTCCATATAAAAAGAATAAACATCTCCCCGTCGAGATTAAGCATTACTGGGCCATCTTCGGCGAACTTGTGTTAGATAACAAATGTTTGTATCGCAGGTGGGAAGACACGCTGGACACCACTAGACTGCAACTGTTGGTTCCTGTGGAACTGCGTAACACGGTGTTGCAAAACCTCCATGATAGCGCATACGGAGGAGCTCATTTGGCCAGCGAACGTACATCGAGTAGAGTTGCGGAACGATTCTATTGGCCGAAGTGGAAGCAGACGGTCGTGACGTATTGTGATCAGTGCCCGATATGTGATCGACGAAGACCGCCACCGAAAAACCCTAAAGCACCCTTGGTCCCATCAAGTGAGGTGTCGCCAATGCAAAGAATAGAAATTGATATTCTTGGAGGACTTCCTATGGCACAAAGTGGGAACCGATATATATTGGTTGCCTGCGATGTATTTTCCAAATACATGCAAGCTTGGCCAATGAAATCGCAGACCGCAAAACGAAACTGCACACACTTTGTATCATAACTGGTTTACCGTCCATGGTGTTCCAGATACAATTCATTCTGATCGAGGTGGGAACTTTGAAAGCGCAATATTTCAAGAGCTAACCAAGTTGCTTGGATGTAAGAAAACCAGGACATCAAGCTACCATCCAGCTGGCAACGGTGGTGTGGAAAGAAACAATCGTACCATTATATCAATGCTGCAAAACTACGTGCAAAAAGACCACTTTCTGTGGGACGAGGCAATCTCTTCCATTTGTGCAACATACAATGCTAGCAAACATGAAGAAAGCGGTGTTTCTCCTCATTTTTTATTGACGGGAAGAGATTTGCGATTGCCGATAGATTTAATTGTTGGAAAGCAATCTTTCGTCCCATCCTCTACATTTATAACAGAGCTGCAAGATCGAATGATCTTGGTTCAAAACGTGGTTAAAGCACGACTCGAAAACAGGAGAAAGGCTATGAAAACTCGGTATGACCAGAATGTTTCTTTCAACGACGCAATGTTTCAAGTTGGCGAGCTTGTAATGTTACGAGACACTGTCCTGAAAGAACATGAAAAAAAGAAATTTCATTTTCGTTTTAGCGGCCCTTTTCGAATTGTTAAAGCGATACCTCCAGTAAATTACGAAATTATGGACAAACATGGAAAAACGCAAACAGTTCATTTTAACCGTTTGAAGAAAAGTCATGGTGACTTTACCAGAGATCAAATCGAAGCGGAAAGAAGCGACGAACATTTTTCCAATAATATGCCAGCAGGAGCATATGTGTACCAATACGCCCAAAACACCCCCTCACAAGTCGTACACACGAACGCGCGACCTCAACGCGCAAGGCAAAGACCAACTTATTTTCCGGACGTTGAGCGACGATGAGCACTATTTTATGTTTCTATACTGTGTATTTATTTCTTTGTCACTTCTGAACTTATTTTATAGCACTTGAATTTGTTTTTCACTGTTTGTTATTACTGCGTTTAGTACCTGCAGTTATTATTAAGTACTTGCATGTTTTTTGTTTTATTTTACTGAAGTTTTAAATTAATGGTATTTTGTTGTTTTATTTAAAATGTTTTATGGTTTTACGCTTGCTTATATTGGTCTTAACCACACTC
Source organism: Ciona savignyi (assembly GCA_000149265.1). Classification (NCBI taxonomy): domain Eukaryota; kingdom Metazoa; phylum Chordata; class Ascidiacea; order Phlebobranchia; family Cionidae; genus Ciona; species Ciona savignyi. The sequence goes on from CH003284.1 coordinate 539,353, forward strand.
TGTTTGTTGTTGTTGTTGTTTTTTTTTTGTTCACTTTTCATCGTCGACTAATTGAATTGTGTCTGGTGACACAATATTTTAAGAGGGGGGAGAGTGTTACATGTTTTATCTTGATATGTGTTTTGGTGCGTGCGCTGATTGCTTGAGGATAATCAACTCTTTGACCTGTAGCATGTATCGTTCGTTATCTTACCCGCCAAAAACCGTTAGAGTTTACCGCCTATTTGCTTTTAAATGAGACCACTGCATTGTGTTTTGGTTGACTTGTGATTTTATGCTGCTTACGTGAATACAAGCATCTTATATATATCAATGAGAGCTGCTGACTACAGGTTATCGAGACCCTGCCCAAAAGTGTAACATAACATACTTGGAGATGTAAAACATTTGGAAATGTCTTTACTTTGACATTGTTACATAAGTAAAACTCAAATTACAACCAAGCTTTAAACTGAAACGAATGTGACCTAATGATTGAAGGACGAGAAAGCGTGGGCAATCAAGGATAATGGCACGTGCTCTATAAGATATTGTAACGGTGACATATGCAACCATTAAGCGACTCTTATTGTATATGAAAACCTTCAACAAAGAATTTTCCGCGCGTGTGTTTAACCCAAATATCCGAGAAACTATCTGTTTTCATATAGGAAGTGTGATAATCTAAGTCAGGATGGCCGAGTGGTCTAAGGCGCCAGACTCAAGAACCGAGGTTCATTGTAACGGTGACATATGCAAGCATTAAGCGACTCTTATTGTATATGAAAACCTTCAACAAAGAATTTTCCGCGCGTGTGTTTAACCCAAATATCCGAGAAACTATCTGTTTTCATATAGGAAGTGTGATAATCTAAGTCAGGATGGCCGAGTGGTCTAAGGCGCCAGACTCAAGAACCGAGGTTCTTCGCCGACATGAGGTGTTGAGTATTCTGGTCTCCGAATGGAGGCGTGGGTTCGAATCCCACTTCTGACAATATTTTGAAATCACGAATAATTAGGCTTTTTTAACTGAAATCTATGGATAACTTATTTAAGTATCCCAAGAAATACTTTAAAAATCAATTCTATATTAAAAACAATTCAACATATTAACATTTAAGTTGTGCACAATATATTTTACCTAACCATTTAATTTCGTTAGCAATTTTTAACAGTATCTCAAAAGCATTTTTCAGTACAATAACTTTTGGGTTGGGCAAACGATTTTAAAATCGTCGGGATGTTTTTCTAACAAAATTAAAATGCCTCGACCCGGGATTGAACCAGGGACCTTTAGATCTTCAGTCTAACGCTCTCCCGACTGAGCTATCGAGGCAACTACTGGCCAGTACGGGGATCGAACCCTCGGCATTCGCGTTTTTAGCACGACGCTCTAACCAACTGAGCTAACCGGCCCGTACGAACGGTTTATAGTGATTAAGCACCGGATCAACCAATCAAATAATACTATGCGCTGGTCAGAGGTGGTTGATCATTTTTGAATGGTATTCATTTCTTATCGTACTTTTGCATTAATCAACCCTACGCTGTCATGAAACTAAATTTTGCTTAATGGCAGCCAACTTTCGCTCGAGCAATAATCAATGCTCTTTCTTACCTTTCATACATACTCACGTGAAACATTTAGAAAAGGTGTAACATATTTGGAGATGTAAAACATTTGGAAATGTCTTTACTTTGACATTGTTACATAAGTAAAACTCAAATGACAACCAAGCTCTAAATTGAAACGAATGTGACCTAATGATTGCAGGACGAGAAAGCGTGGGCAATCAAGGATAATGGCACGTGCTCTATAAGATATTGTAACGGTGACATATGCAAGCATTAAGCGACTCTTATTGTGTACACAAAAACCTTCAACAAAGAATTTTCCGCGCGTGTGTTTAACTCAAATATCCGAGAAACTATCTGTTTTCATATAGGAAGTGTGATAATCCAAGTCAGGATGGCCGAGTGGTCTAAGGCGCCAGACTCAAGAACCGAGGTTCTTCGCCGATGTCTTTACTTTGACATTGTTACATAAGTAAAACTCAAATGACAACCAAGCTCTAAACTGAAACGAATGTGACCTAATGAATGCAGGACGAGAAAGCGTGGGCAAACAAGGATAATGGCACGTGCTCTATAAGATATTATAACGGTGACTTATGCAAGCATTAAGCGACTGTTATGGTGTACACAAAAACCTTCAACAAAGAATTTTCCGCGCGTGTGTTTAACCCAAATATCCGAGAAACTATCTGTTTTCATATAGGAAGTGTGATAATCCCAGTCAGGATGGCCGAGTGGTCTAAGGCGCCAGACTCAAGAACCGAGGTTCTTCGCCGACATGAGGTGTTGAGTATTCTGGTCTCCGAATGGAGGCGTGGGTTCGAATCCCACTTCTGACAATATTTTAAAATCACGAATAATTAGGCTTTTTTAACTGAAATCTATGGATAACTTTTTTAAGTATCCCAAGGAAGACTTTAAAAATCAATTCTATATTAAAAACAATTCAACATAATAACATTTAAGTTGTGCACAATATATTTTACCTAACCATTTGATTTCGTTAGCAATTTTTAACAGTATCTCAAAAGCATTTTTCAGTAAAATAACTTTTGGGTTGGGCAAACGATTTTAAAATCGTCGGGATGTTTTTCTAACAAAATTAAAATGCCTCGACCCGGGATTGAACCAGGGACCTTTAGATCTTCAGTCTAACGCTCTCCCGACTGAGCTATCGATGCAACTACTGGCCAGTACGGGGATCGAACCCGCGACATTCGCGTTATTAGCACGACGCTCTAACCAACTGAGCTAACCGGCCCGTACGAACGGTTCATAGTGATTAAGCACCGGATCAACCAATCAAATAATAGGCTACTATGCGCTGGTCAGAGGTGGTTGATCATTTTTGAATGGTATTCATTTCTTATAGTACTTTTGCATTAATCAACCCTACGCTGTCATGAAACTAAATTTTGCTTAATGGCAGCCAACTTTCGCCCGAACAATAATCAATGCTCTTTCTTACCTTTCATACATACTCACGTGAAACATTTAGAAAAGGTGTAACATATTTGGAGATGTAAAACATTTGGAAATGTCTTTACTTTGACATTGTTACATAAGTAAAACTCAAATGACAACCAAGCTCTAAATTGAAACGAATGTGACCTAATGAATGCAGGACGAGAAAGCGTGTGCAATCAAGGATAATGGCACGTGCTCTATAAGATATTGTAACGGTGACATATGCAAGCATTAAGCGACTCTTATTGTGTACACAAAAACCTTCAACAAAGAATTTTCCGCGCGTGTGTTTAACTCAAATATCCGAGAAACTATCTGTTTTCATATAGGAAGTGTGGTAATCCAAGTCAGGATGGCCGAGTGGTCTAAGGCGCCAGACTCAAGAACCGAGGTTCTTCGCCGATGTCTTTACTTTGACATTGTTACATAAGTAAAACTCAAATGACAACCAAGCTCTAAACTGAAACGAATGTGACCTAATGAATGCAGGACGAGAAAGCGTGGGCAATCAAGGATAATGGCACGTGCTCTATAAGATATTGTAACGGTGACATATGCAAGCATTAAGCGACTGTTATGGTGTACACAAAAACCTTCAACAAAGAATTTTCCGCGCGTGTGTTTAACCCAAATATCCGAGAAACTATCTGTTTTCATATAGGAAGTGTGATAATCCAAGTCAGGATGGCCGAGTGGTCTAAGGCGCCAGACCCAAGAACCGAGGTTCTTCGCCGACATGAGGTGTTGAGTATTCTGGTTTCCGAATGGAGGCGTGGGTTCGAATCCCACTTCTGACAAAATTTTGAAATCACGAATAATTAGGCTTTTATAACTGAAATCTATGGATAACTTTTTTAAGTATCCCAAGGAAGACTTTAAAAATCAATTCTATATTAAAAACAATTTAACATAATAACATTTAAGTTGTGCACAATATATTTTACCTAACCATTTGATTTCGTTAGCAATTTTTAACAGTATCTCAAAAGCATTTTTCCGTAAAATAACTTTTGGGTTGGGCAAACGATTTTAAAATCGTCGGGATGTTTTTCTAACAAAATTAAAATGCCTCGACCCGGGATTGAACCAGGGACCTTTAGATCTTCAGTCTAACGCTCTCCCGACTGAGCTATCGAGGCAACTACTGGCCAGTACGGGGATCGAACCCGCGACATTCGCGTTATTAGCACGACGCTCTAACCAACTGAGCTAACCGGCCCGTACGAACGGTTTATAGTGATTAAGCACCGGATCAACCAATCAAATAATACTATGCGCTGGTCAGAGGTGGTTGATCATTTTTGAATGGTATTCATTTCTTATCGTACTTTTGCATTAATCAACCCTACGTCTGTCATGAAACTAAATTTTGCTTAATGGCAGCCAACTTTCACTCGAGCAATAATCAATGCTCTTTCTTACCTTTCATACATACTCACGTGAAACATTTAGAAAAGGTGTAACATATTTGGAGATGTAAAACATTTGGAAATGTCTTTACTTTGACATTGTTACATAAGTAAAACTCAAATGACAACCAAGCTCTAAACTGAAACGAATGTGACCTAATGATTGCAGGACGAGAAAGCGTGGGCAATCAAGGATAATGGCACGTGCTCTATAAGATATTGTAACGGTGACATATGCAAGCATTAAGCGACTCTTATTGTGTACACGAAAACCTTCAACAAAGAATTTTCCGCGCGTGTGTTTAAACCAAATATCCGAGAAACTATCTGTTTTCATATAGGAACTGTGATAATCCAAGTCAGGATGGCCGAGTGGTCTAAGGCGCCAGACTCAAGAACCGAGGTTCTTCGCCGACATGAGGTGTTGAGTATTCTGGTCTCCGAATGGAGGCGTGGGTTCGAATCCCACTTCTGACAAAATTTTGAAATCACGAATAATTAGGCTTTTATAACTGAAATCTATGGATAACTTTTTTAAGTATCCCAAGGAAGACTTTAAAAATCAATTCTATATTAAAAACAATTTAACATAATAACATTTAAGTTGTGCACAATATATTTTACCTAACCATTTGATTTCGTTAGCAATTTTTAACAATATCTCAAAAGTTTTTTCAGTAAAATATCTTTTGGGTTGGGCAAACGATTTTAAAATCGTCGGGATGTTTTTCTAACAAAATTAAAATGCCTCGACCCGGGATTGAACCAGGGACCTTTAGATCTTCAGTCTAACGCTCTCCCGACTGAGCTATCGAGGCAACTACTGGCCATTACGGGGATCGAACCCGCGAAATTCGCGTTATTAGCACGACGCTCTAACCAACTGAGCTAACCGGCCCGTACGAACGGTTCATAGTGATTAAGCACCGGATAAACCAATCAAATAATACTATGCGCTGGTCAGAGGTGGTTAATCATTTTTGAATGGTATTCATTTCTTATCGTACTTTTGCATTAATCAACCCTACGCTGTCATGAAACTAAATTTTGCTTAATGGCATGCCAACTTTCGCCCGAGCAATAATCAATGCTCTTTCTTACCTTTCATACATACTCACGTGAAACATTTAGAAAAGGTGTAACATATTTGGAGATGTAAAACATTTGGAAATGTCTTTACTTTGACATTGTTACATAAGTAAAACTCAAATGACAACCAAGCTCTAAATTGAAACGAATGTGACCTAATGATTGCAGGACGAGAAAGTGTGGGCAATCAAGGATAATGGCACGTGCTCTATAAGATATTGTAACGGTGACATATGCAAGCATTAAGCGACTCTTATTGTGTACACAAAAACCTTCAACAAAGAATTTTCCCGCGCGTGTGTTTAACTCAAATATCCG
>CH003284.1:562813-578818 GCA_000149265.1 Ciona savignyi
AAGGGGAGCGGGCAGCACCAGGACGCAGGAGAGTAACACTGACAAGCTTTCTGCCTGGAAAAATAGGAAAAAAGGAGAAAATATTAAATTAATGAAGTCGAATAAAGACTGTCGGAAACAAGATTACAAATCCGGGAAATATTTGGGAGCCAGACGAACGAGTACACCCTCGGTTATAGACACGCTGATTTACAAACTTGTTTTATTGATTAAGGGAGGAACCGGGGATTCCCGAACGGGGAGCCAACGTTAAGGATCACTAACCAGAGGGATCACCGTTGTTTCGTACAAGGCGGTGTCTGAAGATTTCGTTCAAACTTGTCGCCTGTACCATTTGCGTTTTTTATATACTGAAAATTCCGTTTAAATTTTGGAGAGCCATGTAACTGCACCGATGCAGTTGCGTTTTTATGGTTCACTTATTTTGTCACCTATGATTTCTATGAGTTGTCCTTGAGTCTCAGTTAACGTTTGCATTTTAAGTTCTTTTCATTTACGGTGCAATCAGGGACGCAGTCTGTTATTCTCTCTGTTTCTTAAGGAAAACTAAGGATTTTGGGACTAAATTTAATATTAAGGAACGGACGTGGTAATGTAAAGGTGTGTTATATTATTTGTTTTTGATGGCTTCTAATTTACGTTGTTTTTTCTTTAGTAACCGCTTAATAAATCACAAGGAAGACAAGTGAGTCAACTTCATTACCGCGTGGCGTAACAGAAATCTATGAATAACTTATTTAAGTATCCCAAGAAATACTTTAAAAATCAATTCTATATTAAAACAATTCAACATATTAACATTTAAGTTGTGCACAATATATTTTACCTAACCATTTGATTTCGTTAGCAATTTTTAACAGTATCTCAAAAGCATTTTTCAGTACAATAACTTTTGGGTTGGGCAAACGATTTTAAAATCGTCGGTATGTTTTTCTAACAAAATTAAAATGCCTCGACCCGGGATTGAACCAGGGACCTTTAGATCTTCAGTCTAACGCTCTCCCGACTGAGCTATCGAGGCAACTACTGGCCAGTACTGGGATCGAACCCGCGACATTCGCGTTATTAGCACGACGCTCTAACCAACTGAGCTAACCGGCCCGTACGAACGGTTCATAGTGATTAAGCACCGGATCAACCAATCAAATAATACTATGCGCTGGTCAGAGGTGGTTGGTCATTTTTGCATGGTATTCATTTCTTATCGTACTTTTGCATTAATCAACCCTACGCTGTCATGAAACTAAATTTTGCTTAATGGCAGCCAACTTTCGCCCGAGCAAGAATCAATGCTCTTTCTTACCTTTCATACATACTCACGTGAAAATTTAGATAAGGTGTAACATATTTGGAGATGTAAAACATTTGGAAATGTCTTTACTTTGACATTGTTACATAAGTAAAACTCAAATGACAACCAAGCTCTAAACTGAAACGAATGTGACCTAATGATTGCAGGACGAGAAAGCGTGGGCAATCAAGGATAATGGCACGTGCTCTATAAGATATTGTAACGGTGACATATGCAAGCATTAAGCGACTCTTATTGTATATGAAAACCTTCAACAAAGAATTTTCCGCGCGTGTGTTTAACCCAAATATCCGAGAAACTATCTGTTTTCTTATAGGAAGTGTGATAATCCAAGTCAGGATGGCCGAGTGGTCTAAGGCGCCAGACTCAAGAACCGAGGTTCTTCGCCGACATGAGGTGTTGAGTATTCTGGTCTCCGAATGGAAGCGTGGGTTCGAATCCCACTTCTGACAATATTTTGAAATCACGAATAATTAGGCTTTTTTAACTGAAATCTATGGATAACTTATTTAAGTATCCCAAGAAATACTTTAAAAATTAATTCTATATTAAAAACAATTCAACATATTAACATTTAAGTTGTGCACAATATATTTTACCTAACCATTTGATTTCGTTAGCAATTTTTAACAGTATCTCAAAAGCATTTTTCAGTACAATAACTTTTGGGTTGGGCAAACGATTTTAAAATCGTCGGGATGTTTTTCTAACAAAATTAAAATGCCTCGACCCGGGATTGAACCAGGGACCTTTAGATCTTCAGTCTAACGCTCTCCCGACTGAGCTATCGAGGCAACTACTGGCCAGTACGGGGATCGAACCCGCGACATTCGCGTTATTAGCACGACGCTCTAACCAACTGAGCTAACCGGCCCGTACGAACGGTTCATAGTGATTAAGCACCGGATCAACCAATCAAATAATACTATGCGCTGGTCAGAGGTGGTTGATCATTTTTGAATGGTATTCATTTCTTATCGTACTTTTGCATTAATCAACCCTACGCTGTCATGAAACTAAATTTTGCTTAATGGCAGCCAACTTTCGCCCGAGCAATAATCAATGCTCTTTCTTACCTTTCATACATACTCACGTGAAACATTTAGAAAAGGTGTAACATATTTGGAGATGTAAAACATTTGGAAATGTCTTTACTTTGACATTGTTACATAAGTAAAACTCAAATGACAACCAAGCTCTAAATTGAAACGAATGTGACCTAATGATTGCAGGACGAGAAAGCGTGGGCAATCAAAGATAATGGCACGTGCTCTATAAGATATTGTAACGGTGACATATGCAAGCATTAAGCGACTCTTATTGAGTACACAAAAACCTTCAACAAATAATTTTCCGCGCGTGTGTTTAACTCAAATATCCGAGAAACTATCTGTTTTCATATAAGAAGTGTGATAATCCAAGTCAAGATGGCCGAGTGGTCTAAAGCGCCATACTCAAAAACCGAAGTTCTTCGCCGATGTCTTTACTTTGACATTGCTACATAAGTAAAACTCAAATGACAACCAAGCTCTAAACTGAAACGAATGTGACCTAATGAATGCAAGACGAGAAAGCGTGCGCAATCAAAGATAATGGCACGTGCTCTATAAGATATTGTAACGGTGACATATGCAAGCATTAAGCGACTGTTATGGTGTACACAAAAAACTTCAACAAATAATTTTCCGCGCGTGTGTTTAACTCAAATATCCGAGAAACTATCTGTTTTCATATAGGAAGTGTGATAATCCAAGTCAGGATGGCCGAGTGGTCTAAGGCGCCAGACTCAAGAACCGAGGTTCTTCGCCGACATGAGGTGTTGAGTATTCTGGTCTCCGAATGGAGGCGTGGTTTCGAATCCCACTTCTGACAATATTTTAAAATCACGAATAATTAGGCTTTTTTAACTGAAATCTATGGATAACTTTTTTAAGTATCCCAAGGAAGACTTTAAAAATCAATTCTATATTAAAAACAATTCAACATAATAACATTTAAGTTGTGCACAATATATTTTACCTAACCATTTGATTTCGTTAGCAATTTTTAACAGTATCTCAAAAGCATTTTTCAGTAAAATAACTTTTGGGTTGGGCAAACGATTTTAAAATCGTCGGGATGTTTTTCTAACAAAATTAAAATGCCTCGACCCGCGATTGAACCAGGGACCTTTAGATCTTCAGTCTAACGCTCTCCCGACTCAGCTATCGAGGCAACTACTGGCCAGTACGGGGATCGAACCCGCGACATTCGCGTTATTAGCACGACGCTCTAACCAACTGAGCTAACCGGCCCGTACGAACGGTTCATAGTGATTAAGCACCGGATCAACCAATCAAATAATACTATGCGCTGGTCAGAGGTGGTTGATCATTTTTGAATGGTATTCATTTCTTATCGTACTTTTGCATTAATCAACCCTACGCTGTCATGAAACTAAATTTTGCTTAATGGCAGCCAACTTTCGCCCGAGCAATAATCAATGCTCTTTCTTACCTTTCATACATACTCACGTGAAACATTTAGAAAAGGTGTAACATATTTGGAGATGTAAAACATTTGGAAATGTCTTTACTTTGACATTGTTACATAAGTAAAACTCAAATGACAACCAAGCTCTAAATTGAAACGAATGTGACCTAATGATTGCAGGACGAGAAAGCGTGGGCAATCAAGGATAATGGCACGTGCTCTATAAGATATTGTAACGGTGACATATGCAAGCATTAAGCGACTCTTATTGTGTACACAAAAACCTTCAACAAATAATTTTCCGCGCGTGTGTTTAACTCAAATATCCGAGAAACTATCTGTTTTCATATAGGAAGTGTGATAATCCAAGTCAGGATGGCCGAGTGGTCTAAGGCGCCAGACTCAAGAACCGAGGTTCTTCGCCGACATGAGGTGTTGAGTATTCTGGTCTCCGAATGGAGGCGTGGTTTCGAATCCCACTTCTGACAATATTTTAAAATCACGAATAATTAGGCTTTTTTAACTGAAATCTATGGATAACTTTTTTAAGTATCCCAAGGAAGACTTTAAAAATCAATTCTATATTAAAAACAATTCAACATAATAACATTTAAGTTGTGCACAATATATTTTACCTAACCATTTGATTTCGTTAGCAATTTTTAACAGTATCTCAAAAGCATTTTTCAGTAAAATAACTTTTGGGTTGGGCAAACGATTTTAAAATCGTCGGGATGTTTTTCTAACAAAATTAAAATGCCTCGACCCGGGATTGAACCAGGGACCTTTAGATCTTCAGTCTAACGCTCTCCCGACTGAGCTATCGAGGCAACTACTGGCCAGTACGGGGATCGAACCCGCGACATTCGCGTTATTAGCACGACGCTCTAACCAACTGAGCTAACCGGCCCGTACGAACGGTTCATAGTGATTAAGCACCGGATCAACCAATCAAATAATACTATGCGCTGGTCAGAGGTGGTTGATCATTTTTGAATGGTATTCATTTCTTATCGTACTTTTGCATTAATCAACCCTACGCTGTCATGAAACTAAATTTTGCTTAATGGCAGCCAACTTTCGCCCGAGCAATAATCAATGCTCTTTCTTACCTTTCATACATACTCACGTGAAACATTTAGAAAAGGTGTAACATATTTGGAGATGTAAAACATTTGGAAATGTCTTTACTTTGACATTGTTACATAAGTAAAACTCAAATGACAACCAAGCTCTAAATTGAAACGAATGTGACCTAATGATTGCAGGACGAGAAAGCGTGGGCAATCAAGGATAATGGCACGTGCTCTATAAGATATTGTAACGGTGACAAATGCAAGCATTAAGCGACTCTTATTGTGTACACAAAAACCTTCAACAAATAATTTTCCGCGCGTGTGTTTAACTCAAATATCCGAGAAACTATCTGTTTTCATATAGGAAGTGTGATAATCCAAGTCAGGATGGCCGAGTGGTCTAAGGCGCCAGACTCAAGAACCGAGGTTCTTCGCCGAATTTGTCTTTACTTTGACATTGTTACATAAGTAAAACTCAAATGACAACCAAGCTCTAAACTGAAACGAATGTGACCTAATGAATGCAGGACGAGAAAGCGTGGGCAATCAAGGATAATGGCACGTGCTCTATAAGATATTGTAACGGTGACATATGCAAGCATTAAGCGACTGTTATGGTGTACACAAAAACCTTCAACAAAGAATTTTCCGCGCGTGTGTTTAACCCAAATATCCGAGAAACTATCTGTTTTCATATAGGAAGTGTGATAATCCAAGTCAGGATGGCCGAGTGGTCTAAGGCGCCAGACTCAAGAACCGAGGTTCTTCGCCGACATGAGGTGTTGAGTATTCTGGTCTCCGAATGGAGGCGTGGGTTCGAATCCCACTTCTGACAATATTTTAAAATCACGAATAATTAGGCTTTTTTAACTGAAATCTATGGATAACTTTTTTAAGTATCCCAAGGAAGACTTTAAAAATCAATTCTATATTAAAAACAATTCAACATAATAACATTTAAGTTGTGCACAATATATTTTACCTAACCATTTGATTTCGTTAGCAATTTTTAACAGTATCGCGAAAGCATTTTTCAGTAAAATAACTTTTCGGTTGGGCAAACGATTTTAAAATCGTCGGGATGTTTTTCTAACAAAATTAAAATGCCTCGACCCAGGATTGAACCAGGGACCTTTAGATCTTCAGTCTAACGCTCTCCCGACTGAGCTATCGAGGCAAATACTGGCCAGTACTGGGATCGAACCCGCGACATTCGCGTTATTAGCACGACGCTCTAACCAACTGAGCTAACCGGCCCGTACGAACAGTTCATAATGATTAAGCACCGGATCAACCAATTAAATAATACTATGCGCTGGTCAGAGGTGGTTGGTCATTTTTGCATGGTATTCATTTCTTATCGTACTTTTGCATTAATCAATCCTACGCTGTCATGAAACTAAATTTTGCTTAATGGCAGCCAACTTTCGACCGAGCAATAATCAATTCTCTTTCTTACTTTTCATACATACTCACGTGAAAATTTAGATAAGGTGTAACATATTTGGAGATGTAAAACATATGGAAATGTCTTTACTTTGACATTGTTACATAAGTAAAACTCAAATGACAACCAAGCTCTAAACTGAAACGAATGTGACCTAATGATTGCAGGACGAGAAAGCGTGGGCAATCAAGGATAATGGCACGTGCTCTATAAGATATTGTAACGGTGACATATGCAAGCATTAAGCGACTTTTATTGTATATGAAAACCTTCAACAAAGAATTTTCCGCGCGTGTGTTTAACCCAAATATCCGAGAAACTATCTGTTTTCATATAGGAAGTGTGATAATCTATGTCAGGATGGCCGAGTGGTCTAAGGCGCCAGACTCAAGAACCGAGGTTCTTCGCCGACATGAGGTGTTGAGTATTCTGGTCTCCGAATGGAGGCCTGGGTTCGAATCCCACTTCTGACAATATTTTGAAATCACGAATAATTGGGCTTTTTTAACTGAAATCTATGGATAACTTATTTAAGTATCCCAAGAAATACTTTAAAAATCAATTCTATATTAAAAACAATTCAACATATTAACATTTAAGTTGTGCACAATATATTTTACCTAACCATTTGATTTCGTTAGCAATTTTTAACAGTATCTTAAAAGCATTTTTCAGTACAATAACTTTTGGGTTGGGCAAACGATTTTAAAATCGTCGGGATGTTTTTCTAACAAAATTAAAATGCCTCGACCCGGGATTGAACCAAGGACCTTTAGATCTTCAGTCTAACGCTCTCCCGACTGAACTATCGAGGCAACTACTGGCCAGTACGGGGATCGAACCCGCGACATTCGCGTTCATAGCACGACGCTCTAACCAACTGAGCTAACCGGCCCGTACGAACACAATATATTTTACCTAACCATTTGATTTCGTTAGCAATTTTTAACAGTATCTCAAATGCATTTTTCAGTACAATAACTTTTGGGTTGGGCAAACGATTTTAAAATTGTCGGGTTGTTTTTCTAACAAAATAAAATGCCTCGACCCGGGATTGAACCAGGGACCTTTAGATCTTCAGTCTAACGCTCTCCCGACTGAGCTATCGAGGCAACTACTGGCCAGTACGGGGATCGAACCCGCGACATTCGCTTTATTAGCACGACGCTCTAACCAACTGAGCTAACCGGCCCGTACGAACGGTTCATAGTGATTAAGCACCGGATCAACCAATCAAATAATACTATGCGCTGGTCAGAGGTGGTTGGTCATTTTTGCATGGTATTCATTTCTTATCGTACTTTTGCATTAATCAACCCTACGCTGTCATGAAACTAAATTTTGCTTAATGGCAGCCAACTTTCGCCCGAGCAATAATCAATGCTCTTTCTTACCTTTCATACATACTCACGTGAAACATTTAGATAAGGTGTAACATATTTGGAGATGTAAAACATTTGGAAATGTCTTTACTTTGACATTGTTACATAAGTAAAACTCAAATGACAAACAAGCTTTAAACTGAAACGAATGTGACCTAATGATTGCAGGACGAGAAAGCGTGGGCAATCAAGGATAATGGCACGTTCTCTATAAGATATTGTAACGGTGACATATGCAAGCATTAAGCGACTCTTATTGTGTACACGAAAACTTTCAACAAAGAATTTTCCGCGCGTGTGTTTAACCCAAATATCCGAGAAACTATCTGTTTTCATATAGGAAGTGTGGTAATCCAAGTCAGGATGGCCGAGTGGTCTAAGGCGCCAGACTCAAGAACCGAGGTTCTTCGCCGACATGAGGTGTTGAGTATTCTGGTCTCCGAATGGAGGCGTGGGTTCGAATCCCACTTCTGACAATATTTTGAAATCACGAATAATTAGGCTTTTTTAACTGAAATCTATGAATAACTTATTTAAGTATCCCAAGAAATACTTTAAAAATCAATTCTAATTTAACAACAATTCAACATATTAACCATTTAAGTTGTGCACAATATATTTTACCTAACCATTTGATTTCGTTAGCAATTTTTAACAGTATCTCAAAAGCATTTTTCAGTACAATAACTTTTGGGTTGGGCAAACGATTTTAAAATCGTCGGGATGTTTTTCTAACAAAATTAAAATGCCTCGACCCAGGATTGAACCAGGGACCTTTAGATCTTCAGTCTAACGCTCTCCCGACTGAGCTATCGAGGCAAATACTGGCCAGTACTGGGATCGAACCCGCGACATTCGCGTTATTAGCACGACGCTCTAACCAACTGAGCTAACCGGCCCGTACGAACAGTTCATAATGATTAAGCACCGGATCAACCAATTAAATAATACTATGCGCTGGTCAGAGGTGGTTGGTCATTTTTGCATGGTATTCATTTCTTATCGTACTTTTGCATTAATCAATCCTACGCTGTCATGAAACTAAATTTTGCTTAATGGCAGCCAACTTTCGACCGAGCAATAATCAATTCTCTTTCTTACTTTTCATACATACTCACGTGAAAATTTAGATAAGGTGTAACATATTTGGAGATGTAAAACATATGGAAATGTCTTTACTTTGACATTGTTACATAAGTAAAACTCAAATGACAACCAAGCTCTAAACTGAAACGAATGTGACCTAATGATTGCAGGACGAGAAAGCGTGGGCAATCAAGGATAATGGCACGTGCTCTATAAGATATTGTAACGGTGACATATGCAAGCATTAAGCGACTTTTATTGTATATGAAAACCTTCAACAAAGAATTTTCCGCGCGCGTGTTTAACCCAAATACCCGAGAAACTATCTGTTTTCATATAGGAAGTGTGATAATCTAAGTCAGGATGGCCGAGTGGTCTAAGGCGCCAGACTCAAGAACCGAGGTTCTTCGCCGACATGAGGTGTTGAGTATTCTGGTCTCCGAATGGAGGCGTGGGTTCGAATCCCACTTCTGACAATATTTTGAAATCACGAATAATTAGGCTTTTTTAACTGAAATCTATGAATAACATATTTAAGTATCCCAAGAAATACTTTAAAAATCAATTCTAATTTAACAACAATTCAACATATTAACATTTAAGTTGTGCACAATATATTTTACCTAACCATTTGATTTCGTTAGCAATTTTTAACAGTATCTCAAAAGCATTTTTCAGTACAATAACTTTTGGGTTGGGCAAACGATTTTAAAATCGTCGGGATGTTTTTCTAACAAAATTAAAATGCCTCGACCCAGGATTGATCCAGGGACCTTTAGATCTTCAGTCTAACGCTCTCCCGACTGAGCTATCGAGGCAACTACTGGCCAGTACTGGTATCGAACCCGCGACATTCGCGTTATTAGCACGACGCTCTAACCAACTGAGCTAACCGGCCCGTACGAACAGTTCATAGTGATTAAGCACCGGATCAACCAATTAAATAATACTATGCGCTGGTCAGAGGTGGTTGGTCATTTTTGCATGGTATTCATTTCTTATCGTACTTTTGCATTAATCAACCCTACGCTGACATGAAACTAAATTTTGCTTAATGGCAGCCAACTTTCGACCGAGCAATAATCAATTCTCTTTCTTACTTTTCATACATACTCACATGAAAATTTAGATAAGGTGTAACATATCTTGGAGATGTAAAACATTTGGAAATGTCTTTACTTTGACATTGTTACATAAGTAAAACTCAAATGACAACCAAGCTCTAAACTGAAACGAATGTGACCTAATGATTGCAGGACGAGAAAGCGTGGGCAATCAAGGATAATGGCACGTGCTCTATAAGATATTGTAACGGTGACATATGCAAGCATTAAGCGACTTTTATTGTATATGGAAACCTTCAACAAAGAATTTTCCGCGCGTGTGTTTAACCCAAATATCCGAGAAACTATCTGTTTTCATATAGGAAGTGTGATAATCTAAGTCAGGATGGGCCGAGTGGTCTAAGGCGCCAGACTCAAGAACCGAGGTTCTTCGCCGACATGAGGTGTTGAGTATTCTGGTCTCCGAATGGAGGCGTGGGTTCGAATCCCACTTCTGACAATATTTTGAAATCACGAATAATTAGGCTTTTTTAACTGAAATCTATGGATAACTTATTTAAGTATCCCAAGAAATACTTTAAAAATTAATTCTATATTAAAAACAATTCAACATATTAACATTTAAGTTGTGCACAATATATTTTACCTAACCATTTGATTTCGTTAGCAATTTTTAACAGTATCTCAAAAGCATTTTTCAGTACAATAACTTTTGGGTTGGGCAAACGATTTTAAAATCGTCGGGATGTTTTTCTAACAAAATTAAAATGCCTCGACCCGGGATTGAACCAGGGACCTTTAGATCTTCAGTCTAACGCTCTCCCGACTGAACTATGGAGGCAACTACTGGCCAGTACGGGGATCGAACCCGCGACATTCGCGTTCATAGCACGACGCTCTAACCAACTGAGCTAACCGGCCCGTACGAACACAATATATTTTACCTAACCATTTGATTTCGTTAGCAATTTTTAACAGTATCTCAAATGCATTTTTCAGTACAATAACTTTTGGGTTGGGCAAACGATTTTAAAATTGTCGGGATGTTTTTCTAACAAATTAAAATGCCTCGACCCGGGATTGAACCAGGGACCTTTAGATCTTCAGTCTAACGCTCTCCCGACTGAGCTATCGAGGCAACTACTGGCCAGTACGGGGATCGAACCCGCGACATTCGCGTTATTAGCACGACGCTGTAACCAACTGAGCTAACCGGCCCGTACGAACGGTTTATAGTGATTAAGCACCGGATCAACCAATCAAATAATACTATGCGCTGGTCAGAGGTGGTTGGTCATTTTTGCATGGTATTCATATCTTATCGTACTTTTGCATTAATCAACCCTACGCTGTCATGAAACTAAATTTTGCTTAATGGCAGCCAACTTTCGCCCGAGCAATAATCAATGCTCTTTCTTACCTTTCATACATACTCACGTGAAACATTTAGATAAGGTGTAACATATTTGGAGATGTAAAATATTTGGAAATGTCTTTACTTTGACATTGTTACATAAGTAAAACTCAAATGACAAACAAGCTTTAAACTGAAACGAATGTGACCTAATGATTGCAGGACGAGAAAGCGTGGGCAATCAAGGATAATGGCACGTTCTCTATAAGATATTGTAACGGTGACATATGCAAGCATTAAGCGACTCTTATTGTGTACACGAAAACTTTCAACAAAGAATTTTCCGCGCGTGTGTTTAACCCAAATATCCGAGAAACTATCTGTTTTCATATAGGAAGTGTGGTAATCCAAGTCAGGATGGCCGAGTGGTCTAAGGCGCCAGACTCAAGAACCGAGGTTCTTCGCCGACATGAGGTGTTGAGTATTCTGGTCTCCGAATGGAACGTGGGTTCGAATCCCACTTCTGACAATATTTTGAAATCACGAATAATTAGGCTTTTGTAACTGAAATCTATGAATAACTTATTTAAGTATCCCAAGAAATACTTTAAAAATCAATTCTATATTAACAACAATTCAACATATTAACATTTAAGTTGTGCACAATATATTTTACCTAACCATTTGATTTCGTTAGCAATTTTTAACAGTATCTCAAAAGCATTTTTCAGTACAATAACTTTTGGGTTGGGCAAACGATTTTAAAATCGTCGGGATGTTTTTCTAACAAAATTAAAATGCCTCGACCCGGGATTGAACCAGGGACCTTTAGATCTTCAGTCTAACGCTCTCCCGACTGAGCTATCGAGGCAACTACTGGCCAGTACTGGGATCGAACCCGCGACATTCGTGTTATTAGCACGACGCTCTAACCAACTGAGCTAACCGGCCCGTACGAACGGTTCATAGTCATTAAGCACCGGATCTACCAATTAAATAATACTATGCGCTGGTCAGAGGTGGTTGGTCATTTTTGCATGGTATTCATTTCTTATCGTACTTTTGCATTAATCAATCCTACGCTGTCATGAAACTAAATTTTGCTTAATGGCAGCCAACTTTCGACCGAGCAATAATCAATTCTCTTTCTTACTTTTCATACATACTCACGTGAAAATTTAGATAAGGTGTAACATATTTGGAGATGTAAAGCATATGGAAATGTCTTTACTTTGACATTGTTACATAAGTAAAACTCAAATGACAACCAAGCTCTAAACTGAAACGAATGTGACCTAATGATTGCAGGACGAGAAAGCGTGGGCAATCAAGGATAATGGCACGTGCTCTATAAGATATTGTAACGGTGACATATGCAAGCATTAAGCGACTTTTATTGTATATGGAAACCTTCAACAAAGAATTTTCCGCGCATGTGTTTAACCCAAATATCCGAGAAACTATCTGTTTTCATATAGGAAGTGTGATAATCTAAGTCAGGATGGCCGAGTGGTCTAAGGCGCCAGACTCAAGAACCGAGGTTCTTCGCCGACATGAGGTGTTGAGTATTCTGGTCTCCGAATGGAGGCGTGGGTTCGAATCCCACTTCTGACAATATTTTGAAATCACGAATAATTAGGCTTTTTTAACTGAAATTGTAACTGCACCGATGCAGTTGCGTTTTTATGGTTCACTTATTTTGTCACCTATGATTTCTATGAGTTGTCCTTGAGTCTCAGTTAACGTTTGCATTTTAAGTTCTTTTCATTTACGGTGCAATCAGGGACGCAGCCTGTTATTCTCTCTGTTTCTTAAGGAAAACTAAGGATTTTGGGACTAAATTTAATATTAAGGAACGGACGTGGTAATGTAAAGGTGTGTTATATTATTTGTTTTTGATGGCTTCTAATTTACGTTGTTTTTTCTTTAGTAACCGCTTAATAAATCACAAGGAAGACAAGTGAGTCAACTTCATTACCGCGTGCCGTAACAGTTACTTTACAACGACGTCGGCGTTGATTATGTTCCAAGAAAACACGGAAGTGATGGAAACCTCGAGTGCGCCCGAAGTTAAATTAGATAAGCTAGATTTTAACGTGACGGTTCGAGGGGAATCAATGTTCGACGGAGACTTGTTAGACGCGGAGAACTATTTGTTATGTAATGTAGATGAGGTCACGGAATGTGCAATAGTGTCGGACGAAAGAAGACCGATCCAACAAGCTGTAACGGAGTTGTTCAAGGCCAAACGTAACTTTAGAAAGCTATATATGGAGAGGAAGGAAACATGTTCCACGTCCCTGCAGGATAAGTGGTCCGAGAAAGCGTTGCGTTTACAAGACATTGTTAACGAAGCAACATTAAAAGCCGAGCGCGCACTCGATCGATTGCAACAATGTGGCTCGGCGGAGAAATGTAACCGGAGATCAATGGGAAGCGCCAACTACACCCTGCCTGTTAAAATCGAAGTGTTCGACGGTGACCCGCTACAATTTCCGGCTTGGGAAACTGCGTTCACAGCGTTAGTCGACACACAAACAACCAGCGCTGCTCATAAACTTAATCTTTTGCAACAGTTTTTATCAGGTGAACCTAGGTCGGTGGTTGACGGATTCTTCCTGCTCCAGTCGGACGAAGCGTACCAGGAAGCAAGAACCAAACTAAAAGAAAGGTATGGAAACAACAGTTTGGTCAGCAATTCATTTACCAATAAACTATATGCATGGACCAAAATCCAAGCAAGTGACGCTAAAGGTATAAGGCGCTTTTCAGACTTTCTGAATCAAATCGTTGCTGCAAAAAGACAAATCCCCCAGTTAGGGCGTGTTGCACTAAGCCACGGAAAGTGCCAAAATCGTTGCCCGATTACCTCAGTTTATTTCTAATAGGTGGCGTGACGTGGTACTCGAGTATAAATTGGACAATAAAAACAATTACCCACCCTTTGAAAAATTAGCAGAGTTTATCGCTCTACAATCGGAAAGGGAGAACATCCCTGAACTACAAGAAATTGGCTCCGCTTTAGACCGACGAGGAAACGCTTACAAGAGATCGACGAGGTCCTTTCATATCCGATCAAGAGAAAGTATGGACAATCCCCAGAAGGTAACCCGGTCAGTAGTTTTTGCACATACTGTCACAGCAACACCCATGGTTTAAACGAATGTGACGCGTTTATGAAAAGAAATTTGATGAATAGACGATACTTTGTACGAACGAGCGGACTTTGTTACGGATGTGGCTCCAGTAATGAGCATATTGCAAGGAAATGCACTAACCGAGCAACGTGTACCATCTGCCGCAGATCACATCTTACCCCCTTGCATGTTCACGGTATTTTACGGAATTTTAGACGGACGATCAAACCCGAAGAAAATCGTAAAGGACAAAACATTCCGAATAAAAAACAAGAAAGGACAGAAACAACCAAAGTTGGTGAAACATGTAAATCATCAGCAAGTCAAGTCTGGGGCGATCTCAATGCAAGGAAGATTGAGCAACCGAGATTAGAAGAGAAAAAGAAAACTAGAGAAGAGATGGACAGTTTATTAAAACCTGTTGTTGTTTTTCAGAATAAAGTTGACATAGGAGCAGACCCAAAGTCCGTCCTCTGCGCTTTCTTCAAGCAAGGTTTGTGTGGGAAAGCGGACAAATGCAAATTCTCTCACGATTTGACCGTGGAACACAAGGTAGTGATAAGAAGTTTGTACGCGGATGGGAAAGGCGATGAATTAGATAATGATACAATGGTCAAGGTCAAATGGGTCGTAAACAAGTTAAAGGAAGTAGTGGAAAAGAAACACTACGACAGAAACAAATTAGCGACAAAACCCGACATTGTTTGCAAGCATTTCATCCAAGCAATAGAAGAGAAGAAATACAGATGGTTCTGGAGTTGTCCAAATGGAGACTCCGACTCTATGTACAGGTTGGATTCTCTTGTGAAGAAAATTCTTATTAAAGATTTGGAGAAAGGGGAGCGGGCAGCACCAGGACGCAGGAGAGTAACACTGACAAGCTTTCTGCCATGGAAAAATAGGAAAAAAGGAGAAAATATTAAATTGATGAAGTCTAATAAAGACTGTCGGAAACGAGATTACAAATCCGGGAAATATTTGGGAGCCAGACGAACAAGGGCACCCTCGGTCATAGACATGCCGATTTACAAACTTGTTTTTCTGATTAAAGGCAGAACCGGGGATTCCCGAACGGGGAGCCTACGTTAAGGATCACTAACCAGAGGGATAAACGTTGTTTCGTACAAGGCGGTGTCTGATAATTTCGTTCAAACTTGTCGCCTGTACCATTTGCGTTTTTTTTTGTATACTGAAAATTCCCTTTAAATTTTGGAGAGCCATGTAACTGCACCAATGCAGTTGCGTTTTTATGGTTCACTTATTTTGTCACCTTTGATTTCTATGAGTTGTCCTTGAGTCTTAGTTAACGTTTGCATTTTAAGTTCTTTTCATTTACGCTGCAATCAGGGACGCAGCCTGTTATTCTCTCCGTTTATTAAGGAAAACTACAAGGATTTTGGGACTAAATTTAATATTAAGGAACGGACGTGGTAATGTAAAGGTGTGTTATATTATTTGTTTTGATGGCTTATAATTTACGTTGTTTTTTTCTTTTAGTAACCGCTAATAAATCAGAAAGAAGTCAAGTGAGTTCTACTGATGATCTTGCCTAGTCCACTCACAATCTTACATAGATGCTAACCAAGTACTCATTTGTATTTATTTAAGAAAATGACACACATTTTTGAGAGTATATTTTTTATTAAACGCATGACAGGGAAGCCTTATCTAAACT
>CH003283.1:889-22302 GCA_000149265.1 Ciona savignyi
GGTGTCGGTTTTACATAGTTATGTGACGCACACATGTAGTATTGTGTTGTAACAATCAACTTCACAGGAACTGGAGGATGGAACGGTCAAGCTGCTCATTCCAACCCCAAACACAACATCGGAAACTGGGCAGCACAGAGACAGGTAATGTTAGCATTCTATCACACCTTCCATTCACTCCATTGATTCTGTTGTAGTTTTGTTCTCAACCCTGCGCTAACATCAGCTGAAGACGCTCAAATGTTCAAGTTTCTTGGGATTTTACTCGGTGTGGCGATTCGTACGAAGAAACCACTTGATCTGCACTTTGCACCAATTGTGTGGAAGCTATTGGCAGGTATGACGTCAATGCTGGTTGTGTGACGTCAATGCTGGTTGTGTTACGTCAATGCCAGGATATATGATATCTATGCATTGCAGGAATGGGTGTGACTACAACAGACGTGGAGGAATCGGATGAAATGTTCGTACAAATGTTGCACGCGCTCAAGAACATCGATCTCGCTGGCGTTGATGAAAATAATTTCAACGATGTAAGATTGTACAATGTGACTTCCGAACATCTAGCAACTTATTATTTAAAATATTGTTGTGGAATATACTGTTGGGTTACCCCATGCCCACTGTTGGGTTACCCCATGCCCACTGTCGGGTTACCTCATGCCCACTGTCGGGATACCCCATGCCCACTGTCGGGTTATCTCATCTTAGTTTTGTCCGGCCAGTTAGTCTGGCGGTTAAGTGCGTCGCCTTTCAATCGAAAGGTTGCAGGTGCGAAACTGGTCGCTAGCTAGTCGATATTTGTTAACTCACCCAGACTCAGTTACCCCGCAACACAGGTGATTCCCCTGGAGTCGTTCAAAGCTCAGAGTTGGAGTGGAAGCTTCAAACCAGTGGTTGTGGGAGGTGAACACATCAAACTCACATTCGCAAACCGAGGAGTTTACTCGGAGCAAGCTTTAAACTTCCGACTCCATGAGATAGACAAACAGGTACCACGTTCAGTTTAGTTTAGTTTATTTTTTGTTTCCACGATGAAAACACGAAGTGGGACTATCGGTAAAAATTTGGAAAACGGGAAAAAACGGCAAAACGACAGTCGTTAGAACACGTCTAAAAAAAAATAGACTATGTGGTAGCTTGTTTAGCATTCACTGATGTAATCCATTAAGTTCGGTACGGTCGTGTGGCCGAATGGTTAACGCGACTGATACATATACTGATTACATACAAAATACGGTAATTATAAACGAACCCGTCACGGATTCGAAACTTGGCTCGGTAAAAAAAAATAATAAAAAAAACAGTTCCCGTGTCGTTATTTTATGCGCTTGCCATTTTTAAATACTGGGGCAAAAATGAATGAACTAAACTAAAACTAAACAGTGTTTTTAACGAGCAGGTGAGTTGGGTCCGCATGGGGATCTCCCTAATTATCCCACTCCCCCTATTCACCCTGCTGACGTCAGCAAGATTGGAGCAGTTGGTATGCGGGATGCCCGATGTCGATTTCAATATCCTCAAGAGCAATGTCAGGTAACCTTGTGACATCATACATAAGATAGGAGGATATTCGTATGTTCTCTGCATGTGGTTTGCATCGTGGATGTTTTATTCCTTGTATGGCAAGGGGGTTAACACATGGGCAATCGTCAGATCACCTCACGCCCACTGTCGGGTATTGCAGTGTGTTGTATATGATAGACACGTTCCTTTAATTTAGTAGAACCCATTAATCTGCTGGGTTCAAGCAATGTCCGTCAAGTGGCTTGCCCAAGGACACAACCGACTAACTAGCAACCAGTTTCGCACCTGCAACCTTTTGGGTGAAAAGCTACAAACACTCTTATTCCCGAATTTCCCGACAGATATCGCGACGTCACGGAAGACAGTGACATCATCCAGTGGTTATGGCAGACGTTGGAGGAACTGAACCGTGACGAGCGGGTTTTGTTTCTCAAGTTCGTGTCCGGTCGATCGAGACTTCCCGCCAATCCAGTCGATATGCCTCAGCGATTCCAAGTCATGAAGATTGATAGGGTAAGAACCGTCAACCATGACTCAGCATATAATGTTTGTCCAACCATGACTCAATATATAATGTTTGTCCAACCATGACTCAGCATATAATGTTTGTCCAACCATGACTCAATATATAATGTTTGTCCAACCATGACTCAGCATATAATGTTTGTCCAACCATGACTCAGCATCATATAATGTTTGTCGTTGTTGAAATGTCCGATCGGTTAGCTCAACTCATTATGCGTTTCCTTTCAACCGGCGGTTCCAGGTTAAAAAGTGGTCGCTAGCTAATCGGTTGTGTTCTTGGGCAAGGCAATTAACTGACATTACCTGAAGTGGATTAATGGGTTCTACTAAATTGAAGGAAAGCGTGAATCATATACAACACACTGCAATAGCTCCGGTAACCCGACGGTGGGCGCGAGGTGATCTGACGATTGCCTGTGTGTTAACCTCCTTGGTTTTCCCATTCACGGGAATAAAGAATATCCTATGGTTTGCAGCCGATGGATAGTCTTCCAACCAGCCAAACCTGCTTCTTTCAACTCCGGTTGCCGCCATTTTCGAGCCAATCACTCATGGCTGAGCGACTCCGCTACGCGATCCGCCATTGTCGCTCCATTGACATGGACAATTACATGTTGCTACGTAATGCTGACGATGATCTTGTAGATGACACAGCGTGACACAGCATGACACAGCTTTGTTTTGCACCTAACTTTCTTGTTTGTATGTTGCTATAGTGATGTCACTGTGCACTGTAGTGATGTCACTGTGCTGCTAATGATTTTATTGACATTAAACACATAACGAATAAATTGCTTTCCTGTTACAAATAGTTTTGTTGGTGTCAATCAAGTTTGTAGCGATTCATCCATTGATATCCTTGAAAACCTCAATACTGGTGAACGTACCACGACAAGATTAAAACCTCAGCATTTGCTGCGTCAGCTGTAGGAATTAAATTAACTTAACGCGGAGTTACCAACTGTACAAGTGCGCCAGCCGCCGGTCTACGATCCTGCAAAATCATGGAGGTTAATAATTAAAATAAGATAGGATAGGATATTCATGTTTATCCCCGTGAATAAGAAGAAAACCAAAGGGGTTAACACACGGGCACTCGTCAGATCACCTCGCGCCCACCGTCGGGTTACCGGAGGTGTTGCAGTGTGTTGTATGTATATAATAGACAAGTTCCTATAATTTGATAGAGCCAATTAAACCGCTGGATTCAGGCAATGTCCGTAAAGTGCCTTGCCCAAGGACACAACCAAGTAGCTGGCGACCAGTTTCGCACCTTCAACCCTACGATTGAAAGGCGACGCATTTTAACCCCGACCGGCCGGACAATACTAACTGCAAACTAATGACTGATAAATTAGGGCAGATCGTCTCGCGTCCACTGTCGGGTTACCGGAGCAGCGTGTTATGTATGATTAGGACGTTCATTTAATTAAGCAGAACCATTAATCCGTTGGATTCCGGCAATATCCGTTAAGTGCCTTGACCAAGGACACAACTGACAAGGTAGCGACCAGTTTTGTACCATGCAACCCTTCGGCTGAAAGACGCACCAGACTAATCTGCCGATCGTTACTAGCCAGCTACCTTCTGGTTTCGATCGTACGAACTTACGACGGGCAGACGGTGTACCAGTCAACCACCTAGTCGCTTCATTTACCGACATGTTATTCGTTTCATCACCACATATGTCAGGACGTAATAAACTAATGTTTGAGATATCAACCACTGGTTACATCATGTGTTGTCTATATTGAAATCGCTACCGCTCACGTTGGACATAGTGCTCCGTGTTTGGACGTGTGAGTGCATAAGAACAGCATTTTTACAACAAGTGATCAACACATGACGCTTGCATTTGCGAAAAACGCCACCAATGTGAATAAACAAAAAAAAATAAACAAAAACTGGTTGTTAAGACATTTTATAAAATAGTAATGTTTTTAATGTAAAATGCTAGTGGCGTTTATCATACTGGTAGACCTAATCGCGTGTTGTATGTGTTTGAAACTTCCGGGTCGTATGCCGAATGTTTAATGCGACCGATACGTATACCGATTCCTATCACAAACGGCCTTGTTGACGAGCCGTAAAAAACTACTTTACATTTATTTTTGAAACTTTCTTTCAGTTTCAGTGCAACTAATTAATATGTTGGATCCAGTATATATCCGCGTGCCTTGCCCAAGAACGCAACCAGTTTCGATCTTCAATCTTTCTGTGACACACAGGTCGAAGCATAAACATAGAAGAGTATTTTGCTTTGTTATAACTGTAGCTGGCTGATTTCGTTACAGCGATATTTTGTATGACGCTAGTATGTTAGGCTGAGAGCCATGTTTAGAGAAAGTAGAGACAGCCAGGTTTCAATGAAAACTGCACGGAAATCAAAATGTGTCCGAAATATTGACAAAAGCGTATTTTAACACAGAAATATATCTAGTAATTATTTATTCACCAGTATAGTTTCCTTTCATACACATTTGTCGCATTGAGCGTGGTGACACGGCCAAGCACAAAATTTGCTGTCGCAACTATTTTCACACATGACTCTAGTGCACCTCAGTAAAATATACAATATTTATTTATCACTGTATGTTTATTCAGCCTCGCTGGTATTGATTACACCGATGCATATAATCTTGCAGGCAGTTTAAGATGTCTTCTGTTATACGACTTGTTATCGTCCAGTTTTGTGAAGGTATAAAAGATTCGATTCGTGGCGTTGTTTTGATATATTCACTGGATAAAAATATTCAAAAACAACAGTTGGAATTAAATAAACGAGCTCAAGAAGATAAGAATAACCGAATTAGACAATTTCAGCGCAGCAACCAAGGTAAAAGAATTGTTTATTAGATTTCGAATAAGTCTCCCGGTTAGTCTGGCGGTTTAGTGCGAAACTGGTTACAAGCTAGTCAGTTGTATCCTTGGGCAAGGCACTTAACGGACATTGCCTAACCCAGCGGATTAATGGGTTCTACCAAATTGAAGGAACGTGTGAATCATACACAACACACTGCAATAGCTCCGGTAACCCGACAGTGGGCGCGAGGTGATCTGACGATTGCCCGTGTGTTAACCCCCTTGGTTTTTCCATTCACGGGGATAAAGATGAATATCCTATCCTATCCTATATACAACACATTGCAATAGCTCCGGTAACCGCGAGGTGATCAACTTGATTCAACATTCTATTATGTGTGTAGTGGCTCCTTACACTTCACCTTGCACAGCTGATATTGAAAATTATCGTTCCCTCCAGGTCCACAACCCACCCCAGCTGAATGGAGAACACAGGAGCCCAGAGTGTTGGGGAGAATCTGCATGAGTTCAGCACTGGCTGCCTTTGTGTGGCTCAGTATCTGGGCATTCAGCTTGTATATTCTGCCGATGCTGCATTATTATACCAAGGTATCAACGAGTCACTGTTTTGTTACGATTTGCCGAATCTCCTTGCAAGAATTTTCCAACAATCATTGTTAATTGCTTCGGTTCTACAACAAAACATCTGATTAAAAAATATGCTTATCAACTTCAATATAATTTGCTGTTGTTCTTACAAATCAATCCACTTTTCACTCACTACCACCCAACCCTTGGGCCTATGGCTTTCGCCGAAGATAGGTCATGACACCACACATATCATGTTCGTTCATATTTCCTTACCATCTGTTGTGTGAGTGAATAAACACGATTTGAATTCCGATTAAAATACAAATTCAAGCCTAATTGGTACTGGCATTATGGGCTGAATTTCATGTTTAAAAATGTTATGTTGTTTTACAGATGATCACACAGTTGTTATCGGATGAAGAAGGAACCAGTTATGAGGGGATCTGGGTTTATTTTGAGTTAATTCTTCATTGGACATTTTCAACTCTCTGGGTGCTGCCACTTTATACCTTAAGCAAAGCTATCAATGGATTCTGGTTTGCAGATGTGTCAAACGCAGTGTATAAGTATGAATATGGCCCGCGACGATCATTTCCATCTGTGAGCATGGCTGTTGCTGATTTCATATACAGTATATTGGTGGAAAGTATATTTCTGGTGCAAGCAAACGTAGCGCTACACATCCCATTAGAAGGCATCAACCACTTGTTGTACAGCCTTCATATATGCCTGTTGTATGCACTGTATGCATTCGAATACAAATGGTTCAACATGGGAATGGAACTGAAACTCCGACTTCAATTAGTTGACCAACATTGGCCGTACTTCTGTGGATTTGGACTCCCACTATACTTGATGACAAACGTTGTGTTCAGCTACTACCCAAGTGTTGTGAGCGCGTGCATATTCTCCATTGCGTTCCCGTTCTTCATAGTGAGTGGCACCCAAGCGTCCACCCCTCGCCATGCAACCTCACCTTCGTTACGAATATTCGAACCCTCGGTGTCGCTATGCAGCCATTTATTCAGCGCGTTTATAAAGATTCGCGATACACGACGTAACTAAAGATGTGCTAAGCTGTTTTAATATCCAGAAGTGTGAATTATAACAATTAGGACGAACACTGTTTTGTTGATTAGTGTTGTTGATCAAATGTGCAAATATTATTGTAATAAAATTAAAGGGGAATTGATCCCCTATCCCTACTTAGATGTTGTACATAACTCCAGATGTGGGCCAGCTACTGAATAATACATGTTATTCATGTATTTACACCACACAAGGCAGGCAGGATAACTACTTCACTGGTGCCATCTCTACATCAGTATTGAGTTTTATTTCCTCATTAAAACATGCAATTTACCACAAAACCAAAAACGTGTCAACAAAGAATTTATACAAAGAGTCTCAGCATCTTATGACCCTGCAATAGAACATGGAAGGGGTTAGTAGTGCATGTGGAATGGATGGTTGATATTGGGGCAATCCAGTACCTCACTCCAACCTGCCCCAATACATTACAACAACATCCACAAATCACAAATGCTAACAATAGAGCTAACTCGCCAACCCAAACCTTTACTTGTCTCTGTTTCGACTGCGGTCAAGTGGACTACGACTCCGGGATCTGCAACAGGATAGGATAGGATATTCATCTTTACCCCCGTGAATGGGAAAACCAAGGGGGTTAACACACGGCAATCGTCAGATCACCTCGCGCCCATCGTCGGGTTACCGGAGCTATTGCAGTGTGTTGCGTATGATAGACACGGTCCTTTAATTTGGTAGAACCCATTAATCCGCTTGGTTCAATGTCTGTCTTACCCAAGGACACAACCGACTAGCTAACGACCAGTTTCGCACCTGAAACCTTTTGATTGAAAGGCGACACACTTAACCGTTAGACCAACCGGTCGGACAGCAAGCCATATTCAAGTACATGGTATTATGCGGAGTATATTGTGCTATAGACGTGGATCACCTTCTTTCCCTGGTGTCCCCAGATGGAGATGTACGGCGCGCGTGACTTCTGTGGATGAATTGCGAGAATTAAATTATTTTCAATGGATTTTAAAATATTCAGGTTACCTGGGTGGTGGCTTCTGATCAGGCTTCGGTGAATTGCTACAAAAGTGTTGTGGTTAGCTCATATCACAAGGCTATCAACCACCACGTTACCTTTCTTTCTTCTCGTCATCATCAGATTCGAACAAGTCGTACTTGGAGGTGTCTTCATCATCCTGAAGAGGAAAGATGATCAGATCAGTACCTCTAAATATTACAGGATCGCTTCGATCGCATGGAGTGCTTGGATCGCTTACTAGGATATACTTCGTAATTACAAAGCCATGATATTAATGTTAGGGTTGGGGTTAAAGTTAGTTCTGGGGTTTAGATTAGTGTTTGGGACTGTTTTAGAACTACTTTCCATAGCAATCTAAGTGATCCAAGCGATCCTGTAGTAGTTATAGGCACCCGATTATTTAACAAAGCAGAAGTAGCTCATACATCATCCTCCTCCTCCAAATCGTATTTGGAGAGATCCCCTTCCTCCTCCTCCTCCTCTTCCTCCTCCTCACTCCCAGGATGCTCCACGACGGGCTGAGGGGCAACTTTCCGGTTCTTTTTCTTCTTCAATCGGCCATAGACATCATATTCATCATCAGAGTCCTACGAACAAGCGACACAGATTACTCTTCGTCCAGTTATCTTAGTAAGAGCGTCGGCGGTCTGCAGAAAGCTAAAAGGTTGTTGGATCGAATCCAGCCGCTGGCAGGCGGTCGTGTCCGTGGTGCAAAGCATTTTGCAACATTGCTTGGAGCCATTGACTTTAAAGGTTCTACAAAAATTAAACAAACGTCTAAAATTATATAAAACACTCTGCAATAGCTAATGAGTTTGACCGTCTGTTTTGTTGTCTGATCCGCTGTTAGACTACTTTTGTATTTACTGTCATATGCTCTAAGCGACACCATATCACATAACCAAGTTGATTCCGCACCTCTTTCCTGTTGTATTCCACTCCGTCCCTTTCATTGAAGCCTCCACCAGACCCTGTGCGTTCCTCTTGTATCCCAACTTTAGGAGTGTTGCACATATTGCAGTCACCCCTTCGTGCCCAGTTCACGTTGCCGCACCTGTGTGGAAGTTTAACTTTCATCTTGCAGGATAGGATAGGATATTTATGTTTATCCTCGTGAATGCGAAAACCAAGGGGGTTAACACACGGGCAATCGTCAGATCACCTCACGCCCACCGTCGGGTTACCAGAGCTATTGCAGTGTGTTGTGTATGATTGATACGTTCCTTCAATTAAGTAGAACCCATTAACCCGCTAGCTTCTTATAGAAAAAGGGCTTTTACAGATTTAAAATAGTTATAACATTGCAACAAGGGGAAAACTAAAAGAAGGAAAACTGTATGCACCAAAATAAAGATTCGGGAATTAGAGTTAATTTGGGGGGTTGGAGTTAGGGTTACTTCTGGGGTTGAGATTATTGTTTAGGGCAAGGTTAAAATTAGTTTCCATAGTGTTAGTGAGCAGTTTCCCTCCCTTTAGTGTTACCCTTGCAACAAGAAAGGGAAATAGTAAATCCGACAAACGTTTTACACATCCAGTCATCAGCACTGAAGAGTCCTTTGCTCTTCTCAGCAGCCATCTTCCCAATTTGCACCCCTCCCTTCTTCACTCGTTTCACTCCAACATTCTTCGACTCCTTGCATCGGTTGCACTCCAAGCGACGAGCAAAGTTTATGTTTCCGCACCTGCAATTCAACATCTTTTATACACAGGGCTCGGTTGCTGTACCAGCCGTTCCCAACGTGGTTGGAACCCTTAAACTTTTAATATTGTAATGTTGCTGTGATGGTACTTTATATAATTCATGGTATGTTGAATGTGAATAGGACAGGATATTCATCTTTTATTTTCATTATTGGGCAAACACAAGGGAGATTTATCACACGGGACATCGTCAAATAACCTTGTGCTCATCGTCGGGTTACCGGAGCTTTTGCAGTGTGCTGTATGTGATATATGTTCCAGTCCGGTTGGTTAGTCTGGCGGTTAAGTGCGTCGCCTATCAATCAAAAGGTTGCAGGTACGAAACTTGTCGCTAGCTAGACAGTGTGTCCTTGGGCAAGGCAGTTACGGACATTGCCTAAACCCAGCGGATTAATGGGTTCTACCAAATTAAAGCAACGTGTGAATCATACACAACACACTGCAATAGCTCCAGTAACCCGACGATGGGCGCGAGGTAATCTGACAATTGCCCGTGTGTTAACCCTCTTGGTTTTCCCATCCACGGGGATAAACATGAATATTCTATCCTTCAGTTTTAATAGTTAAACCAAATAATCCACTAGGACACTAGGTTCAGACGTCGTCTGTTAAGTGCCTTGACGAAGGACACAACCAACCAGTTTTAATAAAATCTGTCACCTAGAAGGCAACACAAGCGATTCCGCCGTACAAAGGTTACTTTTGGATCTTTATAACTTAAAGATAATCGTTCTATAACTTAATACCCAAAAAAGACAATTATTCAAGAAAAATTAAACGAAAACGACGCAGTTACCCGGGGCACGTCCAATCGCCTTCACCGAATTGAAACCCCCCACGTGACATTCCTAGAAGTTGCCAATTTAGCGGAAATGTGAAATTAGTTGCTACAGCAATAAATACTGGTAAACATTCAATAACCAAGCAAGCCCGACCAAACCAACGGAACGAACCGAGAACGCGCGAATTCTATTAAAACCATAGATATCTTATACCTTTTCAACTAGATCGACTTTATTAGCCCAACAAAAAGTAGTACGCAGTCTAAAACAATAACTAAAAATACGGAAAACTGCACTCGTAAAAGATTTAAACGTATTACGATAGTACTAACGATTAGCTCGGTGGGTTAGTGCATCGCCTTTCAATTGAAGCTTGAAGGGTTAAAAATTCGAAACTGTTCGGTTGTTTCCTTGGCCAAGACACTTAACGGACATTGGCTAAATCCAGTGAAATGATGGGTTCTATCAAAATAAAGAAACGTCTCAACCATACACAACCCACTACAATAGCTCCGGTAACCCGACGGCGGGCGCGCGGTGATCTGATGATTGCCCGTGTGTTAACCCCCTTGGTTTTCCCATTCACGGGGATAAACATAATTATCATATCCATTGTTTTTGCATAGCGAATAACCTTATAATCAAGAATAAAAACCAACCTTCCGCGAGGTTGTCGGATTACGGATTACCGGAGTCATATTGGACAATTTACTAGAGTTTGTCACGACAGATTTAGTGCCAAAGAATAGGCACCAAAGATATGCATCACGAACCCTTACATGGGTTGGTGCGTCGCCTTTCAGCCGAACATAAGTATTCTATTCTAATTAACTTAACTGGGTCAAATCTCATTGGTAATATAGGCTTTAGCAAGTCCGACCGGTCGAAGGAAAAAAAGGTTGCAGGTGCGAAACTTGGCACTAGCTAATCGGTTGTGTCCTTGGGCAAGGCACTTAACGGACATTGGTTGAACCCAATGAAATAATGGGTTTTATCAAAATAAAGAAACGTCTCGACCATATACAACACACTGCAATAGCTCCGGTAACCCGACGATGGGCGCGATGTGATCTGACGATTGCCCGTATGTTAACACCCTTAGTTTTCCCATTCACGGGGATAAACATGAATATCATATATCCTATCTTTTACCGAGTTTGACCGATTGGCTTAATCGTTAATAGCAATGGTCCTCTGCAGCAGTAACCGGAAAGATTTCGAGACGTAAAAGTGAGCGTAAAGTGGGAGAACCCACCTAACTTAATTTATTTTTATGAACCCGCCAAGCTTCAAACAGGGGTGTTGTGGTAAGAATACCCCTTTTTATTATCAAAGTTAATTACTCTAATAGTTTTGGATGGATTTGTATAGTATTTTGATTAGTATAGCTTATACAAGTTATGTAAATATCAGTTCGATTATAAACTTTCTTCGCACGTAGGAAGTTACGCATCATAGGGTGTGGAAGTGGATTGTAAAGTTACCAGCTGGTAGCTGGACAATCTTAGCTCATTCACAGTCAAAAATGTCGCTTCTCAGCGGTCGTTGGTACAGCACATATCAAAATTATTTTTAAAACAAACAAAAAAAAAGTTCATAGCCCACACCCACAATAAACTATGCATTTTAGGCATTTTTTGTCAAAATTCCTATTTTATTTTTATAACTGAAAACTCGAGAACCCATGCTTTTCTTGCAAAAACCCACTTTGTAAATTATACCAAAAAGGATCAGGTTGTGGAGAATCAAGTTCTTTTGTGGTCGGTTGGCGTGCTTATAGCTATAGCACTGAACCTGACCTGAATTCTCCAACTAATTAGACTCCGAATTGACTCCGTCTCGGAAGGTTTCTGAATTGTATCTTATAAGCTGATACAGTAAAACACATACAATTAAACTGGTTGCCTGAACATGCTCGGAGCCGCGCCCGAGCAGGCGATTTATTTTCGGTCTTTTTTTTCCAAAACGCGTTTTCGATAATAATTCATGCAAAGACTTTATACACAAAACATCAGCTTGCAAAACATATGGCATGGGGATTATATCCCGTTGACACGCACAGGAAGTGAGGTACAAACGGGTTTTTAGAACAGACGCACGCAGCTGCATGCAATTATGACTTACTTAAAACGATTTAACTAAACTTAATATAATGTGCAACAAATATTACACAAGCCGCGAATTTGCTACATAGCTTCCTTTCCCCCCAAATTTTAAATTTTGAAAACTATTAATCCGCTATGGATTCTATACAAATTATTGTAGGAATTCGCGGCTTTCAAATGGTGGCGCGAAAATCATTTTTCAATAAATCGAATAGGTCGGATCTCTTCGATGGTAAAATGTGGATAACATCTGTAAAATAAACTGAACAAGGTTTTTTTGTATAGGGCCTATGAAATAACAATCAGGTTATTCGCTAAGCCAAAGCATTGGCGGGTCCATGCAGAGGGCAAAAAATCAAACCAAAGCATTATTCAGACGCAAATCACGCTATAGACATTAGACATAAAAACATACTCGTATAAAAAATAGTCGGGCGTGGAGCATCCCTCGACACGCAATAACATACCCAGTGGACACAAAAAACTCATATAAAATAGGCCACTCTAGACGATATTCAATACTCGTGTAATAATCAATAATGCTGTTAGTCGTGATCGTATACCCTATTCACATTTCTCACCAATCCTTGAGCAAAATGCTGAACAACTCGGTGACAGTCAAAGATCCGTCTCATAGATGAAACGGCCACCACGAAAACGACAAACTTGTAAGTACGTGAGCCCAGGTGATCGCTCAGGTTTGCGACGCGTGTCGTGAAGAAAAGTCTCTTCCGACTCGACCAAAAATGTCGAAAATATTGTTTTCCTCTTCGATTGTGCTACTCATGAATGATGGTTTCTTTATAAGACCCAGTGACTTCTGGCGTTTTCATCACTTCCCTTCGTTCCACCGTATCTTCTTTGTTCTTTATGCCGGGTGGCGCGGTATTCGTTTCTTCCGGACGACGACGTAGACGGCCACTTCGCCCATCCACAATGAGATTGAAACGCTTTATGAAGTCCAAACCAATCACGGGATGACGAACGTTTGTAATTTGAAAGTTCCATTCGAAAGATCCCACACCTTGTAAGGAAACGTCCAATACCTTGTTTCCAGTTGATGAGCAGTTCGTTTCGTTTAGTCGTAGTTTTCCGGAATGTTTGTAAAAAATAGAACGTGTGTCTTCTAAATTGGGTAAAAGAGAAACTGATGTTCTTGGGTCCACCATAAACTTTAAGTTATTTGCGACGTCTTCAACAAAAAATAAACTGGACTTCGCATGGAAATATCTCGGGCTTGACATTTGTAGTGTTGTTTTTGGTTTTGTTCTTGCTGTTTTTCTGTAGATTGCAGACCAATTGCAGCCTGGGTTGCATTTTCGTGCTCGGTTACCAAAATGTTTATGAAACCAGCAAATCCTTACTTGCGGCTTTTCTGTTGGCATCGGAAAATTGAATAGATTGTTTCGCCAACACATTTTTCTTGGTAAATAGGCCTGCGTGTTCAAACACGTATTGGAGATTCACCACTGTGGAGAATCAAGTTCTTTTGTGGTCGGTTGGCGTGCTTATAGCTATAGCACTGAACCTGACCTGAATTCTCCAACTAATTAGACTCCGAATTGACTCCGTCTCGGAAGGTTTCTGAATTGTATCTTATAAGCTGATACAGTAAAACACATACAATTAAACTGGTTGCCTGAACATGCTCGGAGCCGCGCCCGAGCAGGCGATTTATTTTCGGTCTTTTTTTTCCAAAACGCGTTTTCGATAATAATTCATGCAAAGACTTTATACACAAAACATCAGCTTGCAAAACATATGGCATGGGGATTATATCCCGTTGACACGCACAGGAAGTGAGGTACAAACGGGTTTTTAGAACAGACGCACGCAGCTGCATGCAATTATGACTTACTTAAAACGATTTAACTAAACTTAATATAATGTGCAACAAATATTACACAAGCCGCGAATTTGCTACAAGGTAACCAGGCACCCAGTTCGTAACATTTAGAAAATATAGCAATCAAGTTTGATTAGATTACTCGGGAACCCATTTGTTTCTGCTTGCAGTGACAAAGGTTAAACAGTTGTTATCAGATATACCAAATGTGATTAAGTAACAACGGAACCCGACGGTTTCTGCATGCAGAAAAATTAGCGCATTTTTAAAAAATAGTGCTGGTTAACAAAGGGTTGACACTCTGTTCGTAGGGTTGGTAGGTTTTGCTTTAACATTAAGTGGAATTCGCCATTGCTACTAGAAAATAGCAGGTAGTCTAACATAAAATAGACTAACAGTAAATACAAACTAGTTTTACTGTATCGACTGTTTTGATTATTTAAGTCGCTCTTCGCGATTCCTAAGCAAGAAAATAAATTGCACTTAATGGACAATTGTGTGTAACAGGACTAGGAAACATCTCAGAGTGTGGGATATCAGTTCAATGAATATGCTTGAGGTTTAATAAAAAGTTTTAAATCATACTGTGTCATCAGTAAAAAGCCATCTGCAGAATTAAGCGAAATGCAGTTTCGTGTGAATAAGACAAAACATAGCTTTTCATGTAACTTCGCCGACAATTCGCTTGTGTCGTAAACTGCGTTCCTGTTTTTCTCGGAACTTAAACCTTTATTGCGTTTTTTTATGACATTTCAATTAATTATAAGTCAGTGTACATTTTAAAACACAAGGTAATGATTTGCTAGTAAGCTTCAAACTAGTTATAGGTTAGTTAGTTTTTTAAACTGGTTAAGTCAAGTAATTCTTACTTAGTTCGGTCACAATCAGATTTTTAAAGAAGCTTGTAATGACAAAATAATACCGCATGTTTCGAAATAGATTCGTTTGTTTCGTAAACAAATATGCTGGGATGAAGACTCTTGTATATCTTGTTATTTGCGCTACGCTTTGTTCGGGTATGTTATTGTAAAGAAATATACATTTACTAGTTATAGCGGATACTGTGTTTTTTACACGGGTAAGGTTCACTACATACATATACCACTACACATCATTCGATAGCTCGTATCGCACAAATCTACAAATACCTTAATTGTCGAAATCGGTTCAGCCAAACTCTAATCACAGATGTTGGAACTTTTTTGTATACTATTACGTGGTTATCAAATGTTTTTAAACTTATTGTCTTCATTTTATGGGTTGGGGCTACAAAATATATTTCCTTTCCTTATAAATTAATATTAATTTAACTCAATGTGAATAGACATGGTATGACAGATTAGTGCGTCGAATCGAAAGGTTGCAGGTTCGAAACTGGTTGGTGTGTCCTAGGGCAATAAGGCACTTAACGTACATTGCCTGAACCCAGCGGATTAATGGGTTCTACTAAAGGAACGTGTGAATCATACATACCACACTACAATAGCTCCGGTAACCCGACAGTGGGCGTGAGGTAATCTAATGATTACCCGTATGTTAGGCCTACCCCACTGGTTTTCCCATTAATGAGGATAAACATGACTATCATATATAAAACACTTAAAACTATCTTTTATTTCCAGCAAAGAAGCTATCAAACGACTGGAGCTATAACACTTGTTCCAGTTCCAATTCGCGATCAACACAACTGAGCTTTGACTGTACATTGTGTTCGAAGTATTTTGTTACCAGTGTGAAGGTTAAAGTCATCCCAAGCGACCCCACCTCGTCGCATGATTTCGAAACCTCCGGGGTCGATATTAATTATTCAATGAATGAATTTGATGTGAAAATAAGACGGATTGATCGAAATGAAGGGTGGGCTCAAATGCCAATTACAGTCATCGTTCAAGAATCAGGTAAGAGTATGGAATGCATCTAAAGTTGAAGTTCGCTTTACTTAATTGGAAAGAGGTCGGCGGTCTGCTGGTAGCCGGAAAGTTGTGACATCGAAACCAACCGTTAGCTACACGGTTGCGTTCGTTTACTGTACATTTGATGGACATAGCGGTGAACCAGTGGAATAATAGGTTTTTTAAACTTAGTTACATTCACATGTGGGATTGCACGAATGACTTAATGTTAACCATCATCAATTAGTCTGGTACGCTAAATAAACTTATGCAAACTTCTCACTTGCAGCTATAGACGGTGGAGAATGGTACGCACCCGGAAATGAGTTTGCGTATCGTGTGTTGCCCTCCAGAATAAGTTACGACGCCGCACAAACAGCTTGCCGCAAAATAGACGCCAGTTTAGCGGTTACTGGTGTCAAGGATATCAATATTCAAAAGTATGTTATACTGCGACTATATTGGCAATGTATTTCTTTACTATTACTTTTCACAACTGGACAAAATTTAAGAATTTTTTTTTTCATTTTATATCATCATAGATAAATAAATTCGACCGATTGGCTTGGTTGGTTAAGGGTGTTGACCTTCAACATTCAACTAGTCTAAACCGGGTTCGAAATATGAAGTTAACACTTTGACCTTCTGTGTAAATTGTATATTTAACAAAGTCAAAAAATTAATAATAACTTACATATTTTTTTGCAATAACTTACATA
Organism: Ciona savignyi; assembly: GCA_000149265.1. Lineage (NCBI taxonomy): Eukaryota > Metazoa > Chordata > Ascidiacea > Phlebobranchia > Cionidae > Ciona > Ciona savignyi. Next base: position 17,463 of record CH003283.1, read on the forward strand.
TTTTTTTGCAAAATAAAATTTTGTAACAACGATTTGTTTTCCAATTTTATTTTGTTCATTTAATGTTTTATTCAGCAAAATCACATCCTTCAACCAAAAAATATACCGAGATGATCGCAACTGGCTTTGGATTGGTCTCACCGACCGTAAGGAAGAAGGAATATGGGTTTGGGAAGACGGAAGTCCACTTCTGAGTGGCCAAGCTTATTGGGCCCCCGGTGAACCAAACGGCGGAACGACGGAAAATTGTGCGCAGATTAATGTTAAAACAATGAACGATATTTCGTGTGGATCCACGCAGAGATCACGTCCACTGTGCGAACGGAGGCTCACTGTGTGAAGTTAACCTTCAATTAGAGGGAGATTCATAAACGTGTTAGACTCTTCGCCTTTTAAAGCTTAGTTATTTAAAATACTTTATAGAACTGTAAGCTGGTTTACTTACAGAATGGACTGAGTTAATTTCCAATACTAAACCGTGTCGGCTAACCAGTATATCTAGAACAAAATTGTCGATATTACTTTAACATTAGAATAGGTATTATACAACCTTATACTAAAAAAGAATATTCTTAATTTAAACTTTAATTGAAAACATCTATTTTGTATGTGATATTTGTAAATAAATCTGAAACATCTGTGGCTTATATGGAGCATTGGCATGAGAATAGGATTGAGTTAGACCAGGCGGAATGATGGGTTCATCGGTACAATGTATAAGCATCATGTATTCTATATTTTAAATTAAATAACACAACTTATAAATTTTTGTCGTACCAATTCGAAGTAGGCTACAATTGTATGGTCCCAAAAGCTATGCCTAATCGCCCGGAGTATGGGGCTTTGTGACGTAACTGAGGACCATCTTGATCCAAATTGCCTGTGTAATGTATTGAACCCGTACTTCCTTGAACTACATTTAAACTTATATTTTTGCGTATGTGTGAATATTAAAGAGAATTAAACAGTTTTTTCGTGGCACGCAAGAAAAGATTTGAATATTCGCAAAAGAGTTTTCCGCCTGCCTAAACAAGATTTGCTCATGCGGAAAAAGTTGCTGATTAGCAACGTAATTTTGTAGAATATTTGTTGACTAAACAGAAATCCCGGATTGCCTTTATATACCGTAATGTGGTTCGGTGGACTGAACCATCGCGAAAAAATAGGCCTGGAAGGGAATCTAATGTTTCCTCTTCCACAGTAAATTATTCAGTAAATCCAACCAAAATCTAAGTTTTTGAATCAAGTTATCAATAAACATATCATAGGCCTATGTGCTAATGAAGCTCTTTCTTGACTAAAAGGTTATTCGTTTTTTAAATTGTTACAGCAATAAAACTTTTTATTTAATGTTTCTTTATAATATTTGTAACATGACTAAGGTATTGAACACACTCAAACAGTTGATATAGGATAGGATAGGATATTCATGTTTATCCCCGTGAATGGGAAAACCTAGGGGGTTAACACACGGGCAATCGTCAGATCACCTCGCGCCCATCTTAGGGTTACCGGAGCTATTGCAGTGTGTTGTATAATATGATAGACACGTTCCTTCAATTTGGTAGAACCCATTAATCCGCTGGGTTCAGGCAATGTCCGTAAAGTGCCTTGCCCAAGGACACAACCGACTAGCTAGCGACCAGTTTCGCACCTGCAACCTTTCGATTGAAAGGCGACGCACTTAACCGCTAGACCACCGGGCGGGACGGTGACGAAATGCCTGTATGGTAACGCACCTTGCGTTTTCCCATACACGGGTATAAACATTAACATTCTATCCGATTCTCTGGTGTCATATATCAAAATTTGAGAAAATGCGTATAACACTCCATAGAAACCAATACGCTTCCTTATAATAAACTATATTATTGCACAGGTGATGAAAACTGGATAAACGATTTTACCGACAACAATTGAGGCCTCTTTGTGTCAAATTTTCATGGAAAATAAAAATTATTGTAATCGGAAAAGTTCTTAAATCTGTGTTTGTTTTTGTAATGATGGTGTAGGTATGAGTCAATAGGTTGGTTTCAAGTTATAAGTAATAGTGCAGGCTGCATTGGCCTTTCCGTAGCCTTGTTGAAGGGAATTTGACTGGCCCGCAGACTGTATCTAACCATACCGTGTAATTAAGATATTGAATACTATTCATGTAATAATCCGACCCACCAAGGACTTTATTTTCCCACATCTGGCCCGCCGATCAGATAATTTGCCCACCCCTGCTTTAAACTGTTCCCGAGTTACCACTCAGAACTTGATATCTATATATTTTCTGAATGAAGCATTCACGTTGGAAGAAGAAAAAAGAAGAAGAAAAATTATAACATTTTTTATATGTTTAGGTCGGATAAAGTCCATTTTCGTGTAAGATCGCAAATTTAAGGTCAATTGGTAATTGGAAAAGTAGAAAAACGCTAAAAAGAATTAAAATATTGGTTCCTCCTCCAGGTAGTCTTGGTGTCAAAAAAGGCAGGAATATCCTTAAATAAATTATTTACCGGGCTTAGTTTTGATCCTATGACGGGCTTGTTACTATGTCCATTTTCTATATATGCCACGGTATATAAATCGGTCGCATTAATCTTTCGGCCACAAGATCGTTCAATATTTTTTAAAAAAGTTGATTTGTTTGCTCTCTACCGCCGCTAGTGTTAACTAAAATATCAAGAAAGGAAGATAGGCACTTTGTAGCTTTCACTGCTTTATTTAACAACCAGGAATGCTGATTAATATATCACAACTGTAGATATTTAACTAACTATTAATACATATATTTACAAAACAATTGTTACACATTAATTAGCTATAAAACTAGTAATACAATACAGTAATTACTCACTTAAACTTAGAATACAAGGTGTGCACGAAGTTTAATGGATACGATCAATAAATTAACATTATTAGTGCTCTGGTGTATAGGATTAAGTGACTCTTAGATTCTTTATTTACTATTTTGCAAAGAGAATACAGTACAGTGTTAATTATTTACTCTTACCTGCATTAATTAAGGATTTAACAAACCGACCAAAGATGAACCTGTGGAAAGGAATCTTGGAGATAATATTTCTTGCTAATTTATTCGCTGAAATCCGTAGCCATGGTATGTTCGATCTATTTCATTTTAGTCCGGCCCGTTGGTCTAACGGTTAACTCTTTCACTCCCGGCCAAATGCATTAATTTAAACATGCTGTCCCGCAGTGTTTTTTACAATTTTTGGTCATTTTCAAATTAGCACAGTTTTTCTCAAATTTATGCTATGATTTAATATTTAGTATGGTTGGAAAGATAATTTATCCCTCTTTTAAACAAACCGCACACCTAGAATCTACCTCCAATAAATAATATATTATGTAAACTTTAGTGAACACCACTTTTTATGTAAAGAAAATTCTGCTCGACTTTGAAAATTTTGAGGTGCACTGACAAACGAAATACTCACTATGTATTGGTATGCCCAAATGATATGAAAATTGGAATGTAGATTGTCTAATAGTTTTTGTACTCAGGAAAATTTGAACTGTATTTGTATCTTCAGTAGTTTTTTTACTATTCCTAATTGAAATTTTCCTTTATTCTAACTATATTATGAAAAATTGAACCAAAACGCATTGAAGTTTTTAGTTTTGTAGAACTAAAATAGTAAAAAGTATAAATAAGAACAGTGAAGGAAGTGTAAAAAGGGCATACAAAAGCAAACAAACACAAATACTATATCCAATATTCTTCAAAGCAGGGCACACCGAACTAGCTAGTCTCGCCGCCTTTTTCTTTATCGTGCGCTCAGCAGGCCCAGCTGGATTCATGCTTTGGTGAACACGAAGCATAAACGCCTGCTGCGAAAACGTCACCAACGCTCTCCTTTTTTTCTCAACGGCACGAAATTCACAGAGAATGTAAAGAAAGACTTGCTTGACAAAAAGAGCTTCTCCGCAAGTTAACGCGACTCCTATTGGCTGAGTTAGTCACTTGTAAATTCGTGTAAAATCGATAGAAATAAGAGGCGAAGCCTTGAAAAAGAAAGGCTATCACTCCTCGCATTTTTAATATTTCTCCACGAAAATTACAGAGAATAAAATATAGGGTTTCCTTGATCGAATGAGCCATAGCTGAGGTCTCTACCATTACGCATTGCGGAGAAATCGTTTTTTAGATTTGCGTCCATTTATGGACAGACGGGATACCATGTTTTCCCACCAACTCGCCATATATGGCGAGTTGGGACGGAAAGAGTTAAGTGCGTCGCCTTTCAATCGAAAGGTTGAAGGTGCGAAACTGGTCGCTAGCTAGTCGGTTGTGTCCTTGGGCAAGGCACTTTACGGACATTGCCTGAACCCAGTGGATTAATAGGTTCTACCAAATTGATGGAACGTGTAAATCATACACAACACACTGCAATAGCTCCGGTAACCCGACGGTGGGCGCGAGGTGATCTGACGATTGCCCATGTGATAACCCCCTTGGTTTTCCCATCCACGGGGATAAAGATGAATATCCTATCCTATCCTATCCATTTAGGTTATCAAGGCACGAGCTATACGGTACCTCTAAATACTACAGGAGCGCTTGGACTGCTTGCAGCGCATGGAGCGCTCAAATTGCTTGGAGCGCTTGGATCGCTTACTATACTTAGTAATTACAAAAGCCATGATATTAATGTTAGGGTTGGGGTTAAAGTTAGTTCTGGGGTTGAGATTAGTGTTTGGAACAGGGTTAGAATTACTTTCCATAGCAATCTAAGTGATCCAAGCGATCCAAGCGCTCCAAGCGGTCCTGTAGTATTTAGAGGCACCCCGAGCTATATGGTACTTTCCCACCCGCCCTTAGATCTACCAG
>CH003283.1:29385-52912 GCA_000149265.1 Ciona savignyi
AATCGGCTGTAATCTATTCCGAAGTTGCCATATTTCTTCCGAATATCAAATAATAATTGAAAAACAAAGTAAACAAAGGCGAAAAAATGAATAAATATCAATAGTAATTAGAAAAAACCATGTACACATATGTTTACATATATCGTTGAAAAATCAAAAATCACTGGAAAACTCGAAAACAAAGATGGCTACTGCTAGTTTTATTCTCACAGCAACTGGTGTAACAATTTTAACTCCCCAGAACCCAAAAAAGCGATATTTTACCTAAAAGTTAAACTAGATACAAAAATTTTAAAGAAAAATGTTTGGAGCAATATTACTCAAAATTTTTAAATGGAAGGATTATATTTTTATGCCTTATTTCGAAAGATCTATTCAAATGCTTTCCAAAAATATCAAAACTAGGAAAATCCCCCAAGAAACGACTGAATTGTGCAATTTTTTTCGGGGACACATCTGGGTTACAAATATGTAACCGTCGTCGTCTAAGGGTTAAGAGAAACAACATTTGCGTCGTGGACATACGCGCTTAAAATACGCATACACAAATAAAGGCGTTAACTTCCCCGGGCTTTAGTCACATAGTTTATTGCACCTTAAAATATGATGGAATTATTTTATAAGCGAAAAAGGTTATTTAGAGACTAGACTCTTTTTTAGTATTGACAATATTTATTCCAATTAAACAACTGTTTTTAACTAGTACAAATAAACCTTATAAAATCTGTAGTAAATAATTGACATATACTTTACTGCGGTATTGTAGATGATAAATCTCCGCAGATGTTTAATCTCATGGAAAGCTGATAGTCTTATAGTTTAAATATAATCTAAATATTGGAAAGCTGAAAATTGTCCGCTGTTTGAGAGCACACCTAGCCATCCATTGCAGCAAGACCTTTCACAGCAGACAATGTGTAGACACTTAGTCTGGTCTGTTTAACACTGTACATCAGGATAATGAACCAATATGACAATGTGAAATGTTGTTTGACTGAGTCCTAAATTTCCCTCATCACTGTTTAAAAGCATATTGCTAGTACTCTACATTTAAAATTGAAATAAATGGTACACATTCTAGAATAGAATTCAAAATTCTAGATTCAAAAGATATTATTCTAGAATACGTAATTAGTCTATATTGTGCATTACCATTTAAACCATTATTTTGTTAATCTTGTCGTCTTATACTGGTCCTAAGCTATGATTAGCAATATTGTTCATAATATAAACGTACCAGTTTTATTTGCATCTAGCACAGATGATGATATATTCCTGTGCGTGAGCTGTTGTTGTTATTTGTGGTATCGTCCCATTATACGATGACACGATACTATGATGTCATAATGTGCTGTACTAATCACAATGGCTTGTGCAGTTTATTGTTCATACGACAGTAACAAAATCAGTGGTGTGGATTATACGTGGATAAAGTTGATATTAGGTTGATAACAAAGTTGATATTAGGTTGATAACAAAGTTGATATTAGGTTGATAACAAAGTTGATATTAGGTTGATAACATAGTTTATATTAGGTTGATAACAAAGTTGATATTAGGTTGATAACAAAGTTGATATTAGGTTGATAACAAAGTTGATATTAGGTTGATAACAAAGTTGATATTAGGTTGATAACAAAGTTGATATTAGGTTGATAACAAAGTTGATATTAGGTTGATAGCAAAGTTGATATTAGGTTGATAACAAAGTTGATATTAGGTTGATAACAAAGTTGATATTAGCAGCAACAACTGCGGTTGAAGTGATGGATTGTTCACAGCCACCAGGAATTGACAACGGAGAAATATTTTGTTGCCTTCCAAATGCAGGTGATTTTTGCTTGGTTCAACTAATATTGTGTGTTGTGTATTACCAAGCTTCGTACTTGTATGTTTGATCTGTCAATTGAATATTATTACTGCATTGTATCTACTACCCCAGTGCATAATATGAGTTGTATTGCAGAGATTACTGGGGTGTGCTGTCCAGTAGGGGGGTCATTACAGTTCGCATGCAACGGGGGATTCACCCTCCAAGGGGGACTGCCGGAGTGGACTTGCAACGTGATGGGGGGTTGGAATGAAGGACTCAGTTCGTACCCCACCAGTGGGAAGCCTCTATACCCACAATGCATCTCAGGTTAGTTCAAATGACGCAAGTTAATCGACTCGCTATGACGTCATTTCCTGCATAATTAGTCTGACACGTTTAGCCCACTGTCTTTATGAGGTTGTGTCTAGCTTAAAGGAATTCTGTAATACAGATATTTGTTTAAAATATGTTATTAGTTTGACATGAAATACAGATATCTACTTAAAATATATTTGTTAACTAGGTTTGATATGAATTACCGAAACATTTTGTTGGATGAAATATTTAAACAAATGTCGCTGTACAATGTTGAATTGCATGTCACTAGAAATATGCAATACTGGTGTGGTTATTCACCTCTATGTAAACAAACAGTTCCAACAAAACATGTAAACAAACTTTACATTACCACATACAATAACAATAAATAATTAAATCACGTGTACAGTAATACAGCTCTTGTGATTAAATTAAAGTGGATATGTATGACTGCTGCAGTTAGCATGTGTGTTTTGATTAAAATGTCACCTTAGTGTTAATGTTAAATGTATGTGTATGCCTATGTGCTGTCGTCTAATTATAATTTCTAACATTTGCGGATGATATAGGCCAAATATTAGATGGAAAATTTGTTATATTATGTGGCATGTTGGACAATAAAGCAGTTGAAATAAAGTTTATTTGAAAACCAACCAAAAGGAAATCACCAATAATCTATCCGGATGTAATAGGATGGGATATTCATGTTTATCCCCGTGAATGGGAAAACCAAGGGACGTTATCACACGGGCAATCGTCAGATCACCTCGCGCCCATCGTCGGGTTACCGGAGCTCATTGTAGTGTGTTGTATATGATAGACATGTTCCTTTATTTTAGTGGAATTCATTAATCCGCTGGGTTCAGGCAATGTCCGTAAAGTGCCTTGCCCAAGGACACAACCGACTAGCTAGTTACCAGTTTTGCACCTGCAACCTTTCGATTGAAAGGCGAAGCACTTAACCGTTAGACCAAACGGGCCGGACCTTGACCACGATGTCCACGCAGATGTCACGTCGGTCGCCACACCACGGGACGACACAGGGGGGTACAACGACAACATGATGCACACTGTGCTTGGGGTTGCTGTCGGTGTATTGTGTCTGCTGCTCCTAGTGGTGGTGCTGGCATTCTGCCGACCGAAGATACGAAGTATGAAACGTAGATGGAGGGATATTAGGGAGGATGAGGTATTGATGTCTGCGTGCTTTTGCCTTAAACAAATTAGAGGCTCTCGAGCCTGGATAATGGTGCATGGAATAATAGAATAGGACCTCGGTTCTATTTTGTTGGTTTTCGGAGCGCTAGGTAATGATTAAGAGGGACAGACGGGGGCATTCGTACTGTGCCGTTAGAGGTGAAATTCTTGGATCGGCGCAAGACGAACGACTGCGAAAGCATTTGACAAGAATGTTTTCAATCAAGTTGTTCAATGTTAATGAAAGCCCCACCAGCTGCTATTAATCTGCTTTGACTATGTGTATTTATGTTTTATCCCTGGGAATTGGAAAACGCAAGTGGCATTCACTCACGGGCAATCGCAATATTAATCAGACTACCTATCCTCGTTAGATTGTCAGATTACCCCTCACCCAATGTCGGGTTAACGGAGCTATTGCAGTGTGTGGTGTATAAAGTCCGCCCGGTTGGTCTAGCGGTTAAGTGCGTCGCCTTTCAATCGAAAGGTAGCAGGTGCGAAACTGGTCGCTAGCTAGTCGGCTGTGTCCTTGGGCAAGGCACTTTACGGACATTGCCTGAACCCAGCTGAATAATGGGTTCTACCAAATTGAAGGAACGTGTCTATCATATACAACACACTGCAATAGCTCCGGTAACCCGACGATGGGCGCGAGGTGATCTGACGATTGCCCGTGTGTTAACCCCCTTGGTTTTCCCATTCACGGGGATAAACATGAATATCCTATCCTATCCTAAATCACATGTTTTCTTTTAGTAGAACCATTATTCCACTGGGTTAATAATGTCTGTTAATGCCTTGCCGAAGGATACCTAGCGACCAGTTTCGAACCTGCATTAATTCGACTGAAAGGTTAATAATTGGATGAAATGTTGTAACGATGTTTCCCGCAGAATGGATTGATAGTGAATGGTCAACGAGTGACGCTACCCTCATATGAACAAGCTACTACCTCTGATATAACATGGACCGAACCAACCACCATGCTCAACTCATTGTCACAACCACATTCCCATACATTAGACCACAATACACCTTGTACTAACACACAACACACTAATACACAACATACCAGTACATCTCCTACTGATATACTACCCCACAATAGATCTACTGACATACTACTAACCAATACATCTAATACTGATACACTACACACTAATACACTACACACTTATACACTCAAAGAAAATACGGAATTGACAATTGGTTTCGACGATCCACATAGAGAAGCGACGCAAGACGTTTCCACCGAGCCATTATTAAGCTGACACCAATTCGAGAACACATCTTAGTAATATTGAAACCGTGTGTATTTGTACTGCTGTATCTCGCATATCCTTACGTGCACCAGCGAAGCACCAGACGTTATCATTATTTCCACGTCTTTCGATTCGCCATTTATGATTTCCTATTTAAATCACTCAAACATATTTGCAGTATTTTATAACATCTTTATGTTTAAGAAAACGAAGTTTTATGTTAAACCAGATATTTATGTTCATCCATGAGTTTGGATTATAACTGGAAGGAGAAAAGTATTAGGAGAACAGATGGATAGGATATTCAGGTTTATCAACGTGAATGGGAAAACCAAGGGGGTTAACACACGTGCAATACCGGATCTATTGTAGTGTATTGTGTATGATTCACACGTTCCTTCAATTTAGTAGAACCCATTAAACCACTGGGTTCAGGCAATGTCTGTTAAGTGCCTTGCCCAAACACACAACCAACTAGGTAGCGAGCAGTTTCGAACCTGCAATCTTTCGATTTAAAGGCTTCAGACTAACCGGTCGGATGAAAAGGGAGTTCACGTTTAAATAATCTGGGTATAAGTTCCGTGGATTAAGGAATATTTGGTTTTGTAAATGGTAGTGAATGGTTGGTGGGTAAGACGTATGAAGGATTAATGTGAGAACCCAGTATTTAGAGTTTGTCGCAGCATACCATTGAGCATTATATTTAGTTTATTTTATTTTTTGTTTCCACGATGAAAACCAGAAGCACCTTTGATAAAAATTTGGAAAACGACAGTCGTTAGAACACGTCTAAAAACCAATATTATTACGGTAGTCGTCTGGTCACCGGAGTTATTGCAGTGTATTAAGAATGGTCATGTTTTAACCAGTTCATTGGGGTAAGAAGTGTAGATTGCAACCTTCTATTGGATTTAATGAAGATACCGATGAAGTGTGTTGTATGATTGAGATGTATGTGTTGTCCAGTACGACGACCTAATTCACCAGGATCAGGTAATGTCTGAGAAGTGCTTGGACGGTAGGGTCTGATATCGATCGAATCAACTTAAGACAGGTTTTTACCAACACAACGATGCAGAAAATATGCTGAAGACATTTACATTGTTCTTATTCAAACCGTTAATACAATGCACAGAGAGCCTATTGCCAGTGTTTCTCATATTTTTTTACAGTGCATTAAACAAATTTAGTTTGCAGAACATTTAAAAAAATTAAGCTTTACACAAATATTTGCAAATACATTATAAGAAAACAATCTAATACAGCGTGACAATCAACATTATTACAGCGACAAGACAAATGAAATTATAAGTTATGTAATAAATAGTACTCAAGTCTGAAAAGCTTGTTCATTCCATACATGCTTATGTGTAACACAAATAGATTATTTTGTAAAAAGCTCTTCGACGACACACAGTTTGAATAACGCTGTATAGCTGAAGGCCGTGGCCGATAGGTTTCGGTCCTATTATCCTATGAGGTAACCGGCTGTGTTATTTACAAAATTATTGCAAAGTCAGTATAATAAGACAGAATTTGCCATTTTAAGAAGTAAAAGGTTGGATGTGAGCTGGGTTCACCGTAAAATCGATGGACGCTTCGCAATAGCTCTATAACCACATTGTATATCTGGCTACCAAGCACGTCAAGTTCTTATAACGTTGAATGATTTGTTTGAAATATCATCGAGATCATGTATTTGTCCTACTGATTAGTCTGGTGGTGTAGTGCGTCGCCTTTCAGCCGAAGGGTTGCAGGTTCGAAACTTATCGCTAGGTCGGTTGTGTCCTTGGGCAAGGCAGTTAATCCGATATTGCCTGAACCCAGCGGATTAATGGATTCTTGTAAACTGAAGAAACGTGTGCATCATACACAACACACTGCAATAGCTCCGTGTAACTAAGTAAGAGCTTCGGCTGTCTGCACGAAGCTAATAAGTTGGGTTCGAAACCAGCCGGTCCTTAGTCTAGTAACATCTTGGAAACAGAACATTAAATTAGAATTAAATACAATGGTTTTAAACTAATGAATAAAAAATAAATATATAATGGTTGGAACGTAGAATCGTTCTATCTTTAACTTTTTTTAGTCACCAAAAGTAATTTGACTAGCACTAGAGCGTTAATTGTGCTTCAGCTGAATTGTTGACTGTTTTCCTATTGACGGGGATAAAACTCCTAACTTTATTGCAAGTCGGACTATAAAAAATAATCATCGAACATTAAAACTGTTTTGTACCTAGGGCCGATTGGATTGGTGGGTTAGTGCGTCTTATTCACTGGAAGGGTTTAAGCTTAAAGGGTGTTATCATTCTCATACACAACACACTGTGATAGAACTAGTAACCCGACGGTAAACGCGAGGTAATCTGACTTTGTTTTTCTTTTCCTTGTTATGAAATATGAATATCCTAATGTACATAAAGTGGGGACATATAGTGTGAACTTCGGAATAAACAACTTGATTCTGCCACTCAGCTAGCAGACCGCTTATTATGCGAAGGTGAGAAGTCTGGTTGACAACAACTAGCATTGATTGACTGCAACAGCCGCCCTTATCTTCTATCGATTCCACAGCGTCATAGCTGATCTAACACAGACTAACTTCATAGGCTACTTAGTCATAGCGCCTAGCGATTAAGCTTGGTCGGTACTAGAAGCTTATTCAAGTTATATTGTCAATGTTTAAAAGCCGAGTTTATTTGCGAACAAAGTACCGTCTGACGTAACAATGGACGGTGATGGTGACGAGGAAGTACATTTTCTGCGCACGGTTGGTTTATTGTGACGCAACAGTAGAAACATGAACGTAACAATACCCTCACAGGAAGACGAGATATACCTTCAATGCGTGACACAGAAGGACCACCAGGGCAAACTGTGCTTGGCTGCGGAGGGCTTTGGAAACCGACTGTGCTACGTGGAACAGTCGCATGAAGACAAAGTAAGTTATATCCCCCAAACTACATATGGTACAACGGTTTGCAGACGTGAAACATCACGCTACGTTACTTCTGTCTTGGGCGTTCCTACAGCGTTTTAGTATCATCAAGAATTAATGCGTTTAAAGCATCGTTTGAACGGTTGTTTAGAAATTAATGTGGCGATAATGATGTAATTGAAACGATATTACAAACATTTCTTAAACGTAAATGTAACCCCGTGTCCAAATATGCTATCATGTATCGGCAATTATGCTAGCAGTGTATTACATGGGCTTAATGCTAGAAGTGTATCACATATGACCATTTTTAACTGAACTGAAAAAAATGACAATATTACTCAACTGCGAAGCATCTATTTATTTATTTGGAAGAAGTTTTTTAGAAAATAGTTTAGCTATAAAAACTGTGGTTTAAATAATTAACTTTGGCATATCTCTCATAAGTTGACATTTTTTCATGTAACTTATCGTTAGACTGGTGGTTTGAATTACGTCACGAAAGTTTGTGATGTCATAATTGATTCATCCACGCAGGATTCCAGGCCAACAGATGCCCCAAGATGTGTCTTCGTGCTCGCACAAGCTCTATCAGTGCGCGCTCTGCAAGAACTGCTCGCGAAAGACGAGGTAAGTTTTGCATAATTAGATCAATTCTCTCACACAACCCGCCGTCGCTGCCGTTCGCAAAAGGGTTCCTCTAAATACTACAGAACCGCTTGGATCACTTAGATTGCTATGGAAAGTAATTCTAACCCTGTCCCAAACACTAATTTTAACCCCAGAATTAACTTTAACCCCAACATTATTATTATGGGTTTTGTAAAAACGAAGTATAGTTAGCGCTCCATGCGATCCAAGCGATCCATGCGATCCTGTAGTACTTAGAGGTACCTACACACAACTTCAATATTAACTATGCTAAGCAGAGTGGGGCGGATACAGATGAAATAGAGGAAGCACAGCAGAGTATCGTTTCAGGGGAAGACCAGGCAAGACGTGGTTTGCCGGGTTATGTGGGTGGATTGGGGATGACAGGAATTTATTGAAGTGTATTGTTTGATTGAAATGTTCGTTTTTTTCAAGTGACTTACTTTTGTACACAAGTTTTGTACACAAGTGACTTTTTTTCAAGTGACTTTTGTGTGTTTATTTTTTGGTTTCTCTTGTGAGAATACGTTGTTTGGTGCCGTGTGAAGACTGCTGTGCAACCAACGCGACCAGCATGTGTAAGAGTGTTTGACGTTTCGATTTCTTGTTATCTATCGGTCGATTCGACGCCTCTTCTAATTGGGCTGTTACAGATAGAAGATGGTTCAACACACAGTCGGACATTGCTGTATGGGAACGCCGTCCAACTAAAGCATGGGTTAAGCGCAATGGTGAGTATCTTGTCTTTGTTGCTTAAATGCAGCCTCACTATGAAAACAGCCTCTCATAGGATGATATAAAACTGTTCAATCGACATACATAAATAAAAGAAATAGGGTTAGGGTATTCACGAGTATCCCTATGAATGGGAAAACCAAGGGGGTTAACAAACGGATAATCGTCAGATCACCTCGCGCCCATCGTCGGATTACCGGAGCTATTACAGTGTGTTGTATATGATAGACACGTTCCATCAATTTGGTAGAATCTATTAATCCACTGGGTTCAGGCAATGTCCGTTAAGTGCCTTGCCCAAGGACACAACCGACTAACTATCGACCAGTTTTGATTCCGCAACCTTTGACTGAAAGGCGCACTAAGTTACCAAGCTTATAGGTCGGAACAGCGGTTAGCGGCCACGTCAAATTATACAGAATTTTAAGAGTTTATTTTCTTTTTTTTGGCGTGTTCTAACGACTGTCGTTTTGCCGTTTTTTCCCGTTTTCCAAATTTTTACCGATAGTCCCGCTTTGTGTTTTCATCGTGGAAACAAAAATAAACTAAACTAACTAAACAATAGCGTAGGAAAAATCCTAAAATAACATGGGGGAATCCCCATGTGCGAAACATAACATCAAGTTGTATAAATCGTGGACAGCTGGCATTGTAGCTTTCAATGGAAGGAGGAAAACTGGAAGGAGGAAAGCTGCTCACTAAAACGGAGATTATAGTTAGTTTTAAACATGGGGTTGGAGTTAGGGTTAGTTCTGGGTTTTAAAATATTGTTTGAGGCAGGGTTTAAATTATTTTCCGTAATTTTAGTGAGCAGTTCCCCTCCTTCCTGCCTTCCCTCCTTTTAGTGTTGCCCCTTTTAATGTTATTACTGGAAATCTATTTTTTTTAATTTAACGCGCTATTTAAAACCTCTTTTCCGCGGATGAGATAATCTTGCTGCTTCCAGTACCTCACCTGTCTGACTACGGCCAGCTCAAGTTGTGACAAACTTGCATTCGATGTCGGGATATCGGAGGACCAGAGTGGTAAGTCTTTGTTGGTCCCTATATTTTGTCCGCTAGGTCCAGCGCTATTCCTCTAGGTACAGGGCTATTGCGGAAACTAATTTAAACCCTGCCCTACCACTAATCTCAACCCCGGAACTAACCCTTACTCCAATCCCATGTTTAAAACTAACTCTTATATTATAATCTTCCTTTTAGTGTGCAGTTCCCTTCTTTCCGTTTTCCCTCCTCTTTTAGTTTTACCCAACCTAGCGCTATACCTAGCGGGCCTAGCGGAAGGGTAAAAAAATAAAGGGACCAAGCCTTTGTTGGTGGTTGTGGAGTCATGTGTGTGATGGTGGTTGTGTAGGTGAGGCGTCGTGGTGGACGGTTCATCCAACATCCAAGCAACGATCGGAGGGGGAGAAGGTGCGAATCGGAGACGACTTGATACTTATAAGCATCGCATCAGAAAGATACCTGGTAACTACGCTGTAATGCTTTTATACATCATTTATATGTTCCTGGGTAGAGCCTGGTGGTTTAAGTGCATTGCCCTTTCAGCCGAAGGGTCGCAGGTTTGAAACTGGTCGCTAGCTAGTCGGTTGTGTTCCTGGGCAAAGCACTTAACTGACATTGCCTGAACCCAGTTGATTAATGGGTTCTACTAAATTAAAGGAACATATGAATCATGCACAACACACTGCAATAGCTCCTGTAACCCGACGGTGGGCTCGAGGTGATCTGACGATTGCCCATGTGTTAACCCCCTTGGTTTTCCCATTCACAGTTATAAAACATGAATATCCCATCCTATATCGAATATCATCCACAGCACCTGTCGTGTGGGGACCCTGGTGGGGTGAATGTAGAGGCATCCTTCCAACACAGCATGTGGACAGTGGCCCCGATAGCAAGTGGGGGCTCCAAAGTAGAGGGTTACCTCACGGGAGGTGACGTTATTCGCTTGTTCCATGGTCATATGGATGACTGTTTGACTGTGGACTCAGCTGAAGAAATGAAATCTCACACCAGGTTTGTTGTTTGTTGTTTTTAGGTGGTACATTGTTGCTATTGTTTATTGTTTCATGTTGTTGATTGATTCATGTTGTTGATTGTTTCATGTTGTTGATTGTTTCATGTTGTTGATTGTTTCATGTTGTTGATTGTATCATGCTGTTGATTGTTTCATGTTGTTGATTGTTTCATGTTGTTGATTGTTTCATGTTGTTGATTGATTTATGTTGTTGATTGTTTCATGTTGTTGATTGTTTCATGTTGTTGATTGTTTTATGTTGTTGATTGTTTCATGTTGTTGATTGTTTCATGTTGTTGATTGTTTCATGTTGTTGATTGTTTCATGTTGTTGATTGTTTCATATTGTTGATTGTTTTATGTTGTTGATTGTATCATGTCGTTGATTGTTTCATGTTGTTGATTGTTTCATGTTGTTGATTGTATCATGTTGTTGATTGTTTCATGTTGTTGATTGTTTCATGTTGTTGATTGATTCATGTTGTTGATTGTTTCATGTTGTTAATTGTTTCATGTTGTTGATTGTATCATGTTGTTGATTGTTTCATTTTGTTGATTGTTTCATGTTGTTGATTGTTTCATGTTGTTGATTGTTGTTGAATGTTTCAGGCCGATTGTATACGAAAGTGGCCGCGCTGGGAGCCATGCGAGGTCGCTATGGAGACTGGAATTGCTTCAAATCAAATGGTTCGGCTCACATGTGGCGTGGGGAATCCCCTTTCGACTCCGACACATCACATCAGGTAGGTGGCGAAATTGCTGCGGACCCAAGTATGAACTCGATTGAACTTAGGTTTGTACCTTTCGGTGATGGACGACCAAAGTCTGGGTCTAACCAGCCCCGAAGGAGCAACGTATCGAACCGCCGTGTTTTGCTGGCAAGCTTCCAAGGTAAGCAATGATCGTTTCTACTGAAGTATTGGTATAAACTCCAAAATGTCGACCACAGAGAGTATTAGCTAGTTAGTTAGGATAGGATAGGATATTCCATGTTTATCCCCGTGAATGGGAAAACAAGGGGGTTATCACACGGGCAATTGTCAGATCACCTCGCGCCCATCGTCGAGTTACCGGTGCTATTGCAATGTGTTGTATATGATAGAAATGTTCCTTCAATTTGGTAGAACCCATTAATTCGCTGGGTTCAGCATTAATTCGCTGGGTTCATTTAGTTATGCGCATAGGGCATTTGCGGTCCATCGAACAACATCTTCTCTTCATTTTCTATCTCCCTCTTTCATCCGTCGCAAGTCGGTGTGTTCTTGCACCCTTGATATGCCCAAAGGAATATTTAATGTTAGCGACTCAATGCGACTCAATGAACCCAAAAAAATCCAATAACACAGTTGTGTCCTTGGGGCAAGGCACTTCATGGACATTGCCTGAAACTAGCGGATTAAAGGGTTCTACCAAATTAAAGGAACGTGTCTATCAATACACAACACACCGCAATAGCTCCGGTAATCCGAGGGTGGGCGCGAGGTGATCTGACGATTGCCCGTGTGTTAACCCCCTTGGTTTTCCCATTCACGGGGATAAACATAAATATCCTATTCCTTTATTCCACCCCACCCACCCACACTCCCAATCGTTTAATTCCAGGATCGGCCTGAGAGCAAGGCTGATCATGAAATAGATGGCATGGGGGCGCCAGAGATTAAGTATGGTGATTCTGTGTGCTACCTCCAGCACGTGGATAGCGGGTTGTGGATGACATATCAGGTGGGTATGTGTGGATGTGGTGGGGTGGGACACTAAATATTGTTTCATTCAGACAATTGACACGAAATCAGGAAGATGTGGCCCAAAGCAAAGAATGGTAACAGCTTTTATTTCTTTCTTTTTAATATTTTTTAAATGGTGTCCTATTTTTTCTGTTTGCTCATAATATGAAGAAAGCTGTGGCAAAACAACACGGTAGATTACCCATCTTGTATAATCTGGGTACCAGATTTATTTATTTTTAACCAAGCCAAGTTTCGAACCCATGATGGGCTTGTCACCAGTTCCATTTTTTTATATTTGTACCGGTTGCGTTAACCATTTGGCCACACGGCCGTACAAGAGACCGGAGTTCTTCATATTGTCTGATTATCAATATTTGTGCTGCCCCCTAATGGAAGTTACCACACAGGCGGTATTGCATGATGATGGACGCATGGACGACGGATTCATGTTGTCACGAGCTCACCCTGGGGAAGCACGGACTGCTACTATCATTCGAAGAACAACAGAAATATTCTGCAACTTCATCAAGTTTGTTTATTGCATTTTTTTGTTTATTCATTTTTTGCCACAGTTTAACAAAAAATGTTTTACTTGATTTTTACACATGTCGACAATATAAAAACTTCACATAGATTTTGACACAAGTGTTCTGACTTGTGTAAAGAACTGAAAATCCATTATAACCAGTTAAAAACCAATGGTGAGAAATATTATTTTTAAGGACACATTTGGCAGAAAATTTATCCTGGTGATATCACATTGCTTGCACTTTTCGGTCCTGCTAAATCCTCTAAAGCTAAACTCTATAAAGAAATAAAAAAACCCTTATGACCAGTTAATGACCAATGAGAAGAATAATTATTTTTAAGAAATAAACACCGATAAAAGTGCACACCGGCACTAAATTAAGTATTAAAATGGGAAAACAAATAAATAGCAGGACAAAGTTTTTTACGGCTAGAAAGGTGCCAAAAGATGGCGCTATAGAGTGCTTGGGTCAAGTGTGACACATGATATAATGGATCTCAGTTTAATTTCCATGAAATGGTTGATAACCGATTAGTCTGGTGGTGGTTTAGTGCGGCACCTTTTGGGCCGAAAGGCTGCAGGTGCGAAACTGGTCGGTAGCTTGTCGGTTGTGTCCTTGGGCAAGGCACTTAAGGAACATTGCCCGAAACTAGTGGAATAATAGGTTTTACTAAATTAAAGCAACATATGAATCATACACAACACACTGCAATAGCTCCGGTAACCCGACAGCGGGTGCGAGGCGATCTGACGATTGCCCGTGTGTTAACTCCACTTGGTTTTCTTGGTTTCACAATCTGATGAAAGATATTGATGTGATATCCCCCACAGCGCACTGGATTCCCATCAGAACAAGAAGATGTCGCGACGACCGGAGCAACCCAACGTGGAGGAGGTGGAGCAATGTGTGGATGACCTCATCGAGTACTTCCAGGAGGGGAGGGGCGAGGAGGGGGGACATGAGGTTCACCAACATATCGTACAGGAACTCAAAAACAGGTCATGATTATTACTCTAGTGCTTATATGGGCTGGTGCTTTTCAGCAGTGTGTACTGTACACCCAAGGGGGTAACAAAATGTTTAAAGAATAGAATAGAATATTCATGTTTATCCCCGTGAATGGGAAAACCTAGGGGGTTATCACACGGTCAATCGTCAGATCACCTCGCGCCCATCGTCGGGTTACCGGAGCTATTGCAGTGTGTTGTATATGATAGACACGTTCCTTCAATTTGGTAGAACCCATTAATCCGCTGGGTTTAGGCAATGTCCGTAAAGTGCCTTGCCCAAGGACACAACCGACTAGATAGCGACCAGTTTAGTACCTGCAACCTTTCGATTGAAAGGCGACGCACTTAACCGCTAGACTACCGGGCCCGGACTGGTTGTGGCACTATAATACTGGAGGGTACTGGGGTGTACAACATACAATAAAACAATGAATTTAAGAATTATGATTCTGACTTGATTGTACGAGAGTAACTTCACAAGAAGACCTTTTTAGAGGTGGTTACAATAACAATTTAAGCTGATTGTTGGTGAAATTGTATTGTGTTGAAAGATAAAATAAAAAAAATTAAAGTGTGAACGATTTCAAACAAGGTTGTCACTGATATATTATATGTATATCCAAGTAAATGCGAACATACATCGGGTGTTGGTGATCACCAGTTGACTTAATGGCCACAGTTTGGTAACAGAGCTTGTGCAATGTGTTGAGTATGATGGTGACATTGCTTAATTTTATTTTGTCCAACCCAATAAATTGATGTTTTCGTTTATTTCCCAACAGACAAGATTTGTTTCAAGAGGAAGACGCTGTGTCGCACGTGTTGCAGTGCATCGATAAGTTGGCGGTTTACGGGGACGCAGGGAACTTTGCTCAGATAGTCGGCGTGGAAGCTTCTGCCTCGTATGACTCTCTGTTGAACTCGATGTACGTGCTGCTTGCCGCCACCGTGCGCGGGAATCGCAACAACTGCAGCAAGTTCGCTCCTCACTTGGACTGGTTGGTTGGGCAACTGGATGGACAGCAAGCTGCGATGGGTAGGCATGTTCGGCTGGGTGGATAGGATATCCATGTTTATCCCCATGAATGGGAAAACCAAGGAGGTTAACACACGAGCAATCGTCAGATCACCTCGTACCCACTGTCGGGTTACCGGAGCTATTGCAGTGTGTTAAGTACGATTCACATGTTCCTTTAATTTGGTAGAACCCATTAATCCGCTCGGTTCAGGCAATATCCGTTAAGTGCCTTGCCCAAGGACACAACCGACTAGCTTGTGACCAGTTTAAAAAAAACCTGCAACCTTTATATTACAATTATTGCCCACTTTTTGGATTACTTTCAGAACCCCCAAGTGTGTTGTGTATGATTGAGACGTTCCTTCAACTTGGTAGAACCCATCAATACGATGCATGCTTTACATGGTTGTTGCCCGTTAAGTGCCTTGCCCACAACCGACTAGTTAGCGACCAGTTTCGAACCTGCAACCTTTCGGTTAAAAGGCGTCACTTAGCCACCAGACTGATCTGTCGAACTGGTTATAACAATGCATTCACAGGAATCCTGGAGGTACTTGCTGCTGTGCTGGAGGACAGTCAGGAAGCTTTGAATATGATGAAACAAGATCATATTCGATCGATTATTTCATTGCTGGAAAAACAATGCCGGAATCCAAAGGTGATGAGAGTAGCTTTGATTGAAGTGTGTGACATTTTGGTTGCTATTCTGTTAAAAAAATGGAAAACGTTATAAACTTATTAGCTATTGCAAGGGTCGATTCACAGCACACTTTTCTTAGAGGCTTCATGTAATAATTTTGTTATAAACTTTTATTTTCCATCTTTATTTATTTTATTTTATTATGTAGGCTTAGCGTCCACGTCTAAATATACCAAAATTAAATAATTGTTTGGATTTTAGATGTGATTTAATGACTGTCGTTTTCCTGTTTTTCAAATTTTTATCAAAGGTCCTGCTTCGTGTTTTTATTAAAACAACATAAGCTAAAAAACTAAACTAAACTACATTATTAATATTTCGTATTATATGTCGCCTATGTGCTATATAGTAAGCCATGAAGTTTAGGTGCTGGAGGTGTTAAGCTCTTTGTGCGTTTGCAACGGTGTAGCTGTGCGTGGCAACCAGAACCTCATCTGTGAAACTCTGCTGCCCAGTCGTGACCTCCTTCTACAAACTGCGTTGCAGAGTTATATCACCAAGTATGTGTGGGTGTTGATATGGGTGATAGGATTGGATAAGATATTCATGTTAATGTTAAGTGCCTGGGTGGTGATATGGGTGACCAATCTTATGTCCGACTGGCTAGTCTGGTGGATTAGTGCGACACCTTTCAACTGCAAGGTTACTGGTTAGAAACTGGTCGTTAGCTAGTCTCTGTGTCTCTACGCAAAGCACTTAACATTAACATGAATATAAAATCCTATCCTATCATCATGTAAACGTGCTAGGCAGTTGGCAGTGTGCTGCACTATCACATAAAAAGTTGTAAGATCGCATCCAGTCGCTTGCTTATCTATTGAATATTCTGCACTTAAAAAACATCACCTGTTCCAGTGGATTAATGGGCTAATGAAGATAAATAACACAGTTTACTTATCCAATACTATTTTATTCTAGTCTGTGATTGAAGATAGAAAATATTAAGAACTTAATAATTCCTTTCATGGGGATAAAACATAATACTGTTTTTGACTTCATCTTAGTAACATCTCCAAAAATCTGTAAATTTTTAACCAATTTATTTCACCCACTTTGATGTAATATTTTTAACAGTGTGCAGCCGAACATATACATGGGGGTGAGCAATGCATGCGCGCAGTACAAGAAGTGGTATTATGAGGTCATAGTGGAGGCAGTCGATCGGTCAACCTTCGCTGGACATCTTCGAGTGGGGTGGGCCAATACCGAGGGGTTTTCCCCTTACCCCGTGGGTGGGGACTACTATGGTGAAAATGGGGTTGGAGACGACATGCATTCGTTTGGATTCGACGGCATCAATTTGTGGACAAGTGAGTAGCGTGACCGTATATGGCAGGGTGTGAACATGGTGACATAGGATAGGATATTCATGTTTATCCCCGTGAATGGGAAAACCAAGGGGGTTAACACACGGGCACTCGTCAGATCACCTCGCGCCCATTGTCGGGTTAATGGAGCTATTGCAGTGTGTTGTGTATGATTCACATGTTTCTTTAATTTAGTAGAACCCATTAATCCGCTGGGTTTAAGCAATGATGTCTAATGCCTTGCACAAGGACACAGCCTACTAGCTAGCGACCAGTTTCAAATCTACAACCTTTCGGTTGAAAGGCGTCGCACCAAACCACCAGACTAACCGCTCGGACTACATACAGGTCACAGAGCATGTCCGGTGGGATCGAACAATCGCCACATCCTTGCACCCAATGACATCATCAGCTGCTGTATGGACCTCAGCATACCGACCATATCATTTCGCATTAATGGGCAACCAGTACAAGGGATGTTCGAAGACTTCAACTTGAACGGACTTTTCTTCCCAGTCGTCAGTTTCTCTTCAGGAGTCAAGTGAGTCATTCAGAACCAATATTTATATACAGATTGACAAGCGGTACCACTCTTTTTGAGCAAACTATTAATATTGGAGTTGTCTTCATTGATAATTATGACATTATGTCACATATTTAACGGCGCGAAGTAATCAGATGATTGCTGTTGCAGTAAAGCCCCCTGGTTCTTCCTAAAATGCAGGGTTCTACTAAATTAAAGGAACATGTGAATCATACACAACACACTGCAATAGCTCTGGCAACCCGACAGTGGGCACGAAGTGATCTGACAATTGCCTATGTGTTAACCCCCTTTGGTTTTCCCATTCACAGGGGAATAAACAGGAATATCCTATCCCTTTTAACCAGTGTTTTCCAAGCCGAGTCTACTCAATGTCTTTTAACCACATATAATATATATAATATCATGGGTGCTGATTCTGCGTGTTTTAAATTGCCAAACTTGATATTTGCAGAGTGAGGTTCCTGTTCGGAGGTCCCCATGGTGAGTTTCGCTTCCTCCCTCCTGTGGGCTACGCTCCTGCGTACGAGGCATTGTTGCCGGGAAGAAGGTTGTTTCTCTCCCCGTGCAAAACCTACGGGAACTTATCTCGCGGCCATTTAATGGGCCCGGGGTCGTCATGGGAACGAACAGTGTTTGTACCAAATGCCGTCAACACTCAAAATGTGAGTTTCCCTCAAATTTGCCACCACAAACCACTTTCATGTTATTTTTAAGAATATTCAAAACCAGTTCCTGGTCTAACAGTTTGCTAACTGAAATTGCAAAAC
This sequence comes from Ciona savignyi, assembly GCA_000149265.1. Taxonomy (NCBI): domain Eukaryota; kingdom Metazoa; phylum Chordata; class Ascidiacea; order Phlebobranchia; family Cionidae; genus Ciona; species Ciona savignyi. The sequence continues at coordinate 47,926 of CH003283.1, forward strand.
TTTTTCATTTTTCAAAATAATACATTTCATTATTACACTTTCATTATTTCAAAATGTTACACTAACAGTGCAATTTTCTTCTTTTTTATTATTACATTTAAATTTGCACTTGCGCAGGTTATTCTATCGCACTACCTGCAAAACGTTGTCCCCAAACTGGACTGAGAGTATCCATGAGCTGTGGGCGATGAATCGGATAAGAGGGGGGTGGAGCTATGGAACGGTTGGTTTGTGTGGAGGGTGGATGTGCAACTATTTGGATATACATGTTTATCCCTGTAAATGGGAAAACCAAGGGGGTTATCACACGGGCAATCGTCAGATCACCTCGCGCCCATCGTCGGGTTACCGGAGCTATTGCAGTGTGTTGTATGTGATAGACACGTTCCTTCAATTTGGTAGAATCCAATAATCCGCTGGGATCAGGCAATGTCCGTTAAGTGCCTTGCCCGAGGACACAACCGACTAGCTAGCTATAACATCCCAGGTTCGTGACGAAGCAAAGAAACAAAACCCGTGTCTGGTCGAGTTTGCTCGGTTGCCGGAACAAGAACGATCGTTCAATCTGACGATGTCGTACGAGACTCTGCGGACGATCATCGCGCTCGGGTATCACGTGGGGATCGCTGATGAGGAGGCGGAACATGGGTTGAGGAAGCTCAAACTTCCCCGGAGGTTGGAGGGATTGGATGTTTATGGGTTGTTCCATGAAGCACAAGGGTGATGTAACATGGGTGGCTGGGTTGTAATGGGTATTTATCTTTATGAATTAGAAAACCAAGGGGTTAACACACAGGCAATCGTTAGATCACCTCGCACCCACCGTCGGGTTACCGGAGCTATTGCAGTGTGTTGTATATGATTCACACGTTCCTTTAATTTGGTAGAACCCATTAATCCGCTGGTTTTAGGCAATGCCGTTAAATGCCTTACCGAAGGAAACAACTGACTAGCTAGCGACCAGTTTCGTACCTGCAACCTTCGGTTGAGAGGCGCCGCACTAACCCACCAAGCTATTCTTTGATTAAAAGGCGATTGCTTTGCATTCATTGACGTTATTATAAAATCGAATAATCCGACAGTTACATAATGGCAAGTGGATACAAGCCGTCCCCCCTCGACCTCTCCCATGTGAAACTCACCAACCAGATGGAGGATTTGGTGGAAAAACTCGCAGACAACGCTCACAATGTTTGGGCGCGTGAGAGGGTCAAACAGGGTTGGACTTACGGGGTTAATTTGGTGAGTTGATGGATCTTCTCCCATTATCTTTAATCCATCTACACTTGATGTCAAATTTGTATGCGATATAATTTGTATGCGATAAATACCTGGATTTGATCAGTTATCACCAGCATATATATTTATTTGTTTACAATAGGATTTTTATTTTTTGTATATGATTTAGATTTTTCTTTAATTTATTAGAACTCATTAATATACTGGGTTCAGGCAATGTATATTAAGTGTCTTACCCAAGGAAACAACCAACTAGCTAGCGACCAGTTTCGCACCTGCAATCCTTCGGCTGATAGGCACCGCACTAACCACCAAGCTATTCGTGTGCATCATATACTAATCTTGCTCCACCATGCAGGATGTTGGAAAGAAGAGAAATCCTCGTCTCGTGCCGTTCCAACTCCTCGATGAACTGGCGAAGCAGAGCAACAGGTGAGGAACGTTGTGTGTGGATATCGTGGATTGTATCACTACATTATGCGGGGTTCATTTTAGCCCCTGGACAAGTGGGTTGTATCACTACATTAGTATCGTGGGTTGTATCGCTACATTAGTATCGCTACATTATGGGGGGTCCATGGTAACACTGGGACCAGGGATTGAGGCCATATAAGCTATGTTCCTCCAATGAATTGTATCTTTGCAGGAACTCGATACGAGAGTTGGTACGAACGCTCATCGGACACGGATATATGATCGAACCGCCAGATGACAGACTCAAGGACAAGACAACACGTAAATATTACAAGATGATTATGTTCTTTGGCATATTATACGTTACTTGGATGGCTTGGAATAATAAGTTAAACAGCAATTGTTGTAACGTCTCCATCATATTTAACACAATATATTTCACCATCCTCAAAATATCCATGTTGAAAATATATTTCTGCAAGCCATACACTTGTTGCAGCCCTTTTATTAAATGTTCCACTAGTATGACAGTTGTTCATTTATTTCCCACAGGAATCAAGAATCCTGTTCAAAACAACAAAGTACGCATTTTCCGGGCCGAGAAAACCCATTCTGTTTGCGCTGGCAAGTGGTACTTTGAATTCACTGTAAGTTTAGTTAGTTTAGTTTGTTTTTTGTTTCCATGATGAAAACATGAAGCAGGACCTTTCATATAAATTTGAAAAACGGAAAAAAAACCCAGAAAAACAGCCGGTTAGAACATGTCTAAAAAACAATAAATTATTAAATTTCGGTATAATTAGACCTTGCTGCTGAATCCAAATAAAAATAAATAACGAAAATAAAAATGAAAAATAAATATTCATAGAAAATTACACTAAGCCTCGAAGTTTCATATATCATATCATACAATGATCATTGTATGCTATTCGATAGTATATGATATACAGTAATCAATAAAAGTGGTCGATAATGGTATTTATATTCCCTCAGATTGAGACGCAGGGCGTGATGAAGGTTGGTTGGGTCGACCCTGATTGTCTCCCCTCCGTCGATCTTGGTTCTAACCACCAAGCGTACGTGTTCGATGGGGTCAATGTAAGTATGCATGTCGTCTGTGGCCACTTGTGCATTGGAGGCAAGAAGATGTGCACAATTTTAATATTTTGATATAGTGTAAGATAGGATATTTATGTTTATCCCCGTGAATGGGAAAGCCAAGGGGGTTAACATACGAGCAATCGTCAGATCACCTCGCGTCCACCGTCGGGTTACCGGAGCTATTGCAATTTGTTATGTATGAATCACACGTTTCTTCAATTTAGTAGAACCCATTAATCCTCTAAGCTCAGGCAATGTCCTATAAGTGCCTTGCCCAGAACACAACCGACTAGCTAGTGGCCAGTTTCGAACCTCTAACCCTTTAACTAAAACGTGACACACTAAACCACCAGACTAAGCTGTTGGACTAATTTGGCCATAAAGTTGTTTTCCATGTGTGATATCCATGTTATAGCTGGTACTGTGACAGTTGATTGACCGCATATTCCAGGCTCTGAAGTTGAATGATGGTTCTGAGACATTCGGCCAGCGCTGGAAACCGGGTGACGTGGTTGGATGTTTGCTCGATTTCAGTGAAAGAAAAATATGTGAGAGCATTTCGAATTTTTAGACAACTGTAGCAGCGCTCTAACTTTGGACGGGGTGTTACTAGGGTAAGACAAGGGGTAAACATAGGTCAGGTATTTTATTGATTAATTGCGCAGCGTGCAGCAAGTTAAAGCACTGTACACAGGGACATAGCTTAAGTAAATAGATAGGTAAAATTGAGAGAGCAGCCAGATCAAAAGAGGGACACCGAGTGCTCTATCTCATATTAGGGAATTGTACACGGTTTATATAACAATTATAACAGGAAATACATGTTCGTACATGAGGATTGGAAGGCGTTAAACAGAACTCGCGGACAACAATTCATCAACTGAGCTGCCAAAACAAGAAGCTAATCGCAACTGCCCATGCACAAAATACGAACACATGGCATGACGAAATAATAGTTAAAATACACAGCAATACAATTATAAATATGTGTGGGATTCCTACGCAACCATGCCAACATATATTTACCACATTATTGTGGTAATCCCTTGTTGAAGGTTGAAAAGACAAGTTGTTGTTTAGTATTTTAAATAATAAACTTCTTGTTTAGTTTTCTCATTGAACGGAGAGCTCCTGGTGGATCGATGCGGTCATGAAACGGCGTTCCGGAATCTTCCATCTGACCTGGCGCTCGTACCAGCTGTTAGTTTGTCGGTTGACCAACGAGGAACGCTTAATCTCGGCAAGGTAAGCAACCAAGCCCAACTTGGCTATACATGTTTTGTCGTGTGGCCGAATGGTTGGCGCGACCGATACAAATACCGACTCCTGTACAAAAATGGTCCAAGTGACTAGCCCATTATGGGTTCGAAACTTGGCTCGGTAAAAAAAAACAAAAAAACTTTGTCAGTGTACGGCCGTGTGGCCAAGTGGTTAATGTGACCGATACATATACCGATTCCTATACAAAAACACTACAAGTGACTAACCCATCATGGGTTCAAATCTTGGCTCTGTAAAAAAACAAAACTTGGCTATAGACATCTAATTATTGTTTTCAGGATCCTGATTCGTTCCAGTTTTACTCGACTGTAGGTCAGAAGGAAGGATATCAACCATTCGCTGCGTGAGTATCTATGGAACAAATAAATGAATGTGAAATGAAACGCATGTGAAAATATGGTATAGATCAGGGTAGGGCACACTATTTGAATTAAAGGACAAAATATTTGATTCTTGGACTGGTGGGCCAAGTGATCGAGCCGCCACTCACATATAGTTTGTCACTAATGATAAGAAAACATTAACCCTAGAAATACGGTACATTACTAGTTAAAACCAGAAAGCACTGAATTGGGCGGTGGGCTGTAGTTTGCCCATGTCTGGTGTAGATGATCTTGTTGCAAGGACAAACCCCTGATATCAACATGACCCAACCACCCACAGGGGCATGAGGTGTGGTGTTGCGATGTGGTTCACCAAGAATCTGCCGAGTTTCTGCAACCTCGACCCTGTGCATGGGAACATTGAGGTGAAACGACTATCGGCAAGGTGATTATGGCTATTTTCCTCCCATATTAACCTTCTTTCCCCCATATTAACCTCTACCCCCCACCATATTAACCTTCCCTACTTATTAACCTCCCCCCCGTATTACCTTCTACCCCCACTATATTTACCTTCCCATCCCCCCCCCCTTCCCCCCTCAACAAATTTAACATAGATTCCCGCCAAG